>VSDK01001528.1:0-37319 GCA_009767595.1 Symbiodinium kawagutii
GGTAGTGTCTCAACCTCCCCACGCAATCATGCGCGTGTGTGTGTGTGTGTGACGGCATAGATGTCTGGACCTTGGTACATCTGGCTCTGGCTTTGTGAAAATCATTGATAAAAGAAAAGGGTTCCCCATGATTTTGAATCCTTGGCTCAACTTATTTCATCTTCTCAGAGCTGGGTAACCAATTTGCGGTCCCAATCTTTTGGCATTCCAATTCACTTTGGATACATCGCCAGCGGGAACTTGCAACCTTTGGAGTTGTCCCAAATATGTTGCGGGGAAAATGGTGAACAGAACTGGTGCTGAGATTTAAGTCTTGAGTCGCGCGTGCAGCTTCCCCAATGCCAGGTCCTGGGCAAACTCTGACACAGCTGATTGCAAACGTTGGTGAAGGAGCCGCATCCTCAGACATGGGAAGTGTTCAAAGAGCACGCATTGTGTGGGTGCAAAGACCTCATCAAAAATCCGTCACTGGACTCTTCTAAGTTGAGATCAAAAAGATTCATTTGAATAATAGTTGCACGTGATAGCCAGAACAAACTCAACCACTATCAACGTTAAATTGGCCCAAGCTTTTTGACAATGGACGCGCTATCAAATGATAGTGCAACAAACAAAATGGGACCTCCTCAAGTTCCAATGGGCAACACCCCGAAAAGGAGGCCAAGGCCCGAGCCGAGCTATGGCGATGCGCCGCCAGTAGCTTCCCCAGGACCGATCCGACATCATAAGCTGGATCAGTGATGCAGCAACTTTTATTGAAGCAGTGCTTTACTGATGTGCATGTTTTCCACTTATATCTCTATGCCATGATCTCTATATGGTCTTCTCGCCAGTACGGAAGCGATGCCGTATCGAAACAGACTTGTGGCACATGACATTTACTGAACTTGAACAGCGTGGTGTCTTAGCTGCACATGTGTGTGTGGTTGTCTGACGCATTGTTTCTTTGAACGATTGCCTCTGTCATGTTCTACTTAAGCACCCTGCCTTAGGTTGGCCTATTCCTCACTGTGATGGTTTGCCCGAACTGGACCCTTCCACTGGGGAAGAGATGTACTGGGTGACGGTTCAGCGAAGATATGTTCGAGCTTCTTGACCCAAAAACTTGAACACATTATACTTCCATAATGCTTGCTTGACAAGCATGCAAACAGAAAGCCCTATAGATTGATGTCAAAGTAAATCATGTTCCTTAGTTCTCTCTACACAGAACGATTCTCTTATTTCATGCTGCAGCCAAAAGCTTTCACCGCCCAAGGCATATCGTGTCATTCGTGGCGAGGGAGTTCAGAATATAGCTGGTGGATTCTTAATTGCATAGATGTGCCAAAAGGTGCTTTGATCCTACCAGGTTTAATTTCCCAAATCAGCAGCCATTCTCTCAGGAGAGGAAATTACGCCAATTGATCAAGATGGCAGGCCGCTGGCGAAAGGCTATTTCGTTTCACATGAGGGTGAGGCTAGGGAATTGTTGGGCTAGAATTTGCTAGTGCAGCAGCCCTTTTCAATTTGATTTTGGTGATGGCATACCATCTCCTGTTGTTTAGTTTTCTTCAGAAGCGAGGGTTGACAAACAACAACCTTTTGCTTAATCCTTTGATGCACGTTTGAAGTGCTGCGTTTGGCCACCAAAGTTTCAAAAAGAAAACGCTGTGCAATGCCCACATGCAAGTTGCCTTCTCACATCTAAACGATTCTTGGACCTAGAATTTCTTCAAATATGGGAGCTTGATCATTTTCAATTTGCTGCTGCTGTGGTATGGGACTTGCTGAGGCTTCATGCTCTGCAGTCTTGAGGACTGCCCAGGCAGTGGTGGAGGAAGCTGGGTCATCGGTGTCCCCTGCCCTTCACAAGTTTGCGCAATGTTCTGAAGGTCATGCAGAATCCTCTGCTCATAGAACTGCTGCCGAACAACAGCTTGCCTTAGACATACCGATTTCAGAGCTGAACCTACCAGGGAGTGATCCCATTCCTATTCTGAAGCTTTCGGACTGGATCTTCAAAGTGCTGAGCCTTTGAACTTATTAAACAACTAATGTTTTTTTGGGGGTCAGGGGGGTGGGAAAAGGTTCTAAACTTGAAGGATTATTTTCAATCAATGTGGTTGTGCTTGCCCAGGAGTACTGGCAACTGGCCACGCCTCGCTGGCGCTTCTGACCCCGACAGTGCTGCCAACCAGCTTGAATTGTTTTGGGCGCGCTTCAAACTCTTACGACCCAACAATCAAATTTTCGAGTGGGAGCGATCTTTTGGTATACCCTTGAAAAGGTGTGTGCCATTCATGTTCCATGGCGATGAGGGGCGGGGGAAGAAGCATCAAGGAGTAATGTGCCTGTCAGCACATTCTGTGATAGGTAGAGGCGTGCATACGCGACGCAAAAGAAAGCGAAATCGGGAAGCTGGTGAACAACAAATGAATTACATTGGTTTGACACATTGCACAAGGTATCTCATGTGTGCTATGCCAAAAGTATTCTACGAGCAGGACGACTCTGTGTTTCATTCTGTTGTGAAGTATTTGGCGGAGGACATGTACAAATTGTGTGTGGAAGGTGTGCTGGGTCCTGACAACAATCGCTATCATGTGTGCGTCATCAACTGCAAAGGGGACTGGCCCTTTCTGCACAAATGTGCATCTTTGAAGAGATCATTTTACAATCAACCCAAACGGGAATCGGGAAAGAAACCACCAGGTGGCATTTGCCATTGGTGCTTGGCAGGGAGAAATGAAACACCATTCGAGGATACAAGTTTCAGTTGCGAATGGCAATATACTCTGGGAGTTGTTCCCCCATGGGATTCCAAGCCAAAGCTTTTGGACTACTGTGCGCATGACCCTGGATTTCCAGAGTACTTTTTCCATCCAGATCCTTGGCATGTCTGGCATTTAGGCGAGGGCAGGAACTTCGCATGCAATGTCATAAAGATGCTGTTGGATATCACTCCGGGACAAAATATGGACATTCGCATTGCCTCCTTGTTCAACAAGTACAAGAACTTTTGTCACCAAAACAAGTACCAATGCTATGCCTCCAGGTTCAGTCTGACCCTCTTTGGAATTACGGCCAGTGATTTTCCACATGGGGGGTGGTCGAAGGGAAATTTTACAACATCATTGGTCAAGTGGTTGGATGCATACTTGGATGAGAACAGAAACTGCTTTGCGAGCGGTAGTCTTTTGGAGAAAGCAGTTGCTTAGATGCATCTTAGTTTGCCATTTTCCTTTGTTCTTTTTTTTTGGTTCTGTTGGTGGTGTTGTTGCTGTTGCGGGTATAGGTGGTGATTGGGGGGGGTGCGTGTGTGTTCTCCACGTCCTTGGGCTTGGTAGCCCAGGGGTGCGTGCGAGTTCACCACGTCCCTTCCATGTTGTTGTTTTTGGTGGTGATGGTGTTGGTGGTGGTGTTGGTGGTGGTTTTGGTGGTGATGTTGGTAGTTGTGGTGGTGGTGGTGTTGGTGGTGGTTATGGTGGTATGTTTTTTGGTCATCTTCATTGTTTGGTCGGTTGTTGTTGGTGGTAGTCATGTTGGTTGAAGTGTAGTGCTATTGATTCTTGATCTAAGGCTGAGGCTGCCAAGGAGATCAACTTGTCTTTTTCGAAGATGTATTTATCCCCATTGTGGATTCAATCACAGGATGCGAAGATGATCAGCAACCATGGCTTTAGGTACCTACAACTGTTTGATGAGATGGCTCTGCAGGCGTCTGAAGAAAAACTACCACTCTTCTTATACAACGCAAAGATCCACATGATGTGTCACATTCTGCGGAACTTGTCGTGGGAAGCAGAGCTTGCAAGTGTAGCTCTCAACCCCATGGTATGGGGGGTACAGTTGGAGGAGGATCTGGTGGGCAAGGCTAGCAGATTGGTGAGGCATGTATCATCGACACCTTACTACGCTTCCAAGAGAACTTTGCAACGGTGGCTGATTGCAGCCCACCGAGCTTGGTTGAAGAGTGAAATGATCACGCGATGTGACTGAAAGTGGAAAGAAAGAGGAAAAAAGAATTCTTGTTGAATAAGAGGAAACATGTTAGAATTCAGGTGTGGTACAAAACCTGGGTTTTACCTAGCATCCCTGATTGAGCGGAACAATGTGGGGCACCTTGATTTTTCAGGGATCCAAGCTTAGGGGGTATGTTTTATTCTACTCGCGCACTGACTCTTCTCTCCTACGATTCTTTGACCTCTCCTCTTCTTATCCTTTCTATCCTCTTCTCTTCTCCGCGGCCTTTCATCTTCTCTCTTTCATTTCTCCCCTTTCATCTGTGAAAGTTGTCCTCAGAGTTTCGAAACCTTCCTTCAGATTCCATTGAATCCAATGTCAGCACACGCTGGCACGTGAAGGTTCTAGCATGGCCGTAGCCCAGGTTTGTCCACCCATGGCCGAAATGCTTGAGAAGAAGGTCTCCATGCTGCTGCTTCAATACGTGCCCGGCCGAAATCTGGAAACCGAGGAGGAGGCGTTCCTCCCGCGGAACCTACCAGCAGCATGCAAGGCATTGGGCCGCTTGTTCACCTTGGATTTGTTGCTGGGAAATGCCGACCGTCTGCCCATTCAGTCCCTGGGCTGGCGCGGCAACCCTGGGAACACCATCTGGTCCCCTGGAGCCCGTTGCGTTCCCATCGATGCTGCAGTGGCTCGACGCCCACCGAAGCTCCTGGTGCGTGACATGGATCAGAAGGCGCTCGGGGCTGCAGGGCTTCAGGTTGCGGGATGTTGGGAGCTCAGGAGTCAGGGCTACCCATGTTGGTTGGGAGCTCAGGAGCTACCAGCATAGTAACAAAATCGGCAAGTGACAGCCTGATGCAGGGAGGGCTACACATGATCCATGAGCCATGATGACCCATGATGACCCATGATGACCCATGATGACCCATGATGACCCATGATGACCCATGATCCCACACGAGCCCTTGTTTGTTCATCCAACGAAGGCGGCGTGGTTGCTGGAGTTGGCCCTGTTGGATCGACAGAGCGCTCAAGAAGTGTTGCTGGACGCAGTCAGCTGCAACCCAGCGGCTGTAGCAACCATCCAGGCAGATTGGGCTATCAACGAAGGCAGGGTTGGGCAACTGGGGGCCCTTGAAAGAAACTAAGATTTAGAATCATGAGACAAGACGTGTTTGCAGGAAGGGCACCCATGGTTTCTCCTCACGACGGACATTTCACAGCAATCTAAGCAGCCACGGATTTACAAGAAGAAACATCCCTGAAATGGGTGGCTCAGCCCTGAACCAAGGTGCATGGATAGAAAGATATGGTGGTAAGACCTCCGCAGAGGCGGATGGAGCAATGAGCGGCGTCAAGGCTTTCCATGAAGGGCTCAAATCTGCTCTGGCTGCGGCAGTTGAAGAGCAGGGACTGCTTGAGATGATGACAGATGTGGTGGACTCCTGGGTTCAAAACTTCAAAGCTGACATGAAGGGCTTCCAGACGCCCCAGCTGAAGCTTGGTGCCACGGCTGAACTCCGTGCCCTTTCGAAGCAGGAGAGCAAGCCAGATGCCTTCAGGGAAAGGCTCGCATCATGGCAGGATTTGCTGCGGGAAAAAACGAAGGTCCTGCACCAGGCAGTGCACGACTGGGCTCATCGCCGTGATCGTCGGAGCTCTTTTTCCTTTCGCGGATTTCTGGGCGAAAGTGTGCTGAACCCGGTCGCGGATGCCTATGAGCTACTGGTTGCTCGGCTGCTGTTGAGGGGATGCGACATCCTGGTAACCGATCATGATCCAGTTGTGGTGCAGCATTGTTTTTCAAGTTGTCTTCTAAACGACTGTCGTCTGTAAGGCTGGGCACACTTAGTCAGCTCATTAAAATCTCAAGAGTGCATACTACATACCACTTCAATCTGGATTTTGGTGCTTGCTTACACTTACAGTACTTAAGACTCACTACTGAATGAGGTGACTGGTTTATGGTTTCGTGGTGTTTCAACCATGTGTGGAATGCTTGGTGGTGGCTCATGGCGGCTCCATTGCCATCAATGCTAGGGATGGCCACTGACACTCCTACTTGGAGAGGAAAAGCCTCGTGAAAACCACCTGTTAAGTTTGAGTGGCACTGAACTTATCAGATATCTCACCACTTTGGGAAGTAGTCACTTGAAGAGGATTCCTCACTACTCAACCTACCTACGGTATCTCAACCTTTCAACCGATTTCTATCCGATGTTGGCTCAGCAACTTGGCTGTCCAAGTCTGATACATCCTGCACCAGTTGCTGGGAGGTGTTAGAAACCCTTTGGTTTCTCTTAGATTCCAGTCGTTGAGCATGTGGATATTATAGTTATAAATGATTAATGGATGCTGTTGCTGATAAAGCCAATGATGATGAAGGAAGTTTAGAAGTCAAACTTCTGATTATGGATTCAGCAGAAAGTCCCGAAGAACAGATGTCAGAGCAGAAAAGATGTCAACAGGCGGACGTGCATGCGTGACGGATATTAATGGCGCTAAATGTTGTGTGTTTTCAACAGTTTTATGCCTCCGAATGGTGGCGCGAAGCACATGTGCAAGTCAAAATCATTGACAACTGAGGAGCACCGAGAACCCTGTGAGTTACGGTCCTTAAGGCCTTTAGGTGTCCAAAAACGTGTAATTACGCGGCTGTCGTGCCCAGCGCATGTGCAGGTCAACATTGTTCCAACGTGTTTTGATGTTGCCATAGAGGCAGACTGAGATCGAAGGAGTAGATCAGGATAGCTAGAGATAGATAAAGGTCGGGCGAGAGAGAGAGAGAGAGAGCCACAGAGAGGTAGACAATTTCTCTTCCAAAAAGCACATATTTGCCAACATTTTACCATGAAACCTTGTTGTTTGCAGGGAATTTGATATGCCACATGATGCCACGGCTGCGTTTGAGATCCATGATTGGGCCATGGGGAAAGGTTGAGCTGCAGCCAGGTGCGCTTGCGACAGCTCACCAGCCGCATCAAAGTTCTGCACATCGCCAGCTCCGTGTCGCGCCCCGCGGACTTGGGACCTCAGGCGGGGACGGAAAGCGGCCTCCAGTGGTGGCGGGCGTGTCCAACCATTGGAGCAGTGGAATGGGACCATGGCGGCCATCATCCATGGATGGGTTGATTCCAAGGAGATAGCTTTGCAAAAAGTGTGGGCAAACAGTGCAAATGGCTGGGCTTGGGATAGCTGGTTGATGCTGGTTGATGCTGGTTGCAGGGTTGATGAGGAAACATGAGCTGGACCATGGTTGATCATTCTTCTACCAGCGAGCTCCTTGGGTTTCCGAATCGCTGAACTCACCGGTGGTTCTGGAAGCGACCGAAACCAACAGGTGTCCAACCTGTGCAACCAGGCTCCTTTGTTTCTGGGTGGGGCCACCAGCCTGTGCCTTCACCTCTTACGAAAGCTTGGTGCAACACACATTTTGAATTGTACCTGGGCGTGTTGCGCTGCAAGGGCCTTGAAGGGATGGATTTGATCGGCAACGATTGAGAATGACGGCGGTGCCTGGATATGGCTGTGGGTCAAAACCCTGTACCCCTGGTTCCCCTATCATTAACCATTGTTTTCCCTAGTGGTGTTGGTGATTATCCCCCAGTAGCTGGTTGGTTAACTGCTTGACCCATAGCCATATGTTTGGTGTTGGTCGCGAGCCACGATGAAGCCATGGCAGTCATGGCCTCAGCTTGGATGATTTTCCACCGCTAAGCGCATCTCGCTTTGGAGTATCTAAGCCTTTGCGTTCTTCGCACATTTTATGACTGACATACTTGCACACATTTTGAGTAATCATTATGGCAATCACCACGATTTTGCCCACGTTGAACCATGATTTTGGACTAATGAAGCCATTAAGCTCATTGTTATCATTATTTGCCAGTGCTCAACCATGGTTCTTCGGTATAAACAATGGCTCCCCCCGGTCGACCTGCGCAAGCCTGAAGGTACTGAAGATCTCCCTGCACCAGATTCAGATGAGATGGGTGCCGAGCTTCAGTGGTTTCGACTACCTCTGCCAGATCGTGAAGACCAGGACGATGACTTGGTGCAGCTGATTTACCAAGGATACTCATCTTGAGGGTAGCGCGTTGCTTACAGGTTAGTATTTCATCACGGTTAATAAACAATACTGGTTAAACAGGCTTGTCCAGTTTTCAAGACATTAGGTCACGGACTCAATGTGACTGACCAATGCATCTTTTTTTGGCTGCAGCAGCAAAACAAGATTGTAGATCACTTGTTGTTTCCGTAAATGGCCAAACAGGATAATGGAAGCATGATTCATCGCTATCCAAGTGAAACCGTTTCCGGGATGTTGGGGTGCAAAGCTGGGTAGCTGACACGCATCGACTGGAAGATAAACACCCAGGAACTTGGGGACACCATAAACTTGATGGCCGAGTAGAAGATCCTTAGAGATGTGTAATGATGTGTAATGTGGAATTAACGGCAAGCATCTACACATTTTGAAAGCAGTGAAGATTGGCCGTGGTGTACATGCAAAGCGTTGCCCCATTGTAGATATACGTCGAGCAATGTCGCACTATGCCATACCGTTGTTTCCTCCCATGGATTCCCCCACAGCATTCATTATAACTTGCTTGAATCTGTTGGATGACTGTGGGCTGATACAGTCCTGCAACCATCGTGAGCCACACAAAATCATCTTGAAACAGAAATTGAGCAGGTGGTTGCGGCATGTTATGGCTAATGGGCTGTTGCAGGTCAATACCCAGTATCCCTAGTGAACATGCGATGTCACAAGCAGCTTTCGTTGGTCAACCCATATCGGCTGGGAGACCTGGACCCTGAACGTTGGTAGGATTTGATGCCAACCTTGCGGAAGGCCCGGGCGAACAAACGGTGGCCCGTGGTGGCCACAGGGTTGCAACGGGTTGCGGCAGTAGATAGATAGAAGATAGGATGGAGAGGTCAAGACATCATGTGGTTGCATTCTGTCACACACACACACATTTACTTACACACACACACACCGCGTATATATACGTGTGTTGGTCTTTGCGAATGTTAATTCATAAGTATTAATTATATGTTTGCTGATGGCTGTCGGCTTCCAGCGAGTAGCAACCACCAACCGAAACGTTTCCACCTTGGTGCAATCCTGAAATTTGGAAGATTTTGGAAGTTCATCAACTGCATCCTTCGTGGATGTGCGCCCCAACTTTGCGACAACCAACCGTGGCTGTAGAGTTAAAGGGGTTCCTTCCACCTTACAGTGATTTCCTGTGGTTAGATCGGTTATAGGGCTGAGTTCACCTAGTTTCTCAGGTGATTTCCCATGGTGATATCCCAAGAAGCCAATCTTCGCTTCGCAGGGCCTGGAGATTATCGCTGAAGCAGAGGCGCAAGGAGGGAAGGTGCTGGTCCACTGCCACGAAGGGAAGAGCAGATCCGTATCTTTGTGCTGACTTCAGTTGCTGTCAGATGACCCTGGCGCCTGCCTAGGGCCCTAGATTGAGAGTCAAAACATGTCAATCTTGAGGCTTAATGTGGGGAAAGGATTGATCTAACCTGACACCCAGTTGCAATCCTGGAGATGAAAGACAAAGTTGCATAGATTTTTTGATTTGGTCACAGAATGGATCAGTTCCAGTGCATCTTAGACGATTAATTATACATGTTATACACTTTTTGTATCTTTTTGTTGCTGTATTCTATGTTCAGTCCCAATTGCCAAGCTCCATTCGATTGCCGTTGAAATTAGCATGGCATGTCGGTCACCTTGCGGGTCCCCCAAGCTACTTGACCCCTGCGTGCCCAGGTATCCGTGTGTCTCGCCTACTTGGTCTCTGTGAAGCAGATGGCCTTGGCAGATGCCCTGGCGTATGTGAAATCCAAACGCCCCGTGGCCCGCCCCAACGCTGGATTTCTGAAGCAGCTCCTGGGCTTGGAGTTGGAAAGCCTGGGGAAGAACTCAGCGCTGCCTGAGGACCTCCTCCGGGGAAAGCCTGTCTTGAGCTCCTCCAGCGGCGAAAAACAGGAAAGGTCGTGGCTCCTGGAAGCTGATCCCATCTACCTGCAGTTGCCTTCTTCATCCAGATTTATGGAGGGGGTATTATTAGCAACTTTTATTGTAATTTGTTATTTGTTTATTCATTTTCAGTCAGATGCCTCTGAGGTATCTATATAATCCCACGGTGCCCGCTTCACCCTCTTTCAGCGAGGTGTAGTTTCTGTAGTAAACCACTATTGAACATCATTCACCGGGATGAATGAGCATCAGCATGATCACGGTGATGATATATTATTGGCTAGGAATTGTCCGTTGAACAACCATCAGCAGATAATGAACCATCAGCTTAGCATTGAGCTTGTTGGTTGTCCACCATTCGCTAACAATGGTTGGTTGCTTCTCGTTATTTAATTAGCCATTAATGAATCTCTTTGGCCATCATGGTTGGTTATCAGCCATTGATTTAGAGACATTTAAAATTGTTGTTGATCTTCAGCCAGTAGCCAACCTTTAATACCATTGAACCATCCATGAATCTGTTCTTCAACCATTGCCATCCATTAACCATTCATAGCCATTAATCATCCCTTAATTGCCAGTTGTTAGTTGTTTATTGCCAAACCCCCTAGGTTATATAAGCTGGTTTGCAACCCACCCAAGTACATCTCCTTATAGGTTGGTAGTTGCCCTAGCAAACCTATAACCCACCTAAGTTGGTAGTTGCCCTGGTGAGTGAACGATGTCTGGGGGTACCACTAGGTGGCCCCTGCCTGACCCGACCTCAGCCATGGCCCCAAGGACCGGCGAAGTGCGCCCAGCGAGTGGCGGACAGGTGCAGATGACATGGGCCATGATGCGGCGCCAGTGATTAGCGAAGAGCCTGGTGGAGCGATGATTGGAATCAAATCATGTCAGTTTTCAATCGAAAGAGCCTTTTATTCGGAATAATATCACTTGGAAATGGTCATCAATTGGAAATGGTAAGCAGTAATGGTGATGATTGTTTTAACCAGGAATACATCGAATACTCATATAATAAATTCAATGGCTATACTTGCTATTAATTGGAATGAGTTTCAGTAAGTCAATGTTAATCAATTGCCATTATTGGTAAGTTGGCAATTGCAGTTGATGATTGATATTATGTGATAATCAGAACGAATAGGGTTCATGACCATTTGAACAAAACACACTCGCCCACAACCAGATGACCAACTAGTCAGTCTCAACTTAAAACCACTTGGGTCATCAAGTCATATATCGATATGAGAGGAGGTGGTGGTTGGTTAATTCAGCCGCAGTCACAACCTAAATATCGCGAACCTCGCAGTTACAGCGTGTATGATCATTCACACTTGTAGCCAAGATAGTCAAGATTACCTGTTGCCGGTGGTGCCCTCCTAGCAAAAAAAAAGCCTCACTAGTTGCGAAGGTATGGCTGACCCTCCGGAAAGGTTCACATCCTTGGCCACGACATCACCGCATCGGAAGGCTTGATGGAGGCGGCCGGGGCATGGCAGGACCAGATTGTTGTTGGATTCGTATGGATTCGTGGTGCCAGTGTTGAACGGTGAGGGTTGGTTGATAGTCACTCTATAGCTCTATATAGTGCTAATGAGTGAGTCGGTTTAGTCTATAATGAGTCGATAATTAGTCTATATCGTTTGAATTCGTTGGTTGGATGATTGGGGTAGAAATACGTCATGATCGGTTGATGGTACACGATTGGTACAAGCTCACCTTCACCCAGCATGGCTCACGGGGATCACTGGCTGCCCTGCGGCGATTCCCAGCCCTGGCTCAACCCAGTGCTCACCATGGGAAGGCATCGACGGTCACGGCCAGGCATACAAAAACCTGGGTGTGTGTCCACAGGCTCGGCAGGGACTCGTTGGTGCTTGGTGAGGATTACAGTGATAGTGTTTCATAGGGCAAAATTATCAGCAACATTCAACAACCATATTGTTTCAGCAACTATTAGCTGGTTGCTTGAAGTGTATACTGTTGTCCCTACTGTTTGAGGTGATTGGTTGGCTAGGGAACGTTTGTGGGACGCCACCAGCCAGGCAATCACACACACACATATATGATATGTGTATGGACATCGAGACAGTATATACAGGAAGTGCATGGATGTATGTAGGCATTTCCTGTCTTGACATATGTCCATCCTTGTGCGTGTAGGCATGGCGAGGAAGTTTTGCCGAACACTGCCGAGGTAGACCCGCTCTGGGAGAACTTGACTGGCAGGGAGCACTTGACGTGTCGCACTCGGGCTTTCAGCGTGACTCCGCATTTGGGTTCGTCACGGGATCATTTCAGGATGGCGCTTGTGCGTGCCGGGTTGAATCGCGTTGCATGATTGCCACGACTTACATTTTTGAGCACTGAAGGCATCATCCCTGGCTGTGCTGTCGTGATTATTCCAACCTCGTGAGCTGAGCTCAGGTTTTTTGGACGCATCAAAGGGGTACCAGAGGCGCCAATGCCCTGTTGACTGCACATTTCTTTACGGAGATTTTTCATCACAAACGCACAAGTCGGGGTTTCTCATCTAAAATGCTTGGTTTTTCATGATAGATGGCTAATAATGTTGAAATCTAAGGAATAACCCGGGATTTGGGCGTACTTTATTTTGGAGGGGATAATAATAAAGATTTCAACTTTACTGGATGAATTGGGGGTACCATGGGGTACCCCCGTTCTGAGAAACACCCAAACACATACGGTGTGTGCGTGGGAAGACAATGGAAGACAAAAGGTAGTCAGATTTCTGCCCGTATTTGGTCCTGACAGTCCTCACACATGCTATGTGTAGGCAATGGTAAGTAGGTAACTATAGTGCATTGATTGGATCACGCACACAAGCACGCACATGCACACACTCATGGGATCACAAGGGCATAGTGTCACAGTGTCACGTGGCCATATGTTAAAGAGGTGCAATCACAGCTTGGTCAAATGTCCAATGAGTAAACCTCTTTTGCTCTGCTTTTTCACTTATTAGCACATCCCCAACCTCCTAAAAAGCCCTTGACGATACCGCACACTGAAAGGGAGGGCGTGGTCAGGCGGAACTTTCGAGGAAAGTTGATACATTGCTCTACCGCCTGGGACTGACTGGTCTGCCTCGCCGTGGTTGGAAACATGGGGCTGGATACTGCGTACTCTTTGAGGAGAACCTTCACTGTACGCATTAAGATGCTATCTGAGAAGTGTTGATTCATGAAACATTCAGGTTTGTGATCCGCGTGTTGATCTCAGCCATTTTGGCCGCGGGATTGGTATTGATAGTAGAGTAGGCAGACTGATTTGTGGATGCTCCAGACTTGAGCTGGAGCTGCTGACAGCGAGTCGTAGCAATGGCAAAGGTAGAAACTGCCACAGTCGAGCAGATTGACCCTGGTGGAATGGCTTTGGTGGCGGGTGCGAGGGCCAAAATCACCTGGTGCCAGGGGATCATCGCCCATGGAACCCCCAAGAGATCCAACGGTTGAGAATGGTTCATAGTGATTGATGTTGATGTTGGCATAGTAATGCTGTCCTCACTGAGTGTCAGGGTGCCCTGAGGTGGTTCGCGCTTCTGGGTGAACTGGCCACTCTTGGGCTTGTCAGATGTGAGAACCACTGGCACTGGGGCAGTGCTTCGTTGGCGCATCCACTGCATCGACCCTGACAGCCGGCCAGGGGATTACCATTCGGGTTGGCAGAACACGGCCAGCCTTCGAGTCGCTGCAAGGGCGGGCATCCGACCTGCAGCCGTGAGCCTGCGAACGGGCGTGCTGGAATTGGATTGTCAAGTGGAGACTTGTCGATGAAAAACGCCACTGCCGGTAGAGTTTGGGAGATTTTGGGAGGCCGTGAAGCTGTGCAATCAGATGCTGAATGATTGATATAGTGATGATGTTTCACATTTAATATATAGCAAAATTGCTTCATAATGAAATCATCGCGATGTGTGGGTGGCTTACCTTGAATAAACTGCTCATTTGCATTGCCAACTTGGAACTGTGCCGGGCATGCCTCAAGAGAAGCTGCCATATCATGCGGCAGTCATTAAATGCATCATACCCTGCACACACACACACATGCGATTTGGCATAATATATGCATATTTACCTACACAACTGGGTCATTTTGGGCAAGCCATTGCAAGCCCCAGCAAACAACTTGGTCATTTTATGGCTGAAGGCCATAATTTGTCATTTCTACAGTCTTACACATGCCTGTCTTGGCCCAGGAGCGGGATGCACTCTTGACAATTAGGGCTGACCGAAAAGTGCCCCGGTCCCTGAAATTGGCGGAGCCTTTGACCTGCTGTTTGGAGCACCGACAAAGCTTCGACAAAGGAGCTGCAGCCGCTTGGATGTGGCACCAGCTGTTACCAAAGCTTGTGCGAAACCAGCTGCAACTGGAGGATTTTTCATGCCAGGTTAGTTTTACCAAAACGTAACTACGATCTTCCAACAACATCCAACAACTAATTCAGCAAGAAGTCGTTGTTTTGTTTGGTTCTCATGACTGAGCCGTTGAAGCTTTGTCTCCAAAAAATCCCAAAAGTCATTGCCTCACACCATCGCCATCCCATTCCCGAGGTCCTAGCTGGCCAAAATCTCCTGAGAGATGTACGGCGAATCCCTTCACCATGTCATCCTGCTGCAGATGTGTATGCCAAGCGCTGGGGGACGCTAGTTGAGTTGGAAGCCGCAGCCTCGGCCGTGGAAGGCAACGACTCACGACTGCTCTTTGATGTCCCCATCAACTGGGCCGATGCCCCCAAGTCCAGACACGCCACGCCGGCGATGCGGGGGTCGTTCAACATTCCGGCCAGCTTGGCTAAGAGTCACAAGTTGAAATTCAGAGGCGTCATGACCAACGGTGGCGAGTCAGCCTCTTCTTGGCTTTGCTTGCGCTGTCATGATTTGTCCTGGTCAGCCCATGCTCGAATTATTCAAGCTGGTATTTTGGAGGCAAGGAGATTGCAGAGCAAAACAACCTCTGAAGTTTCCAGAGGCCATGTTGGTTTTGATATATTTTGATCATTTTTTATCTTTTCTGAGTGACAGATATGCTTCATTGCAGCTCTATGATGGCTGTTGGCCAACTGTTTCTGGCACATTGTTCCGGGAATCTATCACTCTGAGAATTTGCTACCAAACACTGGGTTCTTAAACTCCAGCTAAAGTGTGCCCAGTAGGTGGCAATGTTCAAGGTTATTTCTTTAGAGAATCCGCATTCTCAGTCGCTGCCGGACGCACCCACCACCAGGATGGCCAACAATTAACATTGGATGACGAGGACACGGCCCTCAACAACAAAAGCCGCAACTCCATCCATGTGCCGTTGGCAGTGTCCGGAAGTTCTTTTGTTGGATCGGTCTTTGCAAGCTCAACTGGCTTGTGTGTTTCAATCATTTTTTTTCCTTATAGTAAGTGGTTGACGAATCTTTTTCATTTTTGCACGGGGGTGGTTGTTTCCGAATCCATTTGCTGTTTGATTACGGAAAGATTGATATCATGTAGTTTGTTGCTTTTGAATCCTTGAATCCATCGTAGATGAAGGTGGTTGGCATATTTGGTACGCCTAAGATTGTGACAATCCACTAGGAGGCATCCAAGCCTGCTAGCAGCGTACGCCATGGCATTGTAACCGGTGGAAAAGGAAAAAACAATAGCGACAAATGGCCAATTCTGTTGTGGGACAAATTGATTGCTATTCAGACCAATCATGACCCTTTGAATAGAGAATCACCATCTACACAAGATGGATTTTGAATCGCTCAGAATGTCAGAGTCGAATTCCCAGCGAGGAATTTGATTTTCCATCCCTACAGGCTGCGCATTTGAAGTGCTTAAGGGGATGCACTTTAGTCACCAGCCACACTAGGTGGTGTTCGAACTGATCGATGCACATGGTCGACCTGACGGCATGCCCGAGCTGGCCGAATACGTTCCGAAGTCTTTGTCGTACAGCTGCATGCACATGGCTTTGACAGATATCAACCCACCACCAAGGGCAGATGGATATCCTCCTGCACCACTGCTTGCCCGCGACATTGTCCTTGGAAGGCTTTACTTGGAGTCAAAGGAGGACCGCAGCGATCTGTCCACTTGGCACTTGAACTCTTCACAAGAGCAAGCCATTCGAAGGGCGTTGGCACGTCACTTTCAGCTTCTCCATGGTCCACCCGGGACAGGAAAGACTCGTACAGCTGCTGTTCTTATGACCTTGTTCGCCCAGCGGAATTTGGGAGCACGCTGTGCCATCCTCTTTGGTGCACCCACCAATCGTGCCGTGGATTGCGCCCTGATGTACACCAACCAACTCTGTGAGAGTTACTTCGCAGAGCGCTTGCGCAGTCGTGTTCAGGAGGAGGGTGATGCCGAGTGTGCCATTTGCTTGGAGGGGAGGCCCGATGTGGTGACGGCCTGTGGGCATGTCTTCCATCGTAGTTGCTTGGCTCGGTGCTTACAGGATAGCTGTCAGTGCCCCATGTGCCGACAAATGCTCAAGCAGCCCAAGGGTGGTTTACGCATGCTGCGAATTTACGGTGCTGATGCTGAGCGTCAAGACTTTCCAGTTCCTAAGAAGGCCAAGCTAGTGGCAAAACACCTGGCTGGTGGATCTCTGTGTTGTCAAGATCTGGTCCATTGGAATGTTTGTCATGTTTCTCTACATTTGATTTACTAATTCGGATATATTCGGATAACAGAAAGCAAAACATCAATCAGCGCAGGTGATGGTTAGATGAATTTGGAATTTGGGGATAATTTGGGGTGTTCCATCGCAGCAACTCCACGCTGTGGGGACTCCGCAGGTGGACCATCCTGGCATTCAGACTTTCAAAGTCCAGGCGGTGCCTGCTCACATGCGTCGCTTCTCCTGGCACTGGCGCTGTCACGCGGCGGCGGGGGAGGAGCCTAGTGAGGAAGCCGTGGCGTGTCGTCGAGCCTACGACCGGCTGAGGGCCTGCGGGGTCAAGAGCCCCGAGTTCGAGGAGCTGCGCTCCGAGTACTATGTGGCCTTAACCAAGGCACGCGCCGCCGAGGTGAGACAGGCAGATGTCATCTTCAGCACCTGCGTCTCTGCCCGAAGGACCGCCTTGTTGGAGGCCTTGTATCAGAAGGAGGCACCGCAAATTCGCCAGGTGCGCCACCGGTGAAACATCCAACCAAAAAAAACATGCTGATGTTGGATGGTGATTGGGATGATCGTCAATCAATAACAACAACCATCATCAACTATCATGGGTTATATGTTACATATATACTATATATATGCATCATCAGCTACTATCATAGGTTGCCATTAACGATTGCTCAGCATCGCCAGGGGCAGCCTCGCTTGCTTTTGAGGTGGTCATGGACGAGGCTGGGCAAGCCCCTGAACCGGAAGCCTTGTGCCTGTTGACCTTAGCGAAGTTCGCGCAGCATGCGGTGCTCTTTGGAGATCACAAGCAGCTGCGGCCCATACTGCGCAGCAAGGTGGCTGAACAGGTTGGGCCAGTTGGGTGCTGCGTCCAACCTGCCAGGATGACCACAGGTTAAGTTAGCTGCTTTAGTGGCAATGGTTTCGAGTGGCTATAGGATGACCAAAAACCATTTACCTTGTGATGGTTGGAGTCTTGAAATCACCAGCGTCGCCAGGCCGGCCTGGGCATCTCTCTCTTTGAGCGTTTGGCCGTGTCTTTTCCGGACGGTCTCACCAGCCCCGTCTCCTTGCTGGCCCAGCAATATCGCATGCATCCCCAGATCAGCCAGTTCTCGCGGGAGCATTTCTACGGTGGTCGGGTGAAGGACCACCCCTCCGTGCTGGAAAGGATTTCATGTGTCCTGCGGCATAAGGGTCGTGAGTCACCTTTCCTGGTGTGGAACGGCTCATCCAGTTCCGGTGAGGAACTCCAACGTCTTCGCACTGTGGGAGCAGGTGGGCAATTACCAAAATCATTCAAAATCCGAGATCATCAGTCACGCAGGCATTCTAATTACGACTGTTTCCACATGTTTCCACCATTTTTCATTATCATTTGCTTGGTGTTTCTTGCCTCGTTTTTCTCAGATGACCCACCACTTTTTACAACCGTGCACCTTTCTTTTGTTTTTGGAGGTTGGGGGATGCTGGTCGAAACATGCCGAAGCCACCCCAGCAGTTGGCCGCAGCCCCTGAGGTGGCGTGGGTTCCCGTGCCAACAGCAGCGAGGCCGCGAGGGCTGTGAGCTTAGCGGCGCGGCTGGCGCGGCAGCTGGGGGAAGGAGCTGTGGCCATCCTGTCGTGGTACAACAGCCAGGTGGGATGGCGGTAGGGTGGAGGAGGAACGACCTATGGCAATTCAATGTATGGCATGAATTGACCCACAATTTGTTGGCGTCTTCATGCATTTTCTGGCGATGTTGGAACATATGCGATGCGTGGATCATTCGGGTTCTTGTGGCTTTTACCAGCCAGGATGATAATGAGGTTGACGATTCAGGTTGATCATCCCTGGTACTTAGTACTTGTAACACAAATCCTTAAACATCCTGCAACTCATTGTGGCTGGGAATGGCCTTGTGCTGATCGGTGACTTACTGTTGAGTTGTATCTGTTGTAATCCATGCAGGGGGGTGCCGGATTTGTTACCAACTCAAGGCCATTTGATGTTGCTGATGGTTGATAATTGATGGTGTTTTAGACATGAATTTGGAGAGAGGAGGAGGTGATCATACGTCGCAAGCAGCAATACTGCTCTATCAAGACAGCCATGGTTGGTGATGGTTTCAGAGGAATGTTCATCAGGGATGATCAGTTGATCCCAGTCGTTGTCCCAGCAACCAAGCGAAGCGACCCAAGAAGGGCTGTGGAAGTCGTTTTGACAATAATACTATGATAGATAAGCATCGCCACTAGCCTCCAGCTAGCTGAGATGGCGATGGAGAGAGAGAGATATAAGTATGATAGAATCTCATGGCAATGAGGGGTCAATCATGGTTCATTTGGCAATTTTGGTGGGTCTCGGTGCTTCTATTAGTTCATCATTTTAAACCATTAATCATTAATCATTCATTATAGACTATAAGCCATCATTATATAACCAACTAATCATTATAGACTATAATCAAGCCATCATTATATAACCCTCTGACTGTAATCCATATGTGCTTCACGATGGTGATAGAATGATGGATCAGGCTGGGACCGGAGCGCCAGGTGTCTAAGGTCAGCGAGTTGCTTCGCAGAGAAGGCCTACCAGGAGCTGCCAGACGTGGGACGGTAGAAGCCATGGGGCTATGGGTCAAGCAGTTGACCAACCAACGACTGGTTGGTAGTAATAGCCATTGATAAGGTTAATGGGATAATAACCAACAAATGACGGTTGATACAACTACTGGCTGGTGGTTTCAAACCTTTTTCATTTTTCCTAGTAGTCGCTAACAAATGGTTGGTTGACTATTTTTTTTCATTGGGGTTGAAACCACCAACCAGCAATGAAGGACAATAACCAACAAAAATATAAGCAAAACAGTGGTTACTAGTGGGGGAACCACGGGTACAGGGTTTTGACCCACAGCCCTGGGTTAAACACGGATAACCATGTAGGTAAACGATGGGTGGATGTTCCATAGGTAAATTGTTTTCAACGGTTTTCAATATTTTTGGCGAAATTGAGTTATAGAGGGTGGGGATTTTCAATGCAACCGGCTTGTGATGATGCAAGGTAGAAGGAATGCAATCCCATAGTTCCTGTGGTCAATTCTGATCGCCTACCCTGCCTGGCTCCTCATCATCATCATCACCAGCATCATCATCATCATCATCATCATCATCATCATCATCATCATCATCATCATCATCATTCGAAACAGCCACATCTATTGGTTGGTGGACGGTCCCTGCCCAGGAGTCCATGTCGGAAGCATTGCCACTGCCCAGGGAAGCGAATGGGACTACGTCATCCTGAGCACCGTGAGGTCCGATCGCGGGCGCTTGGGTCTCCTGGCAGATCCCCACACGATGAACGTGGCCATCACTCGAGCCAGGTGGCACTGCACAGCTGGGAGGAGGGCGGTCAGGAACCTGGTGGTGTGACGGTTGGTGACATGTGGTGACGCTTCATAGGGAAGTGTTGTTTGGTGATGCTTCATCTTGGTGACGCTACATTTGGTTGGTCATTGGGAACCATTTGGTGACATTTGATTGATGACGTTGTGATGGTTAATGGAACTTCAACAAATTAACACTTGTTCAGGGTCAAGCTCATGGTTGGTTGAATGGTTCAAGAGTTGCATCAGTGCAAAGAGTAAGTCCACATTGATTGCAGGGCCGGCCCCGGAGGCATGGCATGGTGGTGTTGTGTGATGAGTTTGCCTTGGCAGATGATTCCAACTGGTCCGCCCTGCTGCAGCATGCCCGATCACGAAACCTGCTCACCTCTACTGAGCCTGAAGTGGTTTTGACGCCACCCAACCTGCGACCACTGACAGATGAAGAGGCCTTTGATGAGGAACAGGAGAAGTTAGCCACTTTGCTTCAGAGCCTCTTGATGCCAAAGTCAGAGTCAGAGAGCCCATCAAACACAAAAATCACGAGGATCACGAGGGCAGAGGCCACAAATCCGGACGAAGCGTTGCAGAAGTCAACGGCAAAGCCTCCAAGCTCAGCGTCCTCCCAGTCTTCCAGGTCCTCCAACCGCACCAGCTCTCGATCCCGAAGCCCTGTTCGATCCCCAGGCCCGGAGCCAAGCTCTCCCAAAGCCAAGCCTCGGAAGCCCGGACCCATCAATGCCTTGTTTTCCCACGCGGTGGACCGGCTTCCCGGCGCTTGAGGCCGCGATTTTCGTTCGGCCCGCGTTGTATAGCCATTGGGCCGAACCGTTGAATTGGCCATTCGATGCTTTAGTTTCACAAGGCTTGGAGTGACCAAGCATGCCAAAGTTGGCACCCCATTTTCGCGAGACCTGTCTTGCATACGTTGTCTTTTGAAAAGCCTTTGTTGCCAAGGGCCTGGGAATCTGCGACGGGTTGCAAAGAAGGGGCTGTCACAATTATATATCACGAAATGATTCTGACATATTATGAGCACCCCCACTTGTATGTCCATGGTCAGAATCTGAGCTGTTTGTTCGGCGTATCATTTGGAGCACTAAGTCTCACTGCGAAATCCTTCTTGTTTCCGCATATTACTCCTGATAGAACTTTTTGTGGCAGCTTGCCATGGCAGGTGAGGACTCAAACCGAAAGACTACTGAGTGCGCTGACTTGAAGCGTTCAACGACAGAGGGGCAGTTACATCGCTTTCGGCTGAAGTTGACACAGCATCAGAATTCTTCCTATTTGATTTTCCGGGTTGTTGGTCAACTTCCTCCAACTTCAGGGTTTATAGGAGAATGGCGTGTACCTTTACGAAAGGCACATGGTCAACTGCACAACAGGGGTTCTCCACTGTGCATATCAGCTTTCCTCCAACAATGTTCAAGACCATCAGGTCATGATTTCTTCAGTCTTTAGGACCGTTTTTGGTGACTGCTAGCGAAATCGCATCCCAGTCAAAAATACATATCAAACATGACTCCAGTTCTTCAACAATGCTTATGCCATTACAAACTTAGTGTCAAAACATCAGAAAACTCCTCGAAAGACCATTCCGGTTGACCATGTGATTCATTGGTTTTCCGTTGTCAGCCTAGACTGCACGAACATGTTGAAATTCATAACCATCATAATCCATCATACACATTTATTTACATTTGCTAAAACATATTGACCACTGTAAAGATAGGAACCTGGGAGATGGCAGAGAACAGATAAAGATGTTAACAATTTAATGATTTGTTTATACATCACAATCGGTTACAGCATGATTTCCGCTCCAGCACGCTGTTCACAGGTACAGCGGGGGGATGAAACGCTGGTGCCTCAGGGGGTGTGGTGCCCACCAAGGGTGGGGGTTATTTGGGGCGGAGCTAAGCCTATTGGGCAGCGATTTTTTAGGAATGGGTATGAACGTGTCAAGAGTCAGGTAAAAGCAGAATCAATGGTGGATTTTCGACCCTCAGGTTAGTTATACCAGAGTGTAACAAGCTGGTTACTGGATCAACCCAAGATTCATTTTCAAATGGGTCAAGTTAACTGATTCATGTCACATTCTGGAGAATGAATGGACCATTGGCAATTTATGGGCAGCTGTGAAGTTGTCAGGCGATATGCAGATTTCCCAAGGCATGGATCTGGCGCAATGATGCCTTAGGTGTCCCTATTTTGCCCTTCGATTTCTTCTAGGATGTTTTTTGTGATCCGTTGCCATCACTGTGATGATTTTGACGTGTCCTTTTCACCTTTCATCCACATGTTCAGTGTCTCGCTTATGAAGTTACGGATGCAACATGCAGACGGGGTATTTGTATATCACCAAATCCTGGAATGCTACTGTAACGAGCCATAAGTCTTGAGGATCCAGTGCGGTCCATGTACCTGTTGGCCAAGCAATGTTTTGGAGGTTTCTCCTCGGTTGACTGGCCAATGTCGCTGTCCACGGCTAAGTAGCCAACCAACGAAGAAATTGAAGAGTTTGGCTTCAAGTAGTGTTCTCGAGCTGAACCGGTTCTGTTCATACACATGGGCCTTTTTGATTCTCCTTGTATCTACCCTTGGCACCAAAAGCGATAAAACAGAACGGGTGAACCATCCCAAACATGCCCTAAAAAGCAAAGTTCTGAGTGCCAACGGTAGCCACTGTTCTCATCATATAGGATTTATTCATTGCCTTGTCCAGGAATAGCGCGCCATCAGCTTTGCACTCCCCAAGGCAAACTGAGTTTGGCGATTGCGCTGATTGGGCGCTCGCCTCTCCTCTTCCTGGACGAGCCATCTGCTGCAGTTGATGCTGGAGCCAAGCGGCATTTGTGGAAGGCCCGTGCACCTGAACAGTGGGGCAGCAGCGCCTGAGAAGTGCCTTGGGTGAACATCCATCAGCTTGACTAGTTTGGTCGTTGATGGACCAGTTCACCAAGGGAACCTGGGTTTCGACCCAGATCCATTCTGTACAAACACATCTCTATATATAGATTTGATGAAATATCACCAGCTATGCATGGCCAAACTGGTGGTGGTGTATAAACATGAACCTTTTATTTGCTTGTTTCGTATTCTGTGATGTTCCACAGCGAGTGCATTGTAGAGGTGTTTATTGGGGGAAAGGATTGGTTCCCACCAGCAGGACCCAAAACATCCCCAGGTACTTGAGGTAGTGAGCTGTTACAGCTGCTCTTTGGGGTAGCGCTTTTGCCTGAAGCGCTTCAGTACAGTATGGACATTGCGGGAACGACTTGCCGCAACAAAATGACAATGTTTCAAGTTGATCAAATGGATGCAAGTACAGCCAGTAACTTTGAAACTTTCAGAACCAGAAGTAAAATGCAGGAACAAACAACCTAAAGTACCAGAATCCTGAAGACTCAGAGGCATACAAAATTGTTTGTGAATGTTATTTGCGTCCTTTAAACTCCCTGGAAGCCAGGGTATATGAGTGTTCATGTCTTTAACTCCCTGGAAGCCAGGGTAAAAGGTTGTCTTCATCTATGCGACCCTTGGAAACCAGGGCATATGGCTATTTGTATCTTTAACTCCCGGGAAAGCAGGGTATGTAATGTTATTTGCGTCCAAAAAAATTTCCTGGAAGCCAAGGTATATGAGTGTTCATGTCTTTAACTCGATCAGGATCCCTGACCTGAGCCTGTCGGGATTCTGTCGGGATTCTATGGGGATATATGGGGATCCTTGGCCTTCACCTGTTAGGATTCTGTTGGGGTCCTTGGTCTCAAACTGTATGCCCTGGCTTCCAGGGAGTTAAAGAGTCAAATATTCATACGCCCTGGTTTCCAAGGGTTGCTAGATGAAAATAACCTTTTACCCTGTTTTCCAGGGAGTTGAAGACATGAACTCTCATATACCCTGGCTTCTAGGGAATTTAAAAGACGCAAAGAACATTACATACCCTGGCTTCCAGGAAGTTAAAGATACAAATAGCCCTTGGTCCTGGTTTCCAAGGGTTGCTAGATGAAAATAACCTTTTACCCTGTTTTCCAGGGAGTTGAAGACATGAACTCTCATATACCCTGGCTTCTAGGGAATTTAAAAGACGCAAAGAACATTACATACCCTGGCTTCCAGGAAGTTAAAGATACAAATAGCCCTTGGTCCTGGTTTCCAAGGGTTGCATAGATGAAAATAACCTTTTACCCTGACTTCCAGGGAGTGGAGGACATGAATGCTCATATACCCTGGCTTCCAAGGAATCATACGGACACAAACAGTTTTGCATACCCTGGCTAATGCCTCTGGTTTGTTCCTGTATTTTACTTCTGCCCTCTAAGTCAAATACCCTAAAATTTTAGGGTTGAAATCCAATAACCGGGTTTTACCGCGTAATTTGGAAATAACCTGGTTTTCCCCCAAAAAACCGGGTTTTTAGTATATTAGGGAATTATCATGGTTGTTTACATGTTACCACCACGGTTTACATACTTAATGTTCAGACAACGACCAACCAAGTACAAAGATGTTGTGATCCTGTTGATCAAATGGTGATGCAGATTGGGCCCAAGGTTCTTTGAACGAAGTGATGTTCGATATAGGTCCCAACACTCTACCATGGTTGGAACATTATGTGCTTTATTTCCCCTTCCACTTGTGTAACTTATTTGGGTAGATGATTGAACATGGAAAACGGAAGCTATCACAAACCACCAAACCATCAAGTTGGACACTATCATGTCAATGGGTCCCCTGTCATGTCAGGGTTACAAACCATGAAGGTTGCCACATCCACCCAACATAGTGATTTGCTGGGTTTATCTCCCAGCGATGTGTTCCATCGCCCATGGTTTTGCGTGGTTGCACCCCCTTCGCCGCTTTGCCTCTGGATGTGGCGGACGTGGCAACCCTGGACATCAATGACAACTCTGCCGGGCTCCCCAGATGCGGCCCAGTTTTTCGCTGGCGATTGCTCGGGTTCGGCGATTCAGTCCTTGGATGGGCGTTCGCACGCCTGGATTCATGGTTAAGATATGGGGATTATTTTTATCTGTTTGAGCTAGGGGTGCGAAGGCTGACATGGTCGAGTAAGAACATAAATCACAAAGTAGAATATCATCTATGTTAAACTTATATTGATAATTTTTGGTTGATCACTACTATATTGATGCATGGTTATGGTTGCGCTCCGGTTTCTTGAAGCCACCACCTTTTTTCTATACATTTTGGCTCGAGGTTTTGGGAGTCAGATCTCCTTTCTTTTGATCAACCATGAATTGCTCAGGGCTAGCTGCGCAATGGGAAGGGGATCCAGATGTTCGAAATCATCTTCGGGCATCCAACCAGATCCTTCAGTACCCAACTGGCGCTAAGTTTTGCGAACCCACCCGCAATAACTGTGTGCTGAACAGTGCTGTTTTGGGACCGATCCTTGTGAAGCTGTCCAAGACCCCCAACTTCAAGCTACCCACATTGGAGCCGCTCCAAGTGGAACTGGCGTTGCTGGCTGAGAGAGTCGGGGCCACGCTGGGAGAGAAAGGAGTGTATGCTCCAGCGGTGGAGCTGAAGAAGTTGGCAAGCTTCATCAAGCGCAAAGCGCGCCGCCGAGAGGTTACCAAGGAGATGGGTCAACTAATTGGCCAACAAAATTGAAGAATCAACACATGTGTTTACTGGCTTATCAGTGATAATCAGATCCATATTCAAAAAACCGACATAGCGCCGGTTGTCATTGATTCAAAGTTGTTTCCCCTTTAGTATTTGCAGCCGTGTTCAATCTATGGCAACATCAGTCAATGGGGCAAGGTTTCTTTCACCAATTTCTTTCACCCAGGGCCCAGTATAGTGTTACATCATATGACAAGCATTGCAAAAACATATCATGACCTTGCGCCCCCTGTCAGGATGTTCGATTCCATGCTTTGCTCTTGCTGCTGGATCCCAGCCTCAAGGAGTATGGGTTGAAACCGTCCACATACAAACCACTCTCCACCAAGATCCACAAACCAATAGTTGGCAGAATCAAGATCATACAGCCAGACTTATCTAACTTGAGTTTCACCAAATGGTAAAGCATGGGAATCACATGGGATCGCCGTGCTACACCGTTGGCGCAGGAAGTGATTGACAACTACATGAGCAGCCAGCCATCCAAGGGCACTTCTGGTGGCGATGATGTGGAGGACAATTCCGACGAGGACCAGGATACGAAGCAGGATTTCGCTGAATTTCAACGATGGTTGGATGCCGGGAGTCCTGCTAAGCCCAATCCAGTTATCTCAAAGAGTTCGATGCCACCGCCACCGGCACCCACTGTTTCTGGATGCAAGTGCTTCAAGAACCCATGCATCTATGGCAACATTTAGTGTATAGTATTTGTTTGGTGTGGGTATTGGGTAATATATGAGGTTTAGTCTTAGGTCTAGCAAACAATAACCATAGATTCCTTCCAAACAACCCCAACTTGTTTGTGAATGGTCACCCATGTCAACCGGTTTGCCCTGCCACCTGACTTAGGTATTTGTGATCAGATCCGCGAATTGAAGGCGAGGATCGCAGCAAAAAAGGAAGCCATGCTCTCGAACTCCAGGTGCGATCCTGGGATTGGGATGGACCAGAACGGTGCACGGAGTCTAGGTGGAAGCCTCTTTCATTTCATGTGTCTTCTATCCAACATGGGGATGCTACATGTTGAACAGAATTCAAACTATAAAGCATGTATCCGCCATAGACACCCCAGCTATATCCCAGTAGTGAGCCAGGTCATGACCCGAAATAAAAACAAAATTGTTCCAATGTTTGGTATCTTCATCTTACTTATATATTTTGAGGTCTTATCTCATGTTCATGATCTGTATGCCCACTGCCCTTCAGGCTGACTTCGGCTTCTTCAAAGAGAACTTCGGCTGATGCAGGCGCATCTGGTTGGTGATCAGTCTTGTGTTGAGAAATACACTTGACTAATCTATGATGATCGACAGACACACCGGATCATGTCCACATGTTTTTTTTCATCAACTAACACCTGCGACATCATTCCTGGAAAAAATCAGGAAAACACCGACATAAATTCACAATCTCACCAAATAACCATTCAAATTGGTAAAATTTAATCTTTCACTTCTGAAAGCTAGCTCGATGTTTTCTTAATTACGTCACGTGTGGTTTCAACCTGGCATAAACCCTAAGTAATGAATTGTTTATCTACGCAATCGCGCTGGTCAGGTCAAGTTGGCCCCTCTACGCGAGTGGACGAGATTGACACTTTGCCCTTGGCTGAGGACTTTGGAGGGGAGTTTCCAAACGAAGCAGCAACAACGGCAGCAGCACCAGAGGCGGCCCCAACACCTGAAGTTGTTGAGATCAACGATTCACAAGCACCCACCGCCCCCGACGATGACAGTGACATTTTCGGAGATCTTGCAAATGAACCTTCCTGGCTATCTTCGTGTTCGGATGATAAGTCTCAGGTGGGTTTTCAGCATTCATGGCCCCCTTTTTTTGTTCTTTGTTTTGTTGTTTCACAGTTGGAGGGTATATGGTTAAAAGTCACTTGGTTTTCCATCACCAGAGATCATCACTTATCATGCGTTGTTGTTTGCTGTGTTAATGAATGGCCAAAGTTATATAGTTCATGTGCCAAACACATTATGCAATTATACTTAAGCATCCAATCATTATCATCAATGATTTGCCTGATCATTGCATCAACAATGCCACAATAACCTGTTGCGTTCAATTATCACTCGTTGCTCATTGCTGGCGGGTCCAGCGGTCCACTCATAGGTGCTGACTCGACGACATCAGTTGAAGCTGAAGCAGGACCAGGAATTGGAGAAGCACAAAGGCAAGGAGAATGACCAGGGCAATGGTGATCATGTGAATGCTGATAAGACTACGGCTACGGGTGATGATGGTAGCAAAACAGATGCGAAACCCAAAGCACGAACCTTAGCAAGCGTCAAAGCAGAAGCAAAAGCCAAACCAGCAACAAAGGCCAAAGCAAAGGCCAAAGCAAAGGCCAAAGTAAGATCAAAGAAAACAACAACAACAAACGAGGAGGATGATGTGCCAATGGAGGATGCTGAGCCACCGGTTGTACCAATGGACATCTCTACAGAGGATGCAGAAGATCAGACAAAAGAGAAAGAGGAGAAAGATGAGAAAGAAGAGAAAAAGGAGAAAGAGGAGAGTGAGGAGAAAAAGGAGAGTGAGGAGGAAATGGCAACACCCAAAAAGAAATTGTTCCAGGAAAGCGATGAGGAGGATGACGTGATGGAAAGGGTTCCCAATACCATCCAGCGGGCCAAGTTTTTGGATCCAAGGACTGGGAAGGAACAATCACTTGAGGAGTTGTTCAACATGTGCTTGCCGAATGCCTGGCGACGATCGAAGCCCCAGCAGTGTGACAAAGCAAACAAATCCTCATCTGCCTCATCAGCACCTGAGGCAAGCAAAGCAAGCTCAAGCAAACCCAACAGCGAACCAGCAGCAGTGGTAGCAACACCAAAGAAGGCAGCCAGCAAGGCTAAAGCAAGTGCAAAAGCCAAGGGATCCCCCAAAGCGAAAGCCAAAGGAGCCCCCAAAGCCAAGGCATCCCCCAAAGCGAAAGCTTCGGGATCCGCCAAAGCCAAGGCGAAGGCCAAAGCAAAGGGTTCCCCCAAAAAGAGGCCAGAACTCAATTCACCATCCATCAAGAAGGAAATCAAGCGACGCAAGCAAAGGCAGGAGCAAGTTATGGAAACACAAGGAGAGCAACTTGAGGATGAACTGATGCAAGGAATTATGGCCCGAATCTGCAACTGCGTGAAGGACCTGGACAATGCAATGATGAAGGAGGAATTGAGGTTCCGCTTGTGCCCACAAGTGGGAAACACCTACATGTCAGCGTACTGGAAAACATTTTCAGTGGGTGTTGTCAACAGAGATGAAAGCGGTGTGCCCAACAAGCACTTGATTTGCTTCAGCAACAAAAACGCATCACACCCACACGTCAACATGGCTTTGGCGTATTGCGGCGCTTGGTTGATGGTACCTTGATGTCTTTAGTTTGTTTGAATTTTGGCTAAATTCTTTTTTTCTTGGTCTAGAGTTTTTTCCCAACATAGTCTGGTTTATGGCATATATGCAATCCTCTGGATAAATGAAACAACTTTGGTGTGGATACAACACGCAATATGATCTTTTATTATTTTATATTCATCAACATTAAATCTATAAAACAGAAATGAATGGATCCATTCCAGCTGTCCTTCTACCTAAGGCAACATGGATCCATTCGAACAGAGACAAGCTCACTGACTTCAAGGACCCTGCTTCGGAGTTTCAGCAGAAGGTGACGCACATCAAGTACAACGCCCTTCGAGTTGGCAATCAGTTTGGCTGAAAAGATTTTATGTGAGCAATACTGCCACATACGAGCTAGTTGCTTAGGGGATGTGTGCGCGCAATGTAAACTACATGTGCATATGTATGTGCAAACTATGTAGCCTAAAAACTATCGAAAACACAAATCTTATACCATTATTGTGTTGCAGGATGATTTAACAACATCATGTTTCAATCATTAAAGGTTTTGAGATCATCATTCATAAATTTCGCAGCCCGCCCATCAATTGCAACGAAGCTCCTGAATCCCATTTCGAAAGTACCATGCAGTCAACCTTAGTTGGACCAGTGGGTGGTACAGGCAGAGAGCAATGGATGTGGCATGGAAGAAAAGCGTTTAAGTCAACATGTTGGATCCCAAATTGTTTCGCATTTACAAAAAATGTCAACTATGATATGCTATATCACTGATGCAAACGATTCTTTGCTTCATGAATTATACTGGTTGATGTATCATAGATTAACTGATTTCATATGTATTCCTTTGTCCCTCCAAGCTTTGCCTGTATAGGTGGCATTTCCCCATAGTTTTCCAACCGTGGGAGCCGACGGTCCATGGATGACTGCTTCTTCAATCTTATGGGGCGAACCTCATACAGACATGCAGCGAAGACAAAAAAGGCGTCGACCTCTTGGTGGTAAGCTGTTGTGAAAGCTGATCCCAACCTCTATTCACAAAAAAAATGAAAAGATACAGAGTTAGATGGGACAATGTGGATGTATGGTCTTTCAGGACCGATGTGACTACCCACTTCAAAATAACCCACACCATTTGTTAGCGGGTTCTTCAATAGATGTCATGCTTTATGTTTGTTTTCCAGCATTCACCCAACGAACCTTCATCCATTCCCGTTGGCTCCATTGCGGCCATGGAATCAGCTCCGTTGCCGAGGTGTGACGTGGAATGCCTCCGCTCCGAGGCAACAAATGGGCTGTGAAACGGGGCCTCCTGGTGGACGATTCCCGTACACTCGGCATGTCTTGCGGACTTGGTCATGCCATGTGGTATCCCAAGGCATTCCAATACAAGTGACAACAATATATAGTCGATCCACTATATGACATATGACGAAAAGGTTGTAAATCTAAGCAGCCTCTTTGCATTGCAAGTCCAGTTGCTTTGGATACTGACACCTGACTCGTGGAATCTGGTGGGCTACAAATTGAAACCAGCAACACTGCCGATGAACAGAAAGAAATATCGATGCATACCTGCATGTACACAAACTGAAACCTGATATGTGTGCTATGCACATTATCTCACAAAATGCTGACATCAGTTTCTCTTTGTCTCACCGCGATCCGTCTCACCGCGACATGTTTTGGTTCAGAACGGTGAGCCGAGCTATGAGCAACATATCATCAATAAACCATATATTCATGCATGCTCAGATCTAGATAATGAACTCAAATGAGTATCAGCATAGAAACCTGTGTCTGGGTTCGCTGTTTGTTTTTGCTTTCCGTTTCCAGATCTCTCTCTGACTGTTAGCCATGCAGTTCTCCAAGCGTTTTGTCGATGAACTTTGCTGCCGATTGAAATTGTTTGGGGCTCCCAAGGTATCTCATCTGCAATGTTAGCTCTGCTGGGAAAGCATTAGCCACACCTGGGGTATTGGAACCTCTTGAGTGCCCGTCTCAGGTACTTCTTCTGGCCGTGCTTTTGACTCTTTGGACGGACATTCCCATCGACGCTGTTGCTCAGGACTATACCCAAGTCACTACATCTCATTACTCATGGCTGGGTGTTTGAAGGTTTTGTAGTCTCTTGACTCTTGGATAGTTTCGATGTGAATCAACAACTGAACAGTGTAATGCCTAGATAGTATATTGACCGATGACAGACATAAATGTTCAATCGATCACCAATTTAACGAAGAAGACTTGGGGAACCTGTCCTCACCGCCAGGATGGCCTACAGTGGGTCGAATTCTTCGCCGGGAAGGCCGAAGCAACAAGGATGATGAGGTATGGCGGGCTGAGGAGTGCAAAACTCGACATTACATACATGTCTGCAGAGCGGGGGCGGCAGAACCCAATGGACTTGACCACGGACAGTGGTATGGCGCTCTTAGTCAGCAATATGCAAATCATAATGGAACAACTTAAAGGTTCGATGTCTAACTCATGTGGGCTAGGGGGCAATGATACCAACAGTCAGCTGTCACACTTCTATGATGCTTTGTTGGCACGGTCTAATTGAATGCATCTAAGGACTGCCATTGCCACAATATTATTCGGCGACCACGAAGAAGGGTGGGTTTGTCACTTCGGGCTGAAATGTTCCAGCTTTACCATCGTCAATTCAGGAACCTCCGGGCGCAGCCCGTGCTGTGCCATAGGAAACACTGACTTTAAGAGCGTCAGGGAAGCCAATTGCTTGGCTTCCAGGACCATTCGGGACAAATTTACCATTCTATAATTGTTAACCAATGTTCACCAGAATTGTTACCATGCTGTCTTCGATTTCTATCTGTTGATGGTTAGACTAGTTGACGATTGTTTTGCATCTACCCTGTAGGATGATCCTCTTGATGATGATTGCAGTATGCATGAACGCCTGCATCCTTGTAGAACAACCTTTCTCGAGCTTCTTCGAGTGGTATCCCCGTTGGCGAGACATGATGATGTTACTCCAAGTCCATGGGGGTAGACACGCCGTCCCTTGGTCCAACCCTGGTGTTTCCTATAGTGCGAACAAGTTGCAGTCACTGATGTCAGCATTTCGATTTGCCCATCCACGGCTTTCCTTAGATCTGACAACACCAACTCCGACTTGGATGTTTTCCGTATATGTTTGTTGGATAACCTTTTTAAATTTGATACTTTAATATGAAACACTGGTAAACAAACAGTGGTAATCATCCATTTCCCCAACCATTCTGCACCGGCTTCAAGGTACACAAAGTGGTGTGGCATATGCTCCATTACGGAGGACCGACACCGAAAAAACATTACGCTCTGTCGAATTCTCCTGTGGTGGGACGGCTGTGGGTTGACAAGCTCCGGAACTGGGTTGCCACCAAAAAAGCGTTGGAAGCGACGGGCAAAGCTAAACCCCTTGTTGACAAATACGTTGACAAGAACGGCAAGAAACGCTGGAAAGGCAACAAATCCTTGCGCTCCAGTGAGTCAGATACTTAATTGCTGATTCTCCCAGTGAGTCACATGGTTGGTTTTTTAATAGGTAAATTGAAGGGTAAATGATCAACATGCTGTGGTTTACAGTGAGCTAACTGTTTGGTTTTTGGTTTGCTGTTGGATCCTATAATTTTATTGAACATGGAATTTGTATGTTCATGTTTAATGTTTCTGATGCCGCAAGAATGATTCCATGCAGCAATACGCCAATCATACAAACCACATGTCCAAAGCAGTTCTAACATATTTTTCAAGCAACACATTTCCCTGAATTGTTTGGTTGTATTCAGCCCAGGCATTATCCACCAAAATTCGGACTTCGACTGGTGGAATTATGGCATGAACTTAGCTCCAAGAAGTTCGGGATGCCTACGTTGCCAAAGGCTGTGCCTTCGGCATTGGAGACATACAGCTCCATGCTGTTCGAGGATGTTTGGAGCGAGGCCAATATGGTCTCCGTGTGTCACTGGTTGCGTGGGGGAACCAACTTGGTTATCCCGAGAGAGTTTCGGGACGTGTTACCGGTGAAGCTTTAAATCTCACAGGGATCTCAAAACTGTAAGTATTCTCCACCAATTGAGAACCAAGATGTTTTAACATGAGCTATCTTGAACTATGTTGGATTTTGTTCACTTTTGTTCAAAATAACCCGTAATTTGCCGTAATTAGGGAATTACCCATAATTTGCCGTAATCTAGCCGTAATTTGGGGAAATAACAGGGTTATTTCGTAATTTCTACCCGTAATTTTTACCCGTAATTTGGGCCGCGTAATTTTGCGTAATTTACCCATAAAATACCGTAATTTACCCATAAAATTTTATGGGTATTTTCCAAAAAAAACCGGGTTTTTTTTAGGATGATTTATGTTCACTTTATGTTGAGTTGTATTCACTTTATGTTGTTTTTTGTTCACTTTTGTTGGACTGTGTCTGGTTTTATATAGTTTATGGAACATTGTTCAGATGATGTGAGGGAAGCTTCACCACAATTACCAGTGTGCGAGTCGATATGACTGGCACCGCACAATTAGCAATTCCAAGTGTGCAATGGCAAACCTATGTGTTTTTTAAAAACACATGGAGCGTGCAGAAAAAAATGCTGTATTTTCAAAGCTGTGCGATGAACTGACAAACAAATTCAGCACGGTGCTGGGAAACGCAGGGTGCACAACCAACTACTGTTGAATCCAACCAGACATTTTGGCAGTCAAACGCGCCATCGACGGTGTGTGTAGTTGGCATTTTGCCATGTCTCTTGAGAAACAAGCCAGTGCCCAGAGCTTGGTTTCCCGTGCTTGGTCTACTTCAGCCTTGGTGAAGGGGCTTGGACATGTGCTGACCGATGCTCGAACGGAACTTCCAGACGATATGGCTCAGCTACAGGAAACTCTCCGGGTTGGTTGTTTTCTATGTTCAAAGGGTATGATATCTATAGTGGTTGAAACATCTTACATTTGGTTGGACAACAACCAACGTGTCGGGATATCCATAACTTAAGGTTGAAATATCACCACTGCAACCATCCACGATACCCCTGCTTTCAATCCTGCAGGAGCTTGAGAACATGCTGGAAGCCGTCGAACTGGGACAAGCTACTGTCGGGGGCCCATTCATATTACATGTGATCCAAACTCAGATTCAAACATACCTCCCTTTGAATGCGCAATGTTTCGCCGACAAATCCAAATCCCTGAGATGTGATACATCCATGGCAGATCGGGATCATGAGGGATTAGATTGCTCCCACAACCACTGCTCCATACCCATGTTTGCTCCGTGCTGCCGAGCATCACCGGAAACCAAGGGCGATGCCTTGACAGAGCTGGTTGCTTTGCAGAAAGTGGTTACCAGGCTGCAAGATGGACCCCGTCTTCAGCCATCAGCCAACGCTAAGTAGTCAGCAAACAATGGATAATGATCGATATATACTAGCGTTTCAATATCTAGCAAGCCTTACATTAATGCATATCAATCCAGGAAGATCCAAAAATGGCACTAGGCTAGTACCATTTTGATTTGGTTTTGGAACTTGGACCCCAATAGGTTTTTGAGTAATGCTTCTCTTATTGGTGTTGGGTCCTTCGGTGAACCGTGCTCTGATTAAGGCTACTCCGCAGAATGCAGCTGGACCAGCTGATCTAACGCAGCCAGCAACCGATGAGGAGATTGCCAGCAGCCTTGGGAGTGGTAAACGTGGTGAGTCCGATAGTGGTTCACCTATGAGTGCGAGCGTGGACAACACTGGGATGACGCATGCTGCTGACAAAAGTGGTATGGTAAACCCTGCATCCCCAGACTCATCAATTCCTTCGTCGGCTGAACAGTTGGCCAACACCAACAAGGTCCTTTGGTCAAACATTTTAACGCATGCAGGTGTTTAAAGTAAATTATGAACTCTATGGAGAGAGAGAGAGATATATGGACTGAATATACATATCATGATTGTTGGGAATTGTTAGTTCATGACCGGCATATGGGTTGTTAGATTGGTGTGTTCTATTTTCTTCCCATGTGTGTTCCAAGATAATGACTTAGTGGTCGAAGGTCACCATCTTTCTGAGGTAGCTGCTCGCATCATGGACATGTACAAGAAAGGGCAGTTGGATAACAAGACCGCCATGGAGTTGCTGGGAAAGGAACATTTCCCTGTTTCGAATGCCAGCCCTGCAACCGCTGTTGCAGCAGAACCCTCAGCCCCAAAGGAAAGTGATACCAGGAATGATCCCCAAAAACGTTCCATTGCAGAAGTTGAACCCAATCCGCCTTCTGATGCTGAATTGGATGATCTCTTGGAGCAAGCAAAGAAGACCAAGAACGACGCTCATATTGACTTAGTGTACATGCACCCATATGCTTTAAGGTGTTTTAAGTGTTATTGTACCCACGTGGTAAAAGAAACATGGTAGCCCCTATATAGTTCAACAATCAAAAGTTTTCTGGAACCACATCCATTTGCCAGTCATATCATCATGTTTGTTTAAGATATTTCCATTCTACTTGCAACTGCTCAGGAAGAAGCTGCGCTTAAGGCGAAGCTCCGCAGGCTGTGTGCTCCACGCAAGAACGGCACATTAGCCGTGCCAGAATGGCTACACTTGCAGTGGAAACACGGCAACCATGGTGCTCTCGCGAAAGAATTCCAACAATGTGGATTCGACAAAGATCTTTGTCATCGTTCATATGTTTGTCTGTTTGTGCTACTCGAGTTTCTGTATGTGTTCAACAACTGTTTGGGTTAATCCCTTTATGCCTTTCAAACTTTTAGGTACCCCTAGGCTCCAATTGTATTAAAAATAACATATTTTTGATGAAATAGCATATTTTTTTGAAATAGCATATATATGCTATTTTTCCGAGTTATTTTGAAAAATATGTTATTTTAAAATAAGTTATTTTTATACACTATTTTGGATCAAGTATTGTTTTTTTTTTATTTTTCCTTTTTTTTTGAACTTTGACCAGCGACCATGCTTTTCCAAATGCAGTTTTTTTGAAAGAAAAGACTAACCAGAGAAGGCCGTCATGTGTTGGAAGAGCAACATTTCATGGTGAAATATATTTCAAACAACATGGAAAATCGGAAATGTAGACAAGTGGACACGTCTCAATACTATTTCGACATTAGAAATTTGATGTGATTTTTATTTTTCATTCGTTCGCGAGGTCGAGCGATGGATTGAATTAATCAATCGCAGGGAGTCCAGCGTTGATTTGAAACGTTGAATTCTCAAAAGCCTCGTCGTCTTCTCAACGTATCTCTCAAGTCAGCTGCAAGTCTTCGGGCTGACTCGTTTTCCTCAGCAGGACAAAGACCAACGTGTCATCATGGACAGGTTCAGACGGGAAAAAGTGACACTGGACATTTTTGAATCCAAGGATCACAGGTCTGCAAATAAGTGATATGGCGCTCCAATCGTTGCCAAGGCAAACGATATTTCAAGTTCAGTTGGACGGCCTTTGCAGTTCTGGTCGGCTCAAAATGACGAGGTTTCGTTGGTACCGGTGGAGGTTTCATGGTGCTCGAAGGGGGGAATAACGAAAACAGAGCCGACAGTGATCTGCGAGACGTGGAAAGAAATAATGTGTTTTTCAGCCAAAGACATGTACGTGGACAACGGAAACTGGCGAGTGGAAACGAAAAAAACAAATTAATATATGCAAACATTTATCAGGGAAATGGGAAACATTTTTCACGTTGCACGTGCTATGCACGTGTTGTTCCCCATTGTTTCTACTACATCAAATCCTTTGATTTGATTCTTCCCCAAAGGAAAAGGACTACGAGGACAAAGTACGAAAGTATTTTTCACCATCTCTATGAGCTTCTCGAGCCAACTCGATGTCCGCGGCCTTGAGACGTCCGTAGAGACGGGAGCTGAAACATTTACCAGTCATCTTGGAACCTCTTTCCAGGTCAGACTCGTAAGCTCGCTTCAACGCGTCCTCCTTGTTTTGGAATCCAAGAGCAGTCCACCATTTTCCGGTTTGCTGTGAACCAGAAGGTTTCACAGTGGCGACCTTGCGTGCTGGACATTTCTTCAAGGTTTGTCGCGTTTTTTTCTGCGGTGTCGGTTGTGAGGCCATCACCCTGTCTGCTTCTTCACAGGCAACCGCACAGGCAATGTCCATGAAACCATCCACGGAATTCAGAAAGTCGTTGTTGAAGCATACCTGGAAAAGATGCATCGTAAAGAGATATAGGACAGAGACTTCTTCCAGGGACAATGGACATAAGAAATAACACCGCTGCCAAGGCACGAGTGAACGAGAGTCTGTCTCATTTCGGGCAGTCCAAGGAACAATCTGTAATTGTTCGGCTGCTCGAGGTGAACACGCTCGCTGCTCTTCCG
>VSDK01001536.1:2978-18515 GCA_009767595.1 Symbiodinium kawagutii
TGAATGCAGAAGAGAAGACATCAATGAAGTCGATCGCCGGAAGTCTCGCATGGATCTCAAGACAGTGCCGTCCGGATTTGTCATATCGCATATCGCGAGTGCAATCCGCTTCAGCGAATGGATGTGTAGCTGACTTGCGTGAAGCCAACAAACATGTTGACTACGCTATCGCTACTGCGGAGCGAGGATTGACCTTCAGGTCGGGTATCCTTACTTGGAACCCGGATGATCCGATGATCACATGTGTCATTTCTGACGCATCCCACGCTAACGAAAGTGAAGACCTGATCATCAATGGTCACGCTCACCGCGAACCTCACCGATCGCAAGGTGGACGCCTGATCTGTCTTGGAACAGATTCGCTACGAGATGGAGAAGAAGGTGGCATCCACGTCATTTCTTTCTCCAGCACGATTGTGCGTCGTGTCTGCCGTTCAACGATGCAGGCCGAAGCGTATTCGCTTCAAGCTGGCGTCGAGGAAGGTGATCGCGTACGGGCAGCAATCTGCGACATCTTCAGAGGACTAGACAAAAGACATTGGGAGCGTTCCGCTGCAATGTTTATGAAACAAGTTTGGTTCTCGGACTGCAGGTCCGTTGTCGACTCGTTGTTGAATCCCTGCGCAACCAAGGCCGCAGACAAACGACTCTCAATTGAGCTAGCATCAATGAGACAAAGCTTATGGCGTGTACCAGGCGAAGCTGAAGGAGATCCATTCTTACAAGACGAACGACCAAAGAACACCACAGACATCATAAGATGGATCGATACTCAGGTGATGATTACCGATCCACTCACGAAGGTGATGGATCCAGCAAAGTTGATTGAAGCATTGGATACGAATCGATGGAATGTAGAACAACCCATCAATGCAGTCATTGTCAAGAAGGCAAAGCAACTTCAAAGGAGGAAGTTGACACAGGAGACAATTCCCGACGTCTACAGAAGGATATGTCACCAACCGGGTGAATATCAAATGGAACAGAACACTGTGATCGTCGACCACGACACAGATAAGATGAAGTCATTCGACCCACCTTATCGATTTAGGACTACCTGGATTCGCAAATCCGGTAGATGGCAGAAAACAGAGGACGCAGTTTCCGTCGAGAACCTGAAAGACCCCGAAGAGAAGATCCATCCAGTAGAGATGATGATCGCCATCTTTCACGACGAGAAGACTTGAGGGGGCACCGTTTTTGTACAGTTTTTGCATCACCACACCTACAGAATCACGGGTGTGAAGGTATGCAGGTTCAAGGCTGTAAATAGCGTGTGGTGATCCTCTACTGGGACATCACGTGTAGTTGTACAGTTTGCTGTTCAGCCGTTTGTTCACCGCAGAGTGCACTTTTGAGTCAAGCTGCGAAAAGAAACTGTTGCCAGTTTTCACACCTAGCTATACAATATATCTCATGTTGGTCACCTATTGCGGTAAACGCTATGCATTCCAGCACTGCCCGATGCAGTGCAGGCCTCGTGTCATCACACGCTCTTCACCATCTATGCCGGCCATGCCTGGTGTTGCCAGCCCCTCTGTCAGGCTCGTGTTGCTGGCTCACAATCAGCTGTGGCAGCGCTTTCTAACAATTTTTCATTCAAGAAAACCTAGGGAACTTAGGCTGAACTTAGATAAGCTTCGGGAGTTTGGCAGCAAAGCCTGAGAGGATCAAAAATTGCCAAAGATCAGAAGAGCGGTTTGTCTCATTGGAGCCCGATCACCTTTGCGGCAGGTCTGGAGGAAACTCTCCAAGGGTTGTCACCTACCGCCCAGCGGTGCACTACTCGGATATTCTGAATCGACGAATGTGGCCCTGGAAACTGTTCTAGCCGCATCTGGAGCCAGAAGTTACAACCTTGTTGCCTAGACACGGCATTTCCTGCTGCAAGTAACCTACCTCTAGTGGTCTTTGCATGTTTTTACGCAAGTGATTAGGCACTTGTATCTTGTAAGTTGTCCTTCAGAACATTTGCCTTGTATGCCTGGGCTTCAAAATTCGGCAATCTTCATCTCTTTGCAGTGTATTTTCATGGGCAGTCCACAAGTCAAAGGCCTTAACCGCACGAGACTCGGTCATGTAGCGACCAGGTTCTCCCTGCTTCGCAGTCCAGGATAGTGCCCTTTGCTCAGAAGCCTTGTGTCCATGTCAGTTTTGTACGAAAGTTGGCTTCGAATTTACTTCCTCATCTATTGAGAATTCACTTGACTGTTTGGCAAACCGTCCGGCTTCTCGTCTGGCTCAAGGTCGAACCTTTGCCCTGATTTTGTTTCAAATCCTCGACAGGTTTTTAAAAACTAGCCATGCAGTTGCTCTGAACAGGTCTACCTTTGGATCAAGGACGGCTTGACCCAAGCCCTTGCATGTTTACGACAGCAACGCGAATGCTTGAGGCATTTGGGACACTGTAACATGCCACCGCTGACAGAGCGCTTGGAAGGCCGCCAGATGTATGGTCTCCAGGTCCCTAGAACATGACCGAATCCCGACACTGGGAGGTAGGGAGAAGGAATTGGCTATTTCTTGTCCCTACCTCTCCGTGTCAGGATTTGAGTGCCGGGGTCCTGAACGCAGGAATGTTGACCTTTTGTTTGTCAGCGAGGAGGTTGCTGCTAAAGAAAGCCACGATTTCTTGACGTTTGTTGCGTCTGGAAGTTGCAGGACGCATGCAACAAACTCAGATCGAGGCGCAGCCAAGATTGTTCAGACAGTGAAAAAATCTGCGCGACGCTGAGTTGGGTGAAACCCAGAATCCAAGACATTCCTTGACAAAGAAGATTCGTCTTTGTCAAAGAAGATTGTGAGGAGTTCGGGTTCAGGACTTTGACCATGGTCTGGCTGTAAAGAGTATATAGAACGCAGCCAGTGCAAGTCCTGTAAGCAACATTTGACCATGACCATCTGCAATGCTGCATTCAATAAGATTTTCCGAATGTTGCAGTTTCAAACCTGTGGAAAAGATTGCCCGCAGCTAGCTGATCAAGAAATCAGATAGCTTGCGAAGGAGGAGCTGCCAAGCCATTCATTGGTCTTGTCGGCCAGACTTAGGACTTCAATCTGCTGGATAAGTCCATGGCTACGCTTTTCTAAAGGGCTAGACGCCAGCAGGCTACCATTTGATCTCGACTCCAGGCATGAAAACTATGATGATCTGTGATGTGACTGCGCCAGCACCTATGATTTCGTTTCAAATCTTTGACAGGTTTTTAAAAACTAGCCATGCAGTTGCTCTGAACAGGTCTACCTTTGGATCGAGGACGGCTTGACCCAAGCCCTTGCATGTTTACGACAGCAACGCGAATGCTTGAGGCATTTGGGACACTGTAACATGCCACCGCTGACAGAGCGCTTGGAAGGCCGCCAGATGTATGGTCTCCAGGTCCCTAGAACATGACCGAATCCCGACACCGGGAGGCAGGGAGAAGGAATTGGCTATTTCTTGTCCCTACCTCTCTGTGTCAGGATTTGAGTGCCGGGGTCCTGAACGCAGGAATGTTGACCTTTTCTTTGTCAGCGAGGAGGTTGCTGCTAAAGAAAGCCACGATTTCTTGACGTTTGTTGCGTCTGGAAGTTGCAGGACGCATGCAACAAACTCAGATCGAGGCGCAGCCAAGATTGTTCAGACAGTGAAAAAATCTGCGCGACGCTGAGTTGGGTGAAACCCAGAATCCAAGACATTCCTTGACAAAGAAGATTCGTCTTTGTCAAAGAAGATTGTGAGGAGTTCGGGTTCAGGACTTTGACCATGGTCTGGCTGTAAAGAGTATATAGAACGCAGGCAGTGCAAGTCCTGTAAGCAACATTTGACCATGACCATCTGCAATGCTGCATTCAATAAGATTTTCCGAATGTTGCAGTTTCAAACCTGTGGAAAAGATTGCCCGCAGCTAGCTGATCAAGAAATCAGATAGCTCGCGAAGGAGGAGCTGCCAAGCCATTCATTGGTTTTGTCGGCCAGACTTAGGACTTCAATCTGCTGGATAAGTCCATGGCTACGCTTTTCTAAAGGGCTAGACGCCAGCAGGCTACCATTTGATCTCGACTCCAGGCATGAAAACTATGATGATCTGTGATGTGACTGCGCCAGCACCTATGATTTCGTTTCAAATCTTTGACAGGTTTTTAAAAACTAGCCATGCAGTTGCTCTGAACAGGTCTACCTTTGGATCGAGGACGGCTTGACCCAAGCCCTTGCATGTTTACGACAGCAACGCGAATGCTTGAGGCATTTGGGACACTGTAACATGCCACCGCTGACAGAGCGCTTGGAAGGCCGCCAGATGTATGGTCTCCAGGTCCCTAGAACATGACCGAATCCCGACACCGGGAGGCAGGGAGAAGGAATTGGCTATTTCTTGTCCCTACCTCTCTGTGTCAGGATTTGAGTGCCGGGGTCCTGAACACAGAAATGTTGACCTTTTCTTTGTCAGCGAGGAGGTTGCTAAAGAAAGCCACGATTTCTCGACGTTTGCTGCGTTTGGAAGTTGCAAGACGCATGCAACAAACTCAGATCGAGGCATTGCCAAGATTGTTCAGACAGTCAAAATCTGCGCGACGCTGAGTTGGGTGAAGCCCAGAATCCAAGACATTCTTTGACAAATCCAAGGTCTTACCTTGGAATCTTCTTTGTCAAAGAAGGTCTTGTATTCCGGGTTCACAAATGTAAGGTGCAAAGAGTAGAACGAGGCCAGTGCATGTCCTGTAAACCAAATCTGACATTTGCCCATGGCCATCCGCCAGTGCGGCATGTGATCAGATCTTCCGAAGGTTGCAGTTTCAAGGCTGTGGAAAAGATTGCCCGCAGCTGGCTGATCAAGAAATCAGATAACTCGTGAAGGAGGAGCTGCCAAACCATTCATTGGTCTTGTCGGCCAGACTTCCATCACTACCCTGATATCGGAAATGGACGGGTTTCCAAAGGGCCAGAAGTCAGCGGGCTACAATTTGATCTCCAAAGATGAAACCCATGATGATCTGTGATGCGACAGCACGCGCACTTTTGCAATCATCATGCAACCACTATCGTTGACAGAAGAAATTATCGGAACCGCGTCTTCAAGTGTGTTGGGGTTCAATCATACACGCCGTGGCCAGTTCTTTGCCGTTGATTTTTTCAATGAACAGAATGACAGCAGCGGGACTCAAGGATTGGTTGTAGCTGTAGCACAAGAAACTGAATGGTGAGCACAAACATACCCCAATCGTGTGGGCACGTTAAAACAAGTCAAACAAAGGTAAAATGGGGGTCATGTGTCAACACCGGAGTTACAGGTGATTTTTCCTTTCAAAACATGTTTTTCATCGGGTTAGGACTCGACTTTGTTAGATGAACCTTTTTTTTTAACAGTCCTAATTCACATCCAGCTGTTGACTATGCAGCGGTTGGGTAATTGACCACAACAGGGATGGCCTTCCAATGTAGCAGAAGTGCACTTGTTGTAGAAGGGGTGGTACTACACTCCTTGTTGGTTGTTCTGTTATGTGCTGTTTGAAGCTCTGAAGCTGAGCCATCATCCATGATGGAATTTATCAAACAAGTAGGTGGACAGAGTATCATTTATCAAAATTGAAGTCTGTGATCTAAAATGATTCCAATTGAGCTCAGACTTGCAGTGCTTCCACGGAGCATTGAGGGAAGGGAAGGAATTTTCGTTGCCAGCTACACTGCTGAGGTCGTATCCGACAACAGTGGTGCAGGCAGGTGCTAGAGCTGAATTTCGATCATTTTCCGTGAGCCGTTTTTTTAAGGTGAACATGTGTTAGTACTACAACCAGGCACCAATCATAGTCAGGTATCGTTAACGTACGATTTATGTTGTGAAACCATCATCAGTAGTGCTATATTTAAATCCATCATCATTATCAATATTGCAGTTATGATAACCATCCTGATAATGATACTGGTATGATTGTTTATTGGTAGTACATATTATGGTGGTTTCTTAAAATAGGTACCCCCAGTCTTCATCCTCTATATTCACCATTTTTACTAAAACCAACCATTTTACCATTTTTTGGAGGTCCTCTATCTTGAGAAACACCCATATTGATACCATGAGACAGCCGACGTTTTGGGAAGACCCTTCGACAGCAACCAGTCCACTGAGGCGCCTGCGCCCGTACCGATTACTTTGCCAAGCAACTCCCGGTCCGAGTTGATCGCAAATCCAGGTGGGGTGAGATTTCGACGGAGGTAGGGCTACCATTGTTAGATTTATCACAGCCTAATGGGCATAGTTAACAATGGTGAATCATGGTTTGGAAGAGGTGATTGTGGTCAATGATAGTTAGGTTAGATATGGCTAGCAACAGGTGATTCTCGTTGAGACCTTTGAGTCTATTTCAGCGAGAACCCCAGGATAGTGTGAAATTTCATGGTTTGGAAGGCAAAACTCAACTTAAGGACTATCGACTATCCAGTGTAAGTATTGCGGGAACAACGAAGGTGGTGTCTGAGGTGCTGGTGATGGGGAAACAACATGGCACCTGCCATCACAGTGCCAGGTCGCAGCTTGTCACCTTCCCGGCGAATGGTTGGGGGCTCGGGTGCAGCGGTAAAGCAACTGCAATTGGTGGTTGAGAAGCTGCTAGCTGATTCTTTGCAGCTGTAGCTTGGTTGCTGTAGCTTGGTTGATTTGGGGGGAACAGAAACAGGTACACTGGACAGGCCTTTGGGAAATTGTGTGCAGGACCACAGCGAAGTGGTGTGTGGCAAAGCGTCTCAGCCTTACAGATGTGTCCAGATTGCTGCTGTGGAGGACTGCAGGAGTTCTCAGACTCTGAAACTAAATCATTTGACAATATCCTGAAATCATGGGGAAAGGAAGCACTAGATTCTGGTTTGTGATTTCCTTTTCATTTCGAGCTGAATTTCAGGCGTTACTATGGAGAACGAGCGCAGCATGCAGAGATCTTTATGATGCCATGATCGATGGACGGTCAGCAGCCGTGCCAATGAATCCAGTTGCAAATGCCACTTGAAAAGAATGCCTTTCCCGCAGACTGAGCGGAGAGCTTCCCAAGTTTGAAACTTGCTGAGAGATGGAAACCTTTGTGGTGGGACTCAGGGCTGCAAGAACTTCGTCATGACTCCATAGACTCATACCCCTATAGTTCAGTTCTCTGATGGAAGGAAACCAAATCCACTTTCTCCGTTCTCATTCCCTCAGAAAGGTTCTCTCAACATCAGATCTTCATGAGACAAGCTTGGCAGCTTGCACATCACAGGAGTTCACCTGATTTTATCAACTGAAGTACTTAGCTTTAGTTGGATTTACTTGATGTGTTGGCTTTGTCATGTCCTACCACTGCAGAAAGGACTTCCACTCGATCCAAATTCAGACGGAGACCGGGCCAAAGCTGCCTGGGGGGGAAGCCCTCACTGAACCATGCTGCAGCAACAGCAACTTATCCATAAAGAGGACTTGGAGGATCTTGGAGGTTCGTGGCAGTGGTCGTGTGGACTTCAGCAATGCACAACAGCAGCTTTCGTGGTTGGATGGAACTGAATTAGGGCTAATTAGGGCTTGAAAATCACATGATTCAGAAGACATGACCGCAGAATGTAGGAGTACAACTCATTTGTCGCCCGGATCTTGACTCGACCAAGGGCAAGTCATGACACAGTGAATGCTGTACCACAGCCATTTCAGCTCAAGTGATTGCTGCAAGAACTTCAGCCACCAAGCCGCAAAAATGGTCAAGCCGCGTCGCTCCATGGGTCTGATGCTTTTCTTGGCATTGCTGTTGCAGGGAAAGCACATGCTTTTCATTGGACTTATCAGTGGACCCTTCCGGAAGGCTCACTTGCGAACAACATATTTGTTTCAAGTGATGAACATTTCGTCCGGTTTGGCAACCGAATCAGGGAAAGATTACTGTAATCGAATGATATCGAATGCATTTTTGAATTGCCTGACTTCACCCCACTGGCATTAAGACTCTTCATGCTTCTTAGAACTTCCTGACTGCCTTGGACCGTGGGTACTCTGCCCTCTGCCAGGCTCCAGGTGGTGAAGCAAGGACGGTTGGGGCGAAGGATAGACGAAGTGATCCTGCACCGCCTGGAGGGGAACGTCTGGCAGCTTCCTTGGAGCCTTCGCAAAACGCAGGCGAGCTGACAGCTTGTTGCAGCGAGTTCATGCAGAGCACAGAGTCATCCACCGTCAACATTTGTCAACCCTTCAGAGAACTTCTTCTTTCAAATTATGGCACTATCATCACTCAGCCGCTGAGGATCCTGTGAGCAAATCGGTGCAGTTCGTGGGACCACCTGGCGTTGGGAAGTCTTCAACGACCAATGGTGCCCTGGGCCTGACACCAGCGGCGTCAGTGGAAGAAGAATTGAATCCAAACCTTGGACCTCGTGTGAGCTCCGAATTCGACTCGTGTACATTCACCGTGATGAAGAAAGGCCCAGCAAATGTGACATTTTGTGACGTGAACGGGACTCTACGGATCATGACTTTGACTGTCAGTGACTCTCCGGGTATACCTGATACACAGGGAAGGGGACTACAATTTCTGGATGCTGTCATGCAGCATATTCGAGACAACCCACCGCATGCCATAGTTTTTGTCGTTGATGCCAGTGCAAGGATCGGTGCTGAACTCAAGTATGCTCTAAAGGCCTTGAAGGAATGTTTCAACGGCATGTTGTTGGAGGACAGGCTTATCGTCTATGTCAACAAGCTTCCAAGCGCGTATGCTCTTGAGGACGCTGGCATTTACGGAGAAGAAGAGCAGGCAAAGGCGCAAGAAGAGAAGGCACGGCAGGCTGCCAGAATGGTTGCGCAGTATCTCTTAGGTCCTGCTGCGGCTAGAGACTTCCGCAACTATGCCGGGAATGCCCAAGATTCTCGCAAAGGAATTGAGGCCCTGAAGATATTGATTTCTTTGTCGCCAGAAGAGCCTATGGACTCCATCCATACCTCAACCTGGACAGAGAAACAGGCCTACTATGACAACTTGCTGGGCGATGTGCTGAGTAAGGAACAACAGCAAGAAGACCTTCTTCAGCGATTGGAGAATAAACGGACTGCCACCAAACAGAGCCTGAATACATACAGAAAGGAGCTAAGCGATCACGACAACTTTTTCGGATGGCTCGGCAGAAAATTTAACTGCTATGTCATGCGCAAGTGTTCGGACTTCGAGGAACGGCAGTACCTAGTTCATCGTATTGAGCAATTGCCTGAGGATATTAAAGAAATTGACTGTAAAGTTGAACGGGCAAAGGAGGACCTTGATGGAGGCTTGGCAGTCTTACTCGCGCAGAGGGTTGGTACGGGAATTTCGGACAACATGAAAAACACATTCATTTGGCAAAAGTGAAAACGCTGCATCATGCAAGACAGCTCTGCCCGTCCATAGGATTCTGCATGCTGGCGGGGGATATTCGCAAATGTTAAAGTCGATGCGTTTTCAATTTTGATATGGCTCGGTCTGAGGCAACCAAATCTGGAAGTTGGAGGGTTTTGCGGAAGGGCGGAAGGTGCTGCGGTGTTTTGGATCCCTAGTTTTTGTTGAACTTCACAAACCGTCGAAGCTGCAAGGGTACCGGAATCGGACTGGAATCTGTTGTCGTCGCTGTTGTGTTCGATCTTTTTGCGCTCTTTTCGAAGTGCCAAAGAAGACCAACAATCCAAATACTGCCAACGGGTAGCTCCAGTTTTGATGCTTTCAAGCCAAAAAGCTTGCGCGTATTCGTGTTTTGTTTTTTTTTTGCGTTGATTGAAAAAGCATCAGTATTCATTTTTTAATGCTTGCCTGACAGATAACTTTCTGCTTTTTGACAAATACTGTAACCTGCAAGAACCAGGGGTATTTGAACCCTTTTGCGGACGTGGCAGTTTTCGAGTTTTCCTCATGCTTTGTCCCGACGCATTGTATTTCATTTTTGTACTATGTTTTTCTTCCCTTGATGGGCCAAAATCATCCTTTTCAACCATCAGTCCCGGACCGCTTCCAGTTTTTGAGCTCTCCGGGAGCAAGCCCAAATTGGTTTTGGGGGGTCAGCGGCATCCGCATGATCTCGAGTAGCTAAAGCTGAAAGGCTCTATGGGTTTGCGGAAAGTTGCTTCCCCTTTGTTGCTTGTGAAAGGCTCTATGCAACTTGATCGAGAAGGGAATTTGTGTTTTGTTGCTCGCCATTTTTTCCAAGTCTTCCGAGTTCTGGAAACTCAGGGTCTTGAAGGCCAATGTGGTCCAGAAATTCGCAGCGCCGTTCCTCAGCTGTTGAGTAGTGAGTAGTCTCTTTTCCCGCAAGGTGGTGGAATCTTGTATTTGTGCATCGTTGTCATTGTCTCTTGCGTCTTGCGCTCCAATTGTTATTGTTGGCTTGAGTGCCGACACTGGTCGTTTTGTTTTTTTGTAGCTCACGGGTAGCTCCGGAACGTTCCAGACTCTGTTGGGATCACTGCTCCGCTATCATGTCAATTTGAATGCTATGGTGAGCTGCAGCACTTGTCTGGTGAGGCAGGCTAAGCTCAAGGCCTTTGAGCCAGTGCAGCGGTGTTGCGTGCAACATCATTGTTGAGGTACGTCATACATTTTGATACTTTTTCCCAAGCAGCTGCCGGGTAACTAGGGGGTCTCAGCACATTTAGTATGCGAGGGGATCTTGGGCACCTTCCCCTCCAGTCGCCTTCCGTTCCAGATCGTTCCAAGAACTTGAATTCCGCGAGTTTCGGTGTGGTTTCGGACTCTGGGCAGCTTCTGCATTGTCGCCCTCTTCTGGGTTGCTTTGAAATGGGCACATTTCTGCACGCTGACATACGCTGACAATACGGACATGTTTGCGGGACTTTCGCGGAAATTAAAGTCCTCTGCCACTTTTGTAACTTGTGAAACAAGAACTGTGCCACGGGCCGACGTTGCGAAGTCACAGTTTCCACTTCAGTTTTGTTTTGAACCGGGTCATACTATCCACAGTTTCTCATGGTGTTTGCGTGGTGTCTTCGATTTTATGACTGCCTTGCGTCCCATGGCTATTCTATTGGTGTATGGGTGCACGGACTTTTGTGTCTGCTGGGTGCCAGTTGTTCTCTCATCTTGGGACGCTGTGCATTTTTTCCTCCAAGCCCAAGGAGCAATTCAAGAAGAGAAGAGGAGGGTCAAACGCCTGGTTGCTGAGTTCAAGAAGTTGGAAGGGGAGATCGGCAAAAATCTCTCTTCCGAAGATTAGATTCTTACTTGCGGGAGTAAAGGATTTTCTGCAAGGTAGTTAGTCATTTTGACTGGAGGAATTTTGTAAGACAAGGTGTTGGTAGCACTTGTCTTCAACCTCCGTTGAAGCAGAGCTGCGTGAAATCAAAACATTGGGGCTGCTGGAATGTGCCACTATTCCTTCTGGCGCAAGCACATACATTTTGCAAGCAAAACTGAGTAACCGCACGGGCAGAATCCATAGAAGATTCTGGACAATATGACAATATCCAGGACGAAGGCGAAGACTCCTTTACTTCTTTTGTGTGTTTGTGCCAGCTGGCCATGGATTGTCGAATCAGTTGACATGTCAATGCTGTTACACCTTATTGTAAAGACTTGATCTGATAGGGACAGTCCTTGCAATGTGCTGGCGCAGACAATGTTTGGTGCAGCCAGAGCCAGGAACCACGATTTCAACGGACCAAATATGGCAGCCTTTGTGACTGATCTTTATCACCCAGATACAGAATACACTTGGTCAGAATCAGATAGCCCCCATGAGGTCCATACAGTAGTTAGCAAAGGCAAAAGGAGTTGCCAGACATCAACATGGGATCTGCAGGGAAATTGGGGCTTTGATGTAAAAACAAAGACGGGATGCCAAAGATTGGCAAAGCCAGCATGGAAGCCAACAAGGAGGCTACACTTTTTAGACTGCTTCTGACTGGCGCGTCGCCAACCGACTGCAAGTTTCCGGCTCAAGTGTTGATGAGAAAAGTGAGCCTACGCTCATCATGCCAATATACCAACATAGGGCTTCAAGTCAAACGTCGTTTGGGAGATGTGTTCAGCATACTGGATCGCTTGACTTCATGAGTCCAGTTCAGAATGGGGAAAAAATAGCTCTCCAAACCTGTGAGCGTTCTTGTTGGTATTTCTGTCGGACTGGCAATGTGACTCTTGTTTTCCTGCAGCTACTTGTGTCTTGCTCGGCGCCACAGCTTTCAGAAGAGGATCTATCGGTCGTGTACAGGGCTCCTCATGAGGTCTAAAAGGGCTGGAAGTCCTCAGGATGTTTACACCCTGTTCGAAGTGGGATTATCCGTAAGATACGTAGACAGGAGACTCATGGAGACTCCAAAATGAACTCTGTCTAGCCACTAGCCTTCTCAAATGTCAAGCCAACAACCCTTGCACCGTTGTCAATACAAGAGAGCATCCTTGATTGCCCAGCACACCTGTCACAAGTCCTGCACGGAAGGGGGTTTAGCAATTTTCCTTCGCGCCATCCAGGCTTCCCTGGAAGTTCTGACACGTTGCAGCCCAAGAAAGTCTCTGTGCAGCGACAATGCCTTCAAACTATGTATTGACATGGAAAGATGTGGCGCAGTCAGGAAAAACATGAAAAAGTGAACATGAATCCTTCTCATGTGTTCGCTGTCCAACAAATGACGTGCATCACTAGGTTCGCGGAAGGGTTTCAACATATCAAACGTTGATTGATGTTGTAAGATATACCTTGGGACACTCCTTCACATCCCGGTATCGTTGTTGTATATGACATCAAACATCAACTGCTTCCTCCACTTCCTTTCGGCGTCAGTCAAGCACACATTGAAGATGCTGATTTGAATGAATACATCGCCATGAAGCAGGACATGCACATCATACGCCCAAATACTATTCACAGCGCAAGCCAGCAGGAGCAACTGCAGCAACCCAAAGTCTCTGTCAAGCAAATCTCTTTTGCGCAATTGCGAAGCACATCTACAAACTCCAGACATTTTCACACTATCCTTGGCCAAGCGCCCTGCGTCCTTCAGTCCTATGGGCTTCATGCCGCATGCAGCTGCTTTGGCAGCTTTGGCCAGTCCTCCTGGTGGTCAGAGATGCCTATGGAGCCGAAAACAGGAGATGTTGCTGAAAGGGATCCGGGAAATAAGGACACTTGAATTGCGTGCTTCATTCCCATCAAAAGCAGTGCCGTCAACAGCTAGACATTTCTTCGGACAGTGATTGGTGGACGACTAGTTTCTGGCTTAGTTGATTGAACTGCTGCTTCGGAGTCACAGGAAGTCAAACAGAATTGAGTCTCGCTCTTCACCTTCACTTTTCAATGATGCTCACCTGCTGAGCGTCAGATGCTCTCTTGCCCTTGCCTTTCACTACGGTTAGCAAACTCATTTGGATTTATTTGGTGACCTTTCAGCAATAGCTGCATGTTTTGATGTGTCAACACTCCGTGTAAACGGAGTTGTGATCTCACTAGATTGAAAGTTTCTGCCAAAAATGACCAGGGCCAACCAAAAACTAGAGAGCCAAATCGTCAGATGGCCAGTCGAGCTGATTGTATTTTGTGAAAGGAGTTGTTTTTGGAGCGCGGCAGCACGATTCGAAAGATGCTCGTCCAGCTCTTGAGTCAGGGAAAGCATATCCACCACCTTATGAGATGCAAACACCCCTTTGTCAGCGAGGAGGTTGCTGCTAAAGAAAACCACGATTTCTCGACGTTTGCTGCGTCTGGAAGTTGCAAGACGCATGCAACAAACTCAGATCGAGGCACAGCCAAGATTGTTCAGACACTCAAAATCCGCGCGACGCTGAGTTGGGTGAAGCCCAGAATCCAAGACCTTCCTTGACAAAGAAGATTCGTCTTTGTCAAAGAAGATTGTGAGGAGTTCGGGTTCAGGACTTTGACCATGGTCTGGCTGTAAAGAGTATATAGAACGCAGCCAGTGCAAGTCCTGTAAGCAACATTTGACCATGACCATCTGCAATGCTGCATTCAATAAGATTTTCCGAATGTTGCAGTTTCAAACCTGTGGAAAAGATTGCCCGCAGCTAGCTGATCAAGAAATCAGATAGCTTGCGAAGGAGGAGCTGCCAAGCCATTCATTGGTCTTGTCGGCCAGACTTAGGACTTCAATCTGCTGGATAAGTCCATGGCTACGCTTTTCTAAAGGGCTAGACGCCAGCAGGCTACCATTTGATCTCGACTCCAGGCATGAAAACTATGATGATCTGTGATGTGACTGCGCCAGCACCTATGATTTCGTTTCAAATCTTTGACAGGTTTTTAAAAACTAGCCATGCAGTTGCTCTGAACAGGTCTACCTTTGGATCGAGGACGGCTTGACCCAAGCCCTTGCATGTTTACGACAGCAACGCGAATGCTTGAGGCATTTGGGACACTGTAACATGCCACCGCTGACAGAGCGCTTGGAAGGCCGCCAGATGTATGGTCTCCAGGTCCCTAGAACATGACCGAATCCCGACACCGGGAGGCAGGGAGAAGGAATTGGCTATTTCTTGTCCCTACCTCTCTGTGTCAGGATTTGAGTGCCGGGGTCCTGAACGCAGGAATGTTGACCTTTTCTTTGTCAGCGAGGAGGTTGCTGCTAAAGAAAGCCACGATTTCTTGACGTTTGTTGCGTCTGGAAGTTGCAGGACGCATGCAACAAACTCAGATCGAGGCGCAGCCAAGATTGTTCAGACAGTGAAAAAATCTGCGCGACGCTGAGTTGGGTGAAACCCAGAATCCAAGACATTCCTTGACAAAGAAGATTCGTCTTTGTCAAAGAAGATTGTGAGGAGTTCGGGTTCAGGACTTTGACCATGGTCTGGCTGTAAAGAGTATATAGAACGCAGCCAGTGCAAGTCCTGTAAGCAACATTTGACCATGACCATCTGCAATGCTGCATTCAATAAGATTTTCCGAATGTTGCAGTTTCAAACCTGTGGAAAAGATTGCCCGCAGCTAGCTGATCAAGAAATCAGATAGCTCGCGAAGGAGGAGCTGCCAAGCCATTCATTGGTCTTGTCGGCCAGACTTAGGACTTCAATCTGCTGGATAAGTCCATGGCTACGCTTTTCTAAAGGGCTAGACGCCAGCAGGCTACCATTTGATCTCGACGCCAGGCATGAAAACTATGATGATCTGTGATGTGACTGCGCCAGCACCTATGATTTCGTTTCAAATCTTTGACAGGTTTTTAAAAACTAGCCATGCAGTTGCTCTGAACAGGTCTACCTTTGGATCGAGGACGGCTTGACCCAAGCCCTTGCATGTTTACGACAGCAACGCGAATGCTTGAGGCATTTGGGACACTGGAACATGCCACCGCTGACAGAGCGCTTGGAAGGCCGCCAGATGTATGGTCTCCAGGTCCCTAGAACATGACCGAATCCCGACACCGGGAGGCAGGGAGAAGGAATTGGCTATTTCTTGTCCCTACCTCTCTGTGTCAGGATTTGAGTGCCGGGGTCCTGAACACAGAAATGTTGACCTTTTCTTTGTCAGCGAGGAGGTTGCTAAAGAAAGCCACGATTTCTCGACGTTTGCTGCGTTTGGAAGTTGCAAGACGCATGCAACAAACTCAGATCGAGGCA
>VSDK01001536.1:22548-68744 GCA_009767595.1 Symbiodinium kawagutii
GATGGATTTTCAATTTTGATATGGCTCGGTCTGAGGCAACCAAATCTGGAAGTTGGAGGGTTTTGCGGAAGGGCGGAAGGTGCTGCGGTGTTTTGGATCCCTAGTTTTTGTTGAACTTCACAAACCGTCGAAGCTGCAAGGGTACCGGAATCGGACTGGAATCTGTTGTCGTCGCTGTTGTGTTCGATCTTTTTGCGCTCTTTTCGAAGTGCCAAAGAAGACCAACAATCCAAATACTGCCAACGGGTAGCTCCAGTTTTGATGCTTTCAAGCCAAAAAGCTTGCGCGTATTCGTGTTTTGTTTTTTTTTTGCGTTGATTGAAAAAGCATCAGTATTCATTTTTTAATGCTTGCCTGACAGATAACTTTCTGCTTTTTGACAAATACTGTAACCTGCAAGAACCAGGGGTATTTGAACCCTTTTGCGGACGTGGCAGTTTTCGAGTTTTCCTCATGCTTTGTCCCGACGCATTGTATTTCATTTTTGTACTATGTTTTTCTTCCCTTGATGGGCCAAAATCATCCTTTTCAACCATCAGTCCCGGACCGCTTCCAGTTTTTGAGCTCTCCGGGAGCAAGCCCAAATTGGTTTTGGGGGGTCAGCGGCATCCGCATGATCTCGAGTAGCTAAAGCTGAAAGGCTCTATGGGTTTGCGGAAAGTTGCTTCCCCTTTGTTGCTTGTGAAAGGCTCTATGCAACTTGATCGAGAAGGGAATTTGTGTTTTGTTGCTCGCCATTTTTTCCAAGTCTTCCGAGTTCTGGAAACTCAGGGTCTTGAAGGCCAATGTGGTCCAGAAATTCGCAGCGCCGTTCCTCAGCTGTTGAGTAGTGAGTAGTCTCTTTTCCCGCAAGGTGGTGGAATCTTGTATTTGTGCATCGTTGTCATTGTCTCTTGCGTCTTGCGCTCCAATTGTTATTGTTGGCTTGAGTGCCGACACTGGTCGTTTTGTTTTTTTGTAGCTCACGGGTAGCTCCGGAACGTTCCAGACTCTGTTGGGATCACTGCTCCGCTATCATGTCAATTTGAATGCTATGGTGAGCTGCAGCACTTGTCTGGTGAGGCAGGCTAAGCTCAAGGCCTTTGAGCCAGTGCAGCGGTGTTGCGTGCAACATCATTGTTGAGGTACGTCATACATTTTGATACTTTTTCCCAAGCAGCTGCCGGGTAACTAGGGGGTCTCAGCACATTTAGTATGCGAGGGGATCTTGGGCACCTTCCCCTCCAGTCGCCTTCCGTTCCAGATCGTTCCAAGAACTTGAATTCCGCGAGTTTCGGTGTGGTTTCGGACTCTGGGCAGCTTCTGCATTGTCGCCCTCTTCTGGGTTGCTTTGAAATGGGCACATTTCTGCACGCTGACATACGCTGACAATACGGACATGTTTGCGGGACTTTCGCGGAAATTAAAGTCCTCTGCCACTTTTGTAACTTGTGAAACAAGAACTGTGCCACGGGCCGACGTTGCGAAGTCACAGTTTCCACTTCAGTTTTGTTTTGAACCGGGTCATACTATCCACAGTTTCTCATGGTGTTTGCGTGGTGTCTTCGATTTTATGACTGCCTTGCGTCCCATGGCTATTCTATTGGTGTATGGGTGCACGGACTTTTGTGTCTGCTGGGTGCCAGTTGTTCTCTCATCTTGGGACGCTGTGCATTTTTTCCTCCAAGCCCAAGGAGCAATTCAAGAAGAGAAGAGGAGGGTCAAACGCCTGGTTGCTGAGTTCAAGAAGTTGGAAGGGGAGATCGGCAAAAATCTCTCTTCCGAAGATTAGATTCTTACTTGCGGGAGTAAAGGATTTTCTGCAAGGTAGTTAGTCATTTTGACTGGAGGAATTTTGTAAGACAAGGTGTTGGTAGCACTTGTCTTCAACCTCCGTTGAAGCAGAGCTGCGTGAAATCAAAACATTGGGGCTGCTGGAATGTGCCACTATTCCTTCTGGCGCAAGCACATACATTTTGCAAGCAAAACTGAGTAACCGCACGGGCAGAATCCATAGAAGATTCTGGACAATATGACAATATCCAGGACGAAGGCGAAGACTCCTTTACTTCTTTTGTGTGTTTGTGCCAGCTGGCCATGGATTGTCGAATCAGTTGACATGTCAATGCTGTTACACCTTATTGTAAAGACTTGATCTGATAGGGACAGTCCTTGCAATGTGCTGGCGCAGACAATGTTTGGTGCAGCCAGAGCCAGGAACCACGATTTCAACGGACCAAATATGGCAGCCTTTGTGACTGATCTTTATCACCCAGATACAGAATACACTTGGTCAGAATCAGATAGCCCCCATGAGGTCCATACAGTAGTTAGCAAAGGCAAAAGGAGTTGCCAGACATCAACATGGGATCTGCAGGGAAATTGGGGCTTTGATGTAAAAACAAAGACGGGATGCCAAAGATTGGCAAAGCCAGCATGGAAGCCAACAAGGAGGCTACACTTTTTAGACTGCTTCTGACTGGCGCGTCGCCAACCGACTGCAAGTTTCCGGCTCAAGTGTTGATGAGAAAAGTGAGCCTACGCTCATCATGCCAATATACCAACATAGGGCTTCAAGTCAAACGTCGTTTGGGAGATGTGTTCAGCATACTGGATCGCTTGACTTCATGAGTCCAGTTCAGAATGGGGAAAAAATAGCTCTCCAAACCTGTGAGCGTTCTTGTTGGTATTTCTGTCGGACTGGCAATGTGACTCTTGTTTTCCTGCAGCTACTTGTGTCTTGCTCGGCGCCACAGCTTTCAGAAGAGGATCTATCGGTCGTGTACAGGGCTCCTCATGAGGTCTAAAAGGGCTGGAAGTCCTCAGGATGTTTACACCCTGTTCGAAGTGGGATTATCCGTAAGATACGTAGACAGGAGACTCATGGAGACTCCAAAATGAACTCTGTCTAGCCACTAGCCTTCTCAAATGTCAAGCCAACAACCCTTGCACCGTTGTCAATACAAGAGAGCATCCTTGATTGCCCAGCACACCTGTCACAAGTCCTGCACGGAAGGGGGTTTAGCAATTTTCCTTCGCGCCATCCAGGCTTCCCTGGAAGTTCTGACACGTTGCAGCCCAAGAAAGTCTCTGTGCAGCGACAATGCCTTCAAACTATGTATTGACATGGAAAGATGTGGCGCAGTCAGGAAAAACATGAAAAAGTGAACATGAATCCTTCTCATGTGTTCGCTGTCCAACAAATGACGTGCATCACTAGGTTCGCGGAAGGGTTTCAACATATCAAACGTTGATTGATGTTGTAAGATATACCTTGGGACACTCCTTCACATCCCGGTATCGTTGTTGTATATGACATCAAACATCAACTGCTTCCTCCACTTCCTTTCGGCGTCAGTCAAGCACACATTGAAGATGCTGATTTGAATGAATACATCGCCATGAAGCAGGACATGCACATCATACGCCCAAATACTATTCACAGCGCAAGCCAGCAGGAGCAACTGCAGCAACCCAAAGTCTCTGTCAAGCAAATCTCTTTTGCGCAATTGCGAAGCACATCTACAAACTCCAGACATTTTCACACTATCCTTGGCCAAGCGCCCTGCGTCCTTCAGTCCTATGGGCTTCATGCCGCATGCAGCTGCTTTGGCAGCTTTGGCCAGTCCTCCTGGTGGTCAGAGATGCCTATGGAGCCGAAAACAGGAGATGTTGCTGAAAGGGATCCGGGAAATAAGGACACTTGAATTGCGTGCTTCATTCCCATCAAAAGCAGTGCCGTCAACAGCTAGACATTTCTTCGGACAGTGATTGGTGGACGACTAGTTTCTGGCTTAGTTGATTGAACTGCTGCTTCGGAGTCACAGGAAGTCAAACAGAATTGAGTCTCGCTCTTCACCTTCACTTTTCAATGATGCTCACCTGCTGAGCGTCAGATGCTCTCTTGCCCTTGCCTTTCACTACGGTTAGCAAACTCATTTGGATTTATTTGGTGACCTTTCAGCAATAGCTGCATGTTTTGATGTGTCAACACTCCGTGTAAACGGAGTTGTGATCTCACTAGATTGAAAGTTTCTGCCAAAAATGACCAGGGCCAACCAAAAACTAGAGAGCCAAATCGTCAGATGGCCAGTCGAGCTGATTGTATTTTGTGAAAGGAGTTGTTTTTGGAGCGCGGCAGCACGATTCGAAAGATGCTCGTCCAGCTCTTGAGTCAGGGAAAGCATATCCACCACCTTATGAGATGCAAACACCCACCCACCCACCCACCCACACACACACACATGTATCCATTTGCACGGACACGTTTAGCGATGATGCGTAAAGGTTTGTAATTGATTGTACATATGTGTATATGCACAGGTATGATTGCACTACGTGTATTTATGTGACGATTTCCAGACCTTGTCTATCAGTGTTTCGGAATTACTTGGCATCACTAGTACTGATTCGTGTTTCTTTCCCAAACTGCCCTTCTCTACCTGAGGATTTTGGAGCTTGGCAGACTATGAGCGCTTCACATCGCTGCCAGCGTTGGGTGGCCCTCTGTTGCGCGTCGATGAGGAGCTTTCGGGGAGTCTGAGGTCGATCATGGTGGGGATGCCCCTTGTCTTCAAGACCCGTACTTGGGCTTTCATTTTACATGTATCGCATAACAATCTCCAAGGCAGAAGAGGATCCACGGTTCGAAGCGCAGTGGGATACTCGCAGTGTTCAGGAAAACATTTGGCTTGGTGAATATTTAGATCCCGGTTCGTATTGCGAGTTCTTTCCCAATTCAAAGCTTCTGACCATTTGGAGGACCTCGGCATGCGGCATATTTGCTTTGTGGTCGTTGCTTCGATGGAGAGGCGGGCTCGATATAGATCTTTAAATCTCCGAAATGTTCAAATCGACAGAAGTGGTACCCGTATGGTACATTTGTTGGCCAGCAAGCAGACCAGATATGGGGTCCACGTCATGTGAGGATAGGCTTGGTAAGGCATGGCGCCTGCGTTTCGGATCGTTGGATCCGATGTGTTTGTTGCTTGTGATGTCCAGGGCCGAATATGCGGTACGTTTGGAACAGACCTGGATGCACAGTGTGACCTTGGAGCAGCCAGGGTTGAAAGTTGAAACCCCCATATTTGATGGTTCACCAGATACTATTTTTTGAACCAGTGGCATACAGTATCTAACATCTATTTGTGCTCATAGACCATCAATGTCCCAGATCTTCAACCACGGGACACGGCCAATGCTGCTGCTAGCAAAGACAAGTTGATCAGGAAGGCTTGATTGACCAGTGTCTAGCTGTGTTCCTGCATCCATACAATAGCTACGATCGTATAGGTGCTCCAATAGCAAGGAGTACCGTCGTTGCACTTTGTGCCTAAGTGTCCAAGCTGCTCGTGATCAACAGGGAATGGTTATCCTGCTGCTGGTAACTATCTTGGTGATTATGCTAGATCACAACCTACACTGACGGATATGAGGCAAGGCATTGCTATTATCCATATAAAGTATGAGCTTTCAACTATATACAGTCTATGCTTTCGTATGCACATTGCACTGCACTTGCTGCACTTGTCCTTTCATGCTGTGTACCTTGACGATCCTTGACGTCAAACCATCCTTGGAATCAGCGTCGATCCAAGGCTGCGAATCGCATCTATTTAGTGGATGGCTTGATACCAGGTGCAACGTTTCGGCGCCGTTGCAGTCGTCTTTGAAGCAGATCTCGTTGCCGAGAGAAACTGATGACTTGATGACTTGGCTTCCAGGTCTGCCTCCAAGCTTCCAGGTGTTGATGACTGGAGCGCAACCAGGCAACTGCTTGAAGTGCAGCTGGGGGCCGCAAAAGGGGGTATGATCAATGCATGACCCCCCTGAACTTGGCAAAGTGACATAGCCAAGGCGACATCCCTAAATGATCCTAGGGCTAGCTGGTGCCTTTAACCACAATGCTTTCACTTTCTCAGCACGGAACGGTGATTGGTTCGGTGTTTGAATTCAGGCAACCTGTCACATGCGCGGAATCCAGTAGATTCAGGAGGATATGGGGAGAATTGCACAGCAATAGATTCGTTTGATTTCAGGCCCCAAAGATGGAGTTGCAATCTCACGTGCCTTGTCCGCACTAGCTTTTGCCATTCTGAAAGTATGCTGCTTACTTCCACATGAAGTCACAAGGCCCAGCATCAACCAACACCGAGGCTTGATGATTTGGATGAACCAAGTGAAGGACATGTATTCCACTGGCAGTTTGCCAGATGACATGCGTTGGCTCATCATCCTCGGTGATGATGTTTACATCAACACAGCTCGGCTGTACTACTTCCTAGCCGGTCACTCCTCTCGAGACGACCACCCCGTGATGTTTGCTCATGTTCCTTGAGAGCAATGGCATTCTTTCCAGTGGTTTGAGGATATTTCAAACAAGAAGACGCCCACAAGTGTTTGCTCATGAATGATCAGTGAGAACACATGTCGGACTCAATGTCACCTTTCTGTTTTTTTACGAAAGTTGATCGCTCCAGCTTCCACATTGAACTGAATCAATACTCCAGAGTTCACTCATCTATCTAGTTCCCAAGGCACCTGCACGTTCTTTTTGGATCCAACTTCTGTGCAGAAGTCATATTCAAATTGACCTCTTTCATGATTTAAAGCGTCCCTTTTGAGTTGATGTCGACCGATGTGTCCAGACCCATCCATTCAACCATAAGCCCAGGTTCTTTCAGACACAGAGGCCTGGTGCAGGCCCTAGCAAGGCTGAATTAGCCGGCAGACATGAGCTAAGTATGCGACATCGACATCACCAACACCTATTGCTGACCGACGGAAATATGTCTGAAATCAATGTGTGGAAGAGGGAGGAAAAGGATGTGGTTTGAGAAAAAACTTGTACGTGCCTATTTTCCTTATAGTCACTAATTCTGGTTCACTCTTCATGATTTGCTGAAGGCGTCAGTCTTGTTTTGATTCTTTGCACTGGAATTCTTCGGCAGGTCTATGATTTCGATGTTCCATGTACCAACAGCGCTGTCGCTTTGAGTCGCAGTGCTTTGGCACTCATTTCGGAGCATGCCTCCTGCAAGACAGTTGGCCGCAATTATGCACTTGTTGGAGTCCCTCCTAGCCTTGTTGTCGTACTATCCAACAACATATCGCTTGACATACTCTATTGCTGTCACTGCGTTCAAACTTGATGCTGCAAAATTTCCGGCTGGTCCCCTGATACTTCGGTAGATTGGTTGTGCAAATTGACGGATTTACAATTGTCCTGAATCTCTGCTGGTGGAATTGCAGATATTTTTTGACGGTAAACTGGTAAATTTGAACATGGGAAAATTGGTCGTGCACACGTGGATATTACTGTACTGTTCCGTCGTTTTCGCGGTCGCCTCCCCCAGCCACTCTCCTTACCACAGAATCACTTTCAGAAATGTTGGTGTTGATGGAAAGCTGTGCGTTCTGTTTTGTCTTGGGAGATGTGTAGCTAAGGACGTGTCCTCACACAGGCTCCACTGCGATATCCTTGGCTTATTGTGCACTTTACACAGCTGTCCCGTTGGTCCACGTGCCCGGCTTTCACTGCCAAACAGAAAGCGTGGCAGATGAGGCGGCCCTCTTCTGATATTTGGTGCCGCGGGACCGTAAGAAAGTTGTGATCACTCTAAGATGCTCAGAACCTGCAGCGTCGTTTGACAAGCAGCTGTTGCAGCAATGTTCCACTTGGGCTGAACGGCTCACCAAGTTTCTAGCAGAGACCAACTCTGTAGAATATGTTGCACTGGGCATTTGGACCTGTTGCTTTGGTTTTGCCAAAATTCAGGTTTTCCCCATACCTCATGAAACAGTGGAGATGGAGCGCGGTTGGCCATCGCGGCTGATCACAGGTCGATGTGCTCGCACACCACTGGATTGTCGCAGGCGCGTTCAACTACATTGTTCCATCGTTCTGTAGTGGCATAGTCCTGACTTTGGAACTTCAAGGAACAATTCAATGTCAATTAATGGTGATAGATGATAGATGCACATTTCTCAGTTGTTGAGCCACCTGCACTTCAAGCTTCCCTCGCCTTTCTTCATCTTGGGATCTGTTTGGATCGTGAAATCAGGCGGCTTGTCCAAGTCGACCTTGGGGCAGGAAGGCGCTTTGAATCCGTTCGAACCTGACTTTCCAAACTTAGAGTGTGACTGGGCAGTTGAAACGGGGGGCTGAGTTGAACAGGAAGCCCCTTGCGGTTGATGGTTTCAGATGACTCTAGAAGTTTGTGCACCCCCTGATTGTGCACCCTGGCCAAAATTTGGACAAATTAGATCCCTTCATACTTCATACAAGACTGGCAGCCAGAAACAATCGCACTGCCAAGTCTGATGTTCAGCAAAACCATTCAATGAAATACAGCTGCAAATTTGCTACGTGAGCTGGGATTCATCCAGCAGTAATATCCCTTCCAATGGTACTTTGACCGAAGGAAGTGTCTAAACTGGTGTGTCAATTCCTCTTAAATATCAAACAGGCTTTCGCAGGGAGGTACTATCGCATTCAAACAGGAATTGCTTGGTTTTTGTGGCTGCAAACCTCATGTTCAAACCCTGTTCCTGAATCCCCTTGACAGGATTCCGACCATGCTTCCAACCTTTCTTGAAGTGGTTGTAAAGACCGACAGATCACCATAGGCGAGGAAAACTCAGACATGTCCCAAGTTGAAATTCCCAGCGTTCTTCGCTGACTGCTGATGGACATATTGGGTCTCAGTCGGAGATCTTGGACCTGCAACCGTTAGCATCACAAGTCACCAAGGCAAGCTTCCAAGTGTGGATGGTGTTTGGACATACCAACAAGTTGCTGAGAGGCTGGGGGGAGGGGTGCACAGGAAGCTTAGCCACTTTGCTTACATCAGGCCAAATGTTGGGAGAGGTGAAGAAACTCCCCCTTGTGTCCGTTGAAATGGGGATGGCGTAGTGGATCTCCGTAGTATGCACAGCACAGTCTTCAATTTCCTGCCTTTTTGTTTCAAATCCAGCTGAGTCCTGGCCGCCAGGATTCGATTTTGCAAGGCAGGGTGCATCACAATCTTCTCGACGGATCACGTTGAATCAAATTTAGGGATCTTTGCCTTCTTCCAGCAGGGTATGAAGCAAGCATGATTGGATCCATTGCTCAGTTCAAAGCAAAATGCTGTGTGACGAAAACATGCTTACAGTAGATTTTTTCTGAGTATTTCTTGTGTAACAGCCATGCAGTTAAGGCTAAAACAGAGCTGGAATTTCAGATGTCCAGAGTTGCTCCGTTTCAGTAATGCCCAGAGTAGGTTTCTCGAAAATGTCACCCATCAGATAGCTTTGTTTTCAATAGTCAGTCTTTTCATGATAGGCGCCTGTACGCAAACACGCAACAAACAAGAGATGCACAGCACAGGCAAAATAGCTTGGAAGATTTCCTTCAGCTTTTCCTCACACTCATCACGCATCACTAGAATTACAGCTGGTCATTCCTTGTGAGGCCACACAGGGTGCTGTGGACCATCCGCCAGCTTTGTTGCATGGGAGTGAACTGTCGCCGGAGACGTTAGAGGATTACTTCGAGGCGGGGGATGCGAGCGGAGGAGAGACGGCATGTTCGATTCAGAAAAAGGCAGATGATCTTCAATGTTTAGTAGATTATCTATGCTAATCCGATACCTTTATAGTTTCCTCATAGTTCAATGTCTCTTGATTTCTGTCTTGCTGATTTATCTATGCTAAGCTCGTTTGCATGGAACAAGAAAATCCGCAGCTTGCTGCTTAGAGAGCAATTGCTCGTGGTTGCTGACTTTTTCGGGAAGTCAAATGGTTGGCCGACAAGCCAGTTTGAAAAGGGTTGCTGGAGGATGAATCCCAGACTTCCTGGAAGCCCCACTTGGCACAGAATCCATGACATGGCAGAGCGCCTGGCAAGGATGCACTCCACTGGCAAGGAGAAAACCCGCAAGTAGTCAGCCATGATTGACTATCATAATAACAGCTTAATATGGATTGTCTGTTGACTATTATTTACACACGTATACTATATGACAATATCAATTTTGCTAACCATTCCTATCCATTCCTTTGGGTAAACCCACGAGCTGGTACCGGGTGCTAGGCGCGTTGGCCGGGTTCTGTTGACAACCTGGAAGAGATCCTCCTGCAAGACATTGCAAAGATGGAGGTACGCGGACAGCTTGCAGCACCTTGTGGTTTAAAGTTTGTATTCATGTTTGTTGCAACGGTTTATAGATGACCAGTGTAGGTTGGAGTGGATCTGGAGTTTGCCATGAATCGGTTTGCAGTTGGCCTGCTGCGTTCCTGGTCTCTCATGGTCTCCCGTCGAAGGGACTGGTGTTAGCGGGTTTGTTTTTGTTTGATCTCTGAGTGGAAAGACGTGGCCTACATATCTGTGTGTCAATGATTGACCAAGCTAATTCCAGCGTTGCAACTGCATCAGCTGCCCAGTTTCATGCGGACGGCTGGTACTTCCTCGCTTCAGCCGGGACATGGTTGCACCGGGCTGCAGTCGGGCAGTTCTTGCAGGACCTAGGGTGCTCCGTTGTGTAAGTCGAAGTGTTTCCCAAAACGGGTTGTATCCACAACTGGTTGGTTTTCCCATTGAGAACGGACAGTTTTAATCAGTGGGTTTTTGGGTTTGAATGTTAGGATACGTCATACATGTGACACTTCAGCACGGGCCGCATTGGAAAAGACCTTGTGCCAACGTTTAGGACTTGGTCTACTTGCCGAAGCATCCAGGTGGGGAGTTTGAGACAACGAGGTTGGTCGAGTCTAGCACTGGCACATCGGGATGCAGCAATTCCAGCGATTTCCAGCATTTTTTCCACAATTTTTCACGGTGCAACCGAATGAGATTAGGGCCTTTCGAAGCCTGTAATTACTCAGCTTGCAAGTCTCTACTCTACCTGCGAGACGAGATACGCGACTTTCGATGCACACTTAATGTAGGTTTCAGTCCAGTTTACTTGATTTGAAATGGTTACAGCCCCAGCCCTCAGAACTGGTCTTTGGCTACATGGATCAAAGCGTCACTCCCTCAGAGCTTCTGATCCCAGGAGTTGGATCAATTTTGGATTTTTCAACATTTTTCAACATCTTTGAACATCTTTGAACCAGAAAAGCTAGTGGTGTTCACTATGTAAATGGGACATCTCCTACCAAGGTTGATTCAGATGCCATAGATCCGCCATGGCTCCTCAGTGGAGGGGCAGCTCAACAACTTCAGAGACCTCTTCTAGGTCCGGTCGAGGGGGTTCAAGGAGCATGGCCAGATGAGGGGATGGGGATGGGGAGACAGGTTTACCATCTGGCAGAAACAAAGGGATTTGGGTTGTACCATGGCTAGATCCCAATCTTTTTTGTTTCATTAAATTGTTAGCCTTGGTCTTGGCAGAAAGATGCAGGAAGCAAACGTACATTGACAGCATAGTTTGGCACTTGGTTGTTTCACCGGGTTTAGGGCGACCTTGACCATTCTGTAGAGACCCCAAAAGCTTCCTGTCACTGCCCTGCCTCAGGTGGTGCAAAACTGAGTCATTCTTTGCTGAAGAAGCTGGGACTGAAGTTTGTTCATACGCCTCTCTTCAGTCAACTATGGAAGCTTCCAAGGCCTGAATTAGATGGCGGCGGCTTTGGGGGTCTCTAGGGTATGTTGTCAGACATGCCCAAAAGGAGAAAATTGGCAGATGGCACTACGTCAATTCTCAACAGCATCAACAAAACGGTTTGTGTGGGCCATGTGGACTTTCAATGCTCTCTGAAAGTGGGAGCTTTTTGGACCTTCATTGGAGCACTGCCAATCATCGTAGGAGTCTCGTTGGCGCTGTCTCAGCGGGAGCTCTAAGTGGTGTTTGGTCGGTGCTGGATGTGGACGAGTGGACTCGACAGGACTGCGCAAGGTTGTCGTCCTTGGCTTGTGGGATCAGACTCAGTAGTGGTGCCAAAGGATCTCTGCGGTTTTGGCATTGCAACTTGAGGAAAAGTATTGCACTTTACAGGCACTCTTTGTTTGTGCCACTGACTGGACAAAAATTCGATTCTTCGTGGTATCTCTTTGAAGGGATCGTTTTTCGTTGGGTGTTTTGATGGCTTGGGTTCAGACAAGGTGCAACTTTCTGTGAATCCAAACCGACCATTTTCAGGACCTACAATTGAAGGCGGAAGACCGTCGCTTCTTCGCTGGTCTCCTGCAGGTCCAGCTGCTAGCGTCGGTCTTGTTCTCACAGTGCCTTGATCTCTGCCTTTTATGCCATGGGACGAAGGGACGAAGCGTCGCCTCTGCTGTGACTTGACAGGAGAACTTTGAAGATCTGCCACGGGACCAGTGCAGCGATGAGAACCTGAGACGAGCTCAACTCTGGCAGCGGTTCCTGCATAACGATGATGAGCACATCAAGGCGACACTTTGCACACAGAAACATGCAGAGTTCAACGTGTTTTAACAAGTCGTGGTTGTGTTTTTACTACATGTTTAACAAGTGTTTGAATTTCAGCCATACTTTTATCCCAATTTCATTTTCACATTGTGAGCTGGTGCTTTCATGACTTGGAGTTGGGTACATGGCTTCATCAACTGCTCATCCTGAAGGTCGTGCGTGGCTTCCAGTCCGGCCGACGAGAGTTTCGAACCTTACATGCCATGTACCGATCAAAGGCGCAGGGGGTGGGTTCGCCTCGTTGTTGTCAGCAATTCTTTACTTTGGAAACCCATAGGAACTTGCTGAATCCATAGAGTTTTGCATGGGATGCTCTCATGCTGTTCTCATCTTTCCTTGCTGTCCGCAGTTGCAGGTATCGGATGCTTTGCCCCTGCGTGGGGTGTTGAGGGACACTGCATCTAGATTGCACGAATCAAGGTACCATCCAAGGCTGTGACGAAGACAGCAGGGTTTGGAATTAAGATTAATACACATTAATACTTACTTCAAGGTTCAAAAGCAAGTTCTTGACCTGCTACTGGGACAAGTGCCCAGCAATTTCCTCTGCAGTAGTGCCTTAGGTGCTGGTGGCCCGCAACTGTGACTGATAGCTGCCCTGCAAAGATGACACTGGGCATCGGTTAAAAGATGGGTGCGAAGCTGCCTTGCAAGGAGGAGTGATCTTGTTGCACATCTTCAAAACACCAGATCCACGTCACATAAATACCCTTCATCTTTTGAGCAGGATCCAAAAAATGTGGAGGATATCACGAGTGTAGCAACAGAGGTTCATGGACAAATAGTATGTCGATCAACCCGGCACCCCGGGCACCCTGGGGCACCCCCAAGGATCCCGAGGGCACACCATGCCTCGCCTGGCCCAGATGGAGAACCCTCCTGGTAGACCACCAGCTGCGACCGTCTCGACGCATCTGGGCATGGACTCAGGGACCTTCTCTCCCCACTCGCAGGTGCCCAGAGAGACATCTGGGGTGGACTCACCAACAGGGACAAGCAGACTAAATAAATTTGAATAACGAACAACTGCCAATAACCATTACATAACAACTAAAACAGAATAACTGAATAACTAGCTCATGAGCAGGAAATTGCAGGAACCAAAACGAGATCAAGAACCGGAACAACAACCACAGCAAGACGAGCAGCAACAGTAGAAGGAATCAGAACAACTGCCAATCACAAATCATTTTATGATGCTTGGTGCCTGCTAGTGCGTGAATTGTTTTTTGATGACCTGCAGGAGATAGATTTCAGCAGTACTCAGCTGAGGCTGGGGCAGGGATGGCAAATGCTTTGGAAAAGAACGGTCCATGGCTGTTAAGGTTCTCGGTATTCACAGTGGTGCTTGCTGCCATCCAATCGTCTTGTTTGCAATCCTCTGATGGCGTTCATGTGGTGCATGCACCACATGCTGTGGATGATTGCCATATCAATGAGACAAAGCCCGAATATTTCCAAAGTTCAGAAGGCCATTTGATGCTGGGGTATGCACCGGTGATACTGCAAGTGGGTGCTTCCCTGCGTGTTCCATTGGAAGGACTCCATTCATTTCCTCATATTTTATGATACTTTATGTACCTGTACCACAGATGTTTCGGAAGTTCAGACATCGCAGAAGGCTTACCACAGGTGCACAATAGCCAAGTGGGAATCTGCACGGAGAAATTCTGAACTTCTGAAAAGTTGCATGTTGTTAGCATCGCTGTGAACCTGTCAGGCTAGTGCGAGAGCAAGCTGCCAACTGTATCAAGGACTTGAATGCTCTACGAACGGAGGTGATGGAGGGTACTGCAGCACATTCAATCTGGTAGACCCAAAGCAAGAGCAAACTGCAGCAAACATCTTGGCAAATTCCTATCAACAGTGCAAGACCCTTTTGGTTTTTGGCAAGTGTTCCTAAACCCGCATGAGTAATCATCAGTCTACGTGGTGTTTCAGCAGTGTTGCGTTGCGGCAGACCACAGTGGTGCAGAATGCACATGGATGCACATTCACAATGCAAACTGCCCGTCCTTGCTTGCAACGTGCCAGCCTTCCGCTATGGGATGGTGGACCCATTTTCACTGGAGGATCAAAGGCTGATAATGATGCTAGTCAAAGTGGGCAGTTTGGTAAACCATGTCCATTAGCGAAGTACCATGAAGTATCCATAGGAGCGAAGAACCATGAAAGTACCCAAAGGTACTTATCAATAGTTGAGCCATTCAATATAATCGTGGTGATAAGTGGTGATAAGTGGTGATAAGTGGTGATAACCCTTGATTTTGTTACTTATCACCACTGACCAGTGACTTGATAGGTGTATATAATTAGTAATCATAACCCTCTGGTCACCCTTGAGTTTTGCCAGTGCTGCTGCCAGGTGATGCTCCTGAAGTCTGAGCAAAAGTCGGATCGCTTCTGGGATCTGTTGGAGGGACAGAAATCACTCCTAGCTGTTGGAAGCTGTTGACACTTATTCTCTGCTAAACTAATCTGGAAATGGAAAGTAATGTTTTTAAAAATAGATGAACCACTGCTGGCTGCCGGAATTTTCATGGTCAATACCTCACACAGACCAGTCTGGAAGCTGCCATTAGTTGTTCAATTTCGAAAGAACGTTCTTGTTTGATCTTGCTTGATGCTGAAGTTGAATGGGCTGCGATGTCCTGCAAGATTTGTTTTAGTGATCAGTTGTCCATGTACAAAGAACGCACAAGCACATGTTGGTTTGGAGAAAATAAATTCATTGCCTTGCACATACTTTGGCCATTTACGCATGCGAATTGCCGAGTGCTTGCAACATAAACAGATAGGGTTAGTCCAAAGCTTGATGTTTGCTGAGGTTTGAATGCCTCCGTTCTGGTATTTCCGGCCTGTTCATCTGGGATGAATCTCTCATTGCCTCTGCGGCTTCCAGGATGAGCCTTCTGGGGTGTGAAAGCGATCAACAGAAATGTACCGTCAGCACTCTGGAGTCAGCAAAACATATGTGATTTATTTCCAAGAGCAGGAAATCAAATTCTTAACACTTGATGTATTTTTTGCGTTTTTGGGTCGGCTCCTTAGCAGGCAAACTCTTTGGAAGGTAAGCAGGTCGAAGTGCAGGCTCGGCCGAAGCGTCACCATGTAGAGATGAACTCTGGAGAGATGGACTCGCTTATGAGCTTCGCTTTGCCAGTCTCACGTAGGCCGCACATGGCCGCACCCATATTATGAGATCTTCCATTTTTCCAAAATAGTGCGAAGTACATTGACACATTGCTCTAGATGGTTGCTACAAATTGTTGCCATAGCCTTGTGGAGCTTTGACCAGGAACATTTCGAGCGAGAGAAGCGAGAGAAGTCTGCTGTGTTGCAGCAACTCTCCAGGAAGGCAACTGCTCTGATCGCGTGGCTCCAGTTTGATCAATGATCTTTGGCGAGACATTTACACTTGCTACTGGAGAATGAACAACATGATGCAAAATGAATGAACTACAATGATTATAGATATAAATCATAAACATGAATGCCATGACCAAATTTCGGAAATTGGAAGTATATGGAGGACTGCTCATAGGATTGTTTTGCTAATGGATCCCTCAGGTCGGAGCAGAAACGCAGAGGCTTAGTGACTGTCCAGGTTCATGATTTGGAGCGAACGCTGCCTTCCCTTCGCGATGAAATGTCCCTGATGCGTGAACAGGCTGGCGAAATGTTTCCTGTGGCAACATGAATCTCTGTCGGTGGATCACAGGAGTTGACTCAGTGGACAGCGAAAAGCATTTGCATCGATCGGATTACTGTATATTCATTTGATAGGGATTCTTCGGGATTAAGTTGGTAGTATTCGAAGTGTGTGACTTGCCGTTGATCTACGGGAGAATCTCTGTCTTGTGGGGCGCTCATGACTCGCCTTTCGCTCAGCTTCGGTCCATGGAGACTGCCTGGCAGCCGCACCTCAAGGAGCCATAGCTTGAACAAGGGCACCTTGGGCAGGTCTGTACATTACCCTTAGACCATCCCACCGTGTTTTGTGGGTTTTAGACCGTTCATGACCAACGGATAGCACCAGATTCACATCATGAATCTCAGCGATGTCATTGTCAGTGAAAGCGTCAGTCTGAAGATGGAATCGGTAAGTGAAATAGAGCGTGTAAGGAAGTGCGAGCACCGTTCTCCAAGTCTCATGGGAGGAGCTGCATTCGACTTTTTTGAAGGATGTGGAGGCAGGAAAAAGCATGCAAGGAACAAACATTTGCATGCCTGAAAGGGGATCAAAAAGGCATATTCTAAAATGCTATATAGACAAAGCGTTTGGTAATTCTTGCAGCCGGAGATCATTTTCACTTTTGGTTGAAGCTTGGATCCCTGAGTACAGATCAGAATTGAAACCTTCGAACTGACTTTTGGGCTTCCTTGCGACCTTAGTTTAGTTCAGCTGTGATACCTTGGTGAAGGCTCGACATCAGGCTCATGGTCTGTTGGAGCAGAGGATTGCTGAAATTGATGCAGGAGGGGACTCAGGGTCATGAGTGATCCAGGTGTGCATTCTAGAGCTAGGTTGCATGACTTGCTTTAGTATCACTGTCCAGAAGATCTTTCATTGATGCGTGATGGTGTGAATCTTACAGCAGTTGATAATCTGAATGCAGAATCAAAATGATTGGCAATTAGAAGGAGAAACAGTTGCTGTAGCTACGATAGTAGTTTGAGTACCAGTAGTACCAGTCGTAACATCATCGAGAAGCATTCTAGGCCCGGCAGTGAATAGCAGGTGTCAAATCCCTGCTGAAAAGGACATGTCAATCAAGAGGAATTTAGGGCTTGGTCTGTGGGTTGGTGATATTCATAGTGTTGGTTGGGAATCAATAGAATCAAAACTCATACGGTATTGGTACTATTGATTGGTTTTTAAAATCTTGGTTGGTCGGTCGGTAGGTCGGTCGGTCGGTCGGTCGGTTGGTTGGTTGGTTGGTTGGTTGGTCGGTTGGCTGTACCTGGCACCAGCGGCGAAGGAGTGGCAAGGCACAGCGTCCTCCACAAGGCCCCCTGGTGGTGAAAGCCGTTGTCCATACGACCTGGACTCATTGGACTCTACCAGCACTGCTCCACTGATCTCCACTACTGCACTCTCTGGTTTGCAATGGATTTTGGAAGCAATAAAACTGGCGGGCTTTGCTCGGAGCATGGTGCCGTGGTGATGGCAATATCCTCAGGAATTTGCAGCATCACAATCACATATTCAATCACGCAGTGAAGGATGTTGCAAGTAGCGTGCTCACACAACAGGATTTGCAAGATCGACTGCAGACCAGTGTCCATCAGGACTGTGGCATGACACAGTACAGTCAAAACATGTTTGGCACCTGAGGCAAGTAGAACCAGAGTGTCAGACTGTGCTTGAATGCCCCTATAAATATTGAATTGTGAAGAATCCGCAGGACCACGTGGAGAAACTGGGCCGTGAACTGCAAACGCACGTGGCGAAGGTCTCTGAGATGCAGGTGAGCTCGTGAATGGCCTGACGAGCTGCAAGTAGGTAGACGTCCAATTCTCCCTACAGACACATCTTCACCAATGGAATTTCTGCATCAAGAAGGGATTGCCGCTAGAGTCACCAAGAGGCTTCGAGAGGCTTCAGGCTTCAATTGCACAAGCCAATTTGAAGGAATGAGAGGCCGTTGTGTTTGGCTCAAGTGAATTTTACGTGATGGCGGACGCTTTTAGTTTGCAGAAGATTTGCCTGGAGGAGTTTTCGATTCCTTGCTTGGAACTAGAGAGAGATGGCAACTCCGAATACTCAGATGCAGTGAAGAAGTTGCTTTCATATGGGCACGATCTAGCCAAGAGCTTCGTCAACGATCTTGAGGTTCTTCAGCAAAAAGATGATGTCGATTCCAGAAACCAGCAATTGGCACAGGAGTTGGCTGATAGATATCCAGCAATGTATTACACAGTTGCATTTGGTTCTCCATGGATTGGGGTGGGGGTTGCAGGGAATATGCAAACTCGGACACGGCTGGCTAAGATAGCAGTCGCTTTGAGTGCATGTCTACACTGTGAAGGTCTGCAACAGGTAAAAATGCAGTGGCTGCTGGAAGACGCTCCTCAAGCTCATCATTTGTTCAATGAACTTCTGCAGAAGTGGACTAGTGTGAGCCTCGTGGATGCTGCACCGAGCCCTTCGGCCCCAAGTGAAAACATTGAGCATAAAACTGCGGGAAGTAAGAACGCACATGCTTTCGATGAGAGCGAGGCGGAGTTGTTTCGGAATGCATTACTGAACAGGAACATGCGTGATGAGACAGTTTGGGGCCCCACAACATTCAAGATCGCAAACCAACTGGATAGCCCGAACGTTTCGGTTCCCCATGACTCACATGTATTCTTGGCCCTTGGAGATCTTGTTTGCATGGAGGGGTATATAATGATGCAAGCTCACGTTTGCAATAGAAATTACGAAAGGGCTCCCCTCAAAATGGAGAAGGAGGAGGACTTCTCCCACACAACCCTGGCCAAGCTCGAGCATGGCGAGCACAAACGTCGCGGAAATGTTACAATTTGGAGAAGCGCACAAGACAATAAGGTCCTCAACATCAGCCATATGGTGGAGCACTTGAACGAGGGTTTGAAGCGCACAGGATTCCCATACAAGCTGATACCAGTTCACGTCGAGCGGGATTGGCATGGGAAACGCTACAATCTGACTGGCGGGCAAGGTCATGATTTATTGCGCAGTCTTCAGGATATGATCTGTTCCAAATGCAGCTGCCGCCTAGGAGAAGGCGTTGTGCAGAAATGGTGTGCGGAGCCTCAACAGTTGCATATCACTTATGAGACTTATCAGCATTGGACTTCGTGGTAGCATCAAGGCTGACTCAGCCTCATTTTGTGCAAGCTCGAGAACTTCTCGCCTTTCACGGCTGTCAAAGTCACCGGCCGTGCGCACACACAAAGCTTTCAGGGATCGCAAAGCCACGGACCCTGCGTGCTAATAGCTTCCTAGACGGATACGATCCGTCCGGAGAATTCATGAAACGGCAAGGATCTCTCGTTCTGGATGCCTTCCTGCTGCTTGAGTTTGGAAACAGCTGAGGGTCCAGGTAGCGTGCAGGGCTTGCAAGCAGGGCGTATTGAATGCTGTTCCTGGATGGTTTTGGGGCTTACTGGGTTTGAAGCTCTGTGTCCAGGAGCATCATGTCAATCTCCGGCAACACTTGGAAACTGAGAAGGCGGGTCGGGTTCTGTGGCGTCGTTTGATTTTCACCATCCCAACTCGACAACGGTGATGGCCGTAGATTAAGAACTACTGACAAGCTGCCGAGATTTGCAATTGACATTTATACATATATATATATATATATATGTAACTTATTTGTATTTCTTCATGTCAACCGTTCTGATCACATCAATAGAAGTCAGTATAGCCCCGCCTCTTGCAAGGAAACCAAGAACAAAGCCTTGGAGGAGCCTCGCGCATTTTCTGGTGCACTGAGCAGGGACGGGTTCTCCATGAATTCAGTGTGGTAACCTCTCGCTGTGAACGCGCATTGGTCTCCCCGCGAAGGGTCCAGCCATGTCCAGCCAAGTTCATGATTCCGATTGTCAGATTTGTCAGCGACCAAACTTTCTCCAGGATTTGACTGCTCTGATCTCTGAGCAATTGGGAAGAAATTTGAGATCCTTGGCCGCGAATCGGATGGTTCCATTGTTCTCTTTGCACTTCTCGTTCGGTTCGGAGCGAAATCAGGTGCAATACTTGTTGCGTGGTCCGTTGTTGCCTCAAACTTACGTAAGCCTTTGTGTATTTTGTGTATTTGCAATAGGTTCTCTTGGATATGACAATTTGGCATGGAGATCTTTGAAAGTCACTACCACACGTGGAATATTAGGCAATTCTCAACCAATTGTGACAGAGTCAATGCAGGTATTCCCCGTTGTGGTATTTCCTATTGTATCAAGATGTGGATGGATCAACTTGACCCAGTTGCAGAGAACAGGAGTAGGGCATCAGGTAAGGGAATGTCTCCAAAAACATATGCTGCAATGATCAAGTGGTTTCTTATGAAGTCTATCGTCAGAGCAACAAATCCAAAAATGCAAGCATCCGTCCCGCAACGTGGACATTGATTTCGCGACACTGATTGTACCTGATTCTTCCCCAGTCTGCCCCTACCCCACCTCCATTTCACAGAATCATGTGATCCATCTCAAAAAAACGCAATATGGGCGCAGATCAGCATGCTGGGTGTGCCGAAGTGCCATGAAACAAGATCATGCCACCCCACCCTATCCCTTCCAGAAGTCAAGCTGAATCCCATTAAAGAAACCGTCACAAATTGAAAGACTTGAAGCATTGAGTACAAACGCAGTTTTTATCCCACTAGCAGAAACATCCAGCTCACACATACGAAGAAACAGTAGCTTTGCTGTAGACCAAGACAGGTCACTCGCTAAGTGAGTCCGCTGCCAAGTCATTACCACTGAGGTGATCAAGCTCCAATCAAGGCACTTCGGGCTGGTCATGCCATGCTCATCCAGTAGCGTGAAACTCATACCCAGTGACTGCAGGGCAACTTCCGTCCAACTTCTCCACATCAAAGTGTTGCTTCCCAAAATTCACATAGATCGGATCATGATGGTGCTTTCTGTTTTCTTTTTCCAATGTATTCAAGATGTTTTGCCAATACATTCTACAGATGTGCTGGTGAGATCTGGTGAGTATGTTGAAACACAACACATTTTCTGGGGCATTGTAGCGACTCCTCAATCCCACTGTTGAGCTCTATTGGCTAACAGGGCTGGCATGGCATCTAGGACCGACTCGATTACTTGGAAAAGCTGATGGGCGATTCTGCTGCCTCCCATGCTCGGGTCCGGGGGCCATGCTTTCCATGTCAAGCATTTCCTGGAGATCCTTGTGCCCAAGTAAGATACAAAACAGATTGCGTGCATTTTCCTGGGATTGTGGGCTAGAAGGTGGCAATTAAAAAAGTTTGCATTCGTTTTATCTTCTTGGGAACATTGAAACACTTCAACGAGTGCACCGTGCCAAGGACTTAGCTGCAGCTCATCAGAAGATCCAGGACAGGCAGAAGTACAGCCCCTGGCTTCACCTGGACATGCACCACTCCATGTCCAACCAAACCAGATCTGATCCAGGGCTTCACTTCCTGAATTGACGGGACTCTGCTCTCCTTTCAGTCTGTTGGGTCATGCAGAAATGATGGAAGGTAGGGTTCTCTCAGCATGAGTATGAAGATGTTTGGAGTGGTAGATGTTGGTAGATTTTGATGTTGGTAGGTATTGTCAGACCTTGCCAGATGCCGGTAGATGTTCGTAGGTATGACAATTGGTTGATACAATACTTATCAGTAATCTACCAACAACATCCAACAACTTGATGAAAGCGACAACTCTTCGCCAGGATCACTCGGTGCAGTCCAAAGGTCATGCAGAGGATGGGCGGCATGGTGCCCAGGTGGTCTTCCATCTCAAATCCATTCGGAGTCCAATCAAATGTTCGTTCCAAAAGGTGCCATCCCAAGATCATCGAGTGGTCGATACCACCCATTCTTGAGGACAGCCCAAGACCACGGGAAATGCCAACACTCATTTGCAGTTGCACCGTTTGCTTTATCATCTGAGCCTCGGTAGCAAAGACCTTACAGTAAATGGTTGGACATCTGTTTTTGTGGCATAATAAGTAAAGGATTTGTAAAGTTCCATTTGCTCAGAAAGTTCACCAACGGCGCTCTGCCAGGAGCAGAAGGCTCTCCAAGTTTCTTTAGCTTCTCGGGTGGAGTTCTTGGAGAAGAGCTTGGGAGACTCTGCGGCCAAGCATGGCCAGGCGAGGGCGCTTGGGTGCCAACATGATCTGTTGCGAATGGTTTAAACACCTTGGATTCCTTCAGATTTCTGGGAAATAATAAAACACCTCAAACTCCTTGGACAATTATGTGACCATGTCCAGTGGAACCGAGTCACCTGGGATTCTTGGCACGGCTTTTCTTCGAGGAACTTGTTTCTGCTCATCAGAAGATCACAGATTTGTCCGGGATGCTCAGAGTGGACAGCAAACCGGATTCCGAATTTGCACTTCATGAAAGCATGTCGATCCTTTGTCCCTAAGAGCCGAGACGATGGAATTGAAATCGTTCCCTGTTTGCATGTCACGCGCCTCTGTCAAGCTTCTCAAAAACAGCTCACCTCGTTCAAAAGAACATGTTTGGTGATTGTAAGGCATGGTCTCACAGAGCACAGCGACAGGAAGCACTCTTCCTTGCAGGCGCGCTGTGACTGCAGCATGGTTCTTGGCTATTGATGTTTGATTGTGAGAGCCTTTTGCTGTTGTATTCAAGTATTCAAGGCTAGGCTCGACAACCATAAATGAATAAGTACATAAACAATGCATATTTACTTTTAGATGTATGAAATCTCAAGGCCAGCGTTGTGGCAACGCCGTGTATTCCTTTTTTGAGAATTCTTGGTTGACATTGAACGATTCCCTGCAACCAGTTGCAGACTGAAGTTTGCTGAGATTGTGCGCGAAAGGATATCTTTCGCCTGATTTGCTGATTTGTTCAGCATCCATTTCTAGCTTGCTGCCTAGGATATATTTTGGGAAACTGACTTATCTGACTCGACTCCGCGCATTTTTTGCTGCGCCTCGTGAAGGGCGGAGTTACACTTTAAGCCATCCCAAACCTGTGACAGGCAGAGAATGCCAATAAATTTGCAAGCCAGGGCACATACTTGTAGGCTGCAAAACAAACGCCGTGAGTGCTTGCAGGTTTTGATTTGGTACTGTATATTGTTGGCCCGCTACCAAAATCAAACCTCGGATCCAAGGGAGCGTCAGGAACGTGTGGACTTCATCGAGGGTTTGCTTGGTGACAATGCGCAGAAACACAAGGAGGCAGGACCTTGGACCTTTCGCTTTGCTGCGAAGAGCAGAGGAAATGGCACCGGATCAGTCACATGGTTCCCATGTCCGTGCATGCGTCAGTGTCATACATATCCTCGCCACAGCCTAAGCATTCCAAGCCAACATCTTTGACACTGATGCTGTACTTGTGGATATAGTCCATGAATGAAAGTGAATTACCAACTTTTTGTTGAACGATTTTACTTACCTGAGAGAAACAACTTCAGCAGCTCAGCGCACTGGATAGCACCTCGATCATCATTTCACAAGAAACTTATGTAGAAGGCCTGGTAGTAGTGCAAGTGGCCTATCCATCAGGAACTCAAAAAGACGCAGGATCGTGTCTCGGAGTGCACGCCTCAGCGGTTCTCCATGGTTCTCCTACATCGTTTGGTAGGAAAATGGTTTGGATCTGGAGACCTGGTGCCCCTGATTTTGTTGTTTGGCTTCCTGGAGGAACCATTTGCCATTGCAAGCATTCACAAGTGAGCAATAGTGATCACGCTTACTGATTGAAAGCAGAGGCACTTGGTGCAGTAATTATAAGGATACCCATAAGCATATACTGTACCTAATAAGTTGGTACACATACGCCCCTTCCATCCTTGATATGGCCTGATCCCGTCAGTCCCAGCTCTCATTGACTTCGCTCATTTCTGTTCCGAAGATCAATCAAATTTTGGCTAAACTGCTGCGGCTACGGAGTACCCCAGAAAAAGCATTGAATTCTCACCAGAATGCCAACCTGCAAGAATTTAACAACGTTCAGCAACCCATAGATCAATCAAGATCATCATCCATCAATCCTAGGTCAACTCTAGTTTGCAGTTGATTTTTGCATCATTTTTGCCCCAGGTTGCACGGCAAACTGGGCGTTCCGTGCTGAGCTCAGCTAGGAAATGCCTTGGGGTAGATTTTCCACCTCATATGGAGATACTCAGAATAACCCCCTGGGATGCCGGTTTCCGGTGTTTTTCCTAGTGATGATGAGCATTGGATGGAATGGCAATTTTGACTGTACTTTCGGACTTGGCCTCAGGAGGGATGGTGAGAAGCAGGCCTCACGGGCAAGACGTTTGAGGGATTTCCCTTGAAAGACGCACAATTGGAAGCGCAAAGTCGTTAATTCTTCTGATGGTTTGCCACGATGTCCACCCAAATGTAGAAGCATCTCGCCCTGATCATTTATATGATTTTACATCCACATTCCTTGATGATTGAAGCAGAAGTGGCATGTCGTCTTACTGAACATTGCTTGATTTGCAGGTGACAGTCGAGAGCCGCCTGAAGTACCTGGAGCAGGCTTTGGGTGACTCAGATGCGAACCACCGAGAGGACCCAAGCCGAAGACGATGGCTCAGCAGAGACTGTTGTGCTTTGGTGTAAATTTACACGTCTATATAGTATAACCAGTTCTATGTATATAGTCCTTGGAAAAATTGTTAGAGTACCTTATGTATGTATATATATATATATCTCTCTCTCTCTATACATATATATTATACATCGACATATTTAATTACACATTTTATTTGGTTTGAAAGACATGAGCAACATAAACCATTTGGATCCATTTGGAACCTGCACCATTTCAGCAAAAACCATCATCCAGACCTTTGCCGATTTGGCTGAAACATGCGCATGTTTCACAACGAAGGCATGGTCGGTGTGGCTCAAGGGTCGGGGTGGACACGCCATGGCTTTGAACGGGATTGGAATCGTCTCTGCGGACAAAGCTGCCACACTGCGGATCTTCACCGATGGATTGGGTCTGAGCTTCCAGCACTGGGGAGAAGGTGAGCAAGGTCAGCACAGTGAGGGTCAAGCAGGGGGAGTGAAGATCATGGTGGATACCGTGGATGTGATCAAAAGGAGCAATCCCGACTACAAGTTCTCCCCTGAAAGTTGCACAGTTCATCTCGCATTCAAATGTGAAAGTCCTGCTGAAGTGGACGAAGTCTTTCAAAAAGTGAAGACCAGTGGTGCAGCCGTGGAGAAGGAACCCTTCGATGCATTTTGGAAGCAACGCTATTCAACACTCAAAGATCCTGCATCAGGCCTTTATATCGACGTTTTTGCTGATATGCCATAGCGGGTAGTGTTGCAGTGTTGCATTCTAGAACAAATTGTGCTTGGAAATCATTTTATGCCATCGTCGGATATAGTTGGTTGAACAGTTTTAAGTGTGCTCACTCGACCTCCGCTGAGCATACTCAACCAAGTGGCCAAAACGGCTGCTTGAGTGGCTTCGAATTCTGGTGCGACATTGCATGGACATCAAGCTTTGCGAAAAAGAGGAATAGACAACGGACCATATTTGTATATGTATATTTAATTCATTTAATACATATATGATATATCAATATATATGTACAGATCGACATATATTTTCGTATGAAATTATAGTTATACAAATGAAACTATGTGCAATTGCGTATCTCATCGTATACGGATGCCCCCACGGCTGCCTGTGCATTGCTTGGATATATGCTCTGAATATACATGGATTTGATCAGTGATCATTTGTGCAAGGATGTGCAGATGTCCGAAAGACAAATTCATGTGTGTGTATATATAATTTACATACACATATAATATGTAGACATCTTCAGGCATGCATGTAGACGTTTAAATATCGCCCCCTACATGGTGTGCATAATGTACATATACCATATTGTATACCTCTACAGATCATCTACAAATACATTTGTACATGTATATATATATATATATGTATGGATGTATTATGTTTCCATTTCCATCGTACTATATATGCAGGCTGCTGCTACCCCCCTGTATGTATCATCCAGTCACTTCCTGTTCAGGAGCTGAGCCATGCTCATGGAAAGCTGGAGGCTTTGCACGGGAGACTTGGACATTTGGAGGCACGGTCGAACAGCATGCTGTGCAGCTGCCATGCCCAGCTGCCATGTTCAGCTGCATGCTGATCAGGTGAAGGGAGTCAGACCAGCATGTTGAGCGTGGCGGTGAGGGGCACCTCTTGGGGTGGATGTTGCAATTTATGGCATCTCAGCAGCTGACGGCTCATGACTTTCACAACCCAAGGGGTGCTTCGCGTTCACGTCTCTATGAAGACCAAGTCTCTTACTGAGCTGCTGTGGGAGGTGCTCTCACATGACAGGCCACCCTGGACGAGCTAAAGCATCATTGTGAGAAACAAGGCCGGAGAATGTGCACATGTAAGAGTTTTGATCCTAGCAACAGCTTTTTCTGGACCTAACATTCTGGTAGCCTGTTCTCTGTGAGAATCTTCAAAAGATTGGACAGCCGAAGGCTTCTCCAAGTTGTGCAAGACGTAGGTACAGCTTTGGAAGATCTCAAGTCCTCTCATGCGAATTTGAGCAATGACAAGTCTGCGCTGGACTTGCATCATGCCACGCTGAAGGACTGCAGTGGTGGCGCTTGGATGGGCGGATATGACCTTCACGTAGCCACGAACAACAAGACGCTTCTGAGAGGCTTTCATACGCATGACCCATAGTCTGCTCTTGATAGATTCAAATAGATGTGAGCTAGGGCGTGGTCAAATCGTGGTACTTGGGTGATTAAACATCCATGGAGCTCCTCTTCCACTCCCTGAATATTGACCATGGCTCATGACAGGCAAGCATGGACGTGCAGTGGTCTTGTGGTTCTCGGTTGAAGGAGCGCGTGGACTATCTTGAGAGCATGATGGGTGACTCTGCGGATCATCACAAGAAGGCATTTGAGATTTGACCTCAGCAAGAAACTAGTACTACTATTTCTACTAGTTTCAACATGTTTCAAGTATCCATTTGAAACTACTATCACTACTATTATTATGGTTACTACATGTTACTACTACTGCTACTACTATCGTTACTATTACTATTACTATTACTATTACTATTACTATTACTATTATTATTACTATATTGTTATTATTACTACTACAAGTTTCAAACTGCACAACTTGCTCCATCTGGGATCCACCAATCGTCACAGCTTGGCAGATCGTGGAAGAGCACAGAGCCAACCATGCGAAGCTGTCCAATGAGCTGCGCGTCAGAGAGGTGCCTTTGATGCAATGCTACATTCATGGTGAGGTTTACAGTTTTGGAACAGTAGATTATCATTTGGAACAAGTAAGTACACATGAAAGATACAATAAATTAGTAAGTAGATTTAAAGATATATATGAACAAGTAAATAAATAGATAAATAGATATAATATATGATATAGATATCCATATTCAGCTTGAAAGATACATATTTGAAGTTTTTGGTAAACATTTGCTGTTTGGCAAAGTCACCTCGACTTGTTGACAGAGGTTGATTCATTCCGTTACTGTATTCACCCTGTCAAACCATAGGCTTGTGATTTTTTGGGACTGGAATGGAGTAGACGTTTTTGGGCCAATCTACGGTGAGTGTCTTTCGTGCCCCAATTCGACGACCCGCTTTTGCTGATTGGTCCATGTTGTCAAAGACGGTCGTCATCAACTGCAGTCCCTGTCATTGTCGTGGTCGTCTTCCTTGGTCTACTGTTCGAGTCTTGTCGTTTCTGTTGTGGCTCTTGCTATTGTCTGTTGTTGCGGCTCCTGCTATCGCTAAGCATCTATTGCTGCCCTGGTGCTACTGGATGCTACTGGCACTGAAAGATCGCTTCCGCCAAAAAGCGCCCCAGGCCAGTCATGCCACTCTGGAGGATCGCTTGAGTTACATTGAGCAGCAGATGGGAGACTCGTTCGAGAAGCACGGCAAGGACTGCCAAGGTTGGCTGATGATGGCTGCCGATGGCTGGTGGCTAGTGGGTCAGCAGTGGCTATTGGAGTGATTTGGAACGCAAGACAGAAAGGGTCTTCGTATTTTTTTGATGATTGCGAAGAGAAAATGATGAGAACGAGCCATTTCCGAATGGAATGCAGTACAGCCAAGACAGGCCAGTGGAACCAATCCTCAGCTTGGCTGTGGTATGTAAGCTTTTCAGGAGTTGGCCGCTGCCATGGCCAAGATGGACGCTATGCGAGGGCACCTGGCAGTGAAGATGGAAGCTTGCAGAGTCGTGGGATTGAAGTCACCAGTTCTTTGAAGTTGGAATTGATCCAGGCTGCCGATCAAACAAGAGGATGAAAAGGTAGAACCTATGGATGGATGCATGAATACATGAACAGAAACATGAAATAATCACGCATAAGTACATGAAAAGAAACATGAAACCGACGCAATGCGTTTGGACTTGGTTTTTCATCAGCCGCCCTTCGTGATTGTTGCAGGGTCAACTGAGGCACAGCAGAGTGTCTGAGGAGCGAGTGGCTCGAGAGGCCGCGATGGTGCTGTGTCCAGGGCGGAGACATGGTGAAAGATCAGGAATTTAGGTCTCAAGCACATTGGCTTTGGAATCCAATGACATTCAAAGACCAGGAAGATGTGATCTGGATGGCTTTCGAATAATTTTGATTGAAAATTTGCAGCAAACACACATTCATCAGCCTCAAAGTATCAAGTAGGGGCCCTTACTTGGCTGTGGCTTGACGCATTTGCTCGTCGCTAGCTACATTTTGCAGTTTTGGTGTTTGACATATCTATAGGAATCACATGAGTCACATGAGGCAACACCAAACAGGAGCAAAGTGATTAATGATGGTTGATCAAAGATGGTTAATTATGGTGAATGCTGGTTAATCTTTAGTGATGCTTCATAAATGTTCAATGATGGTTAACATAGTCTTGGTATTAGTGCTAGGTTAAGGTCAATGTATAATGAATGATGGCTAATCAATGATGGTTAACATATCAAAGCTTTTCTCACTGGTGCTAGTGCTTTCGATAGCAAGGCTCATGTCGCATCGCTGGAAAGCTTGAAGAAAGCTCACGGCAGCCTCACCAGTTTGGAAGCCAAGAGGTGATTCACGGCATTCCTTGGTATTACTTGGTGGATAGGGAAACTTGGGAACACTATGGGGAAACTATGGGAAGCTAGTTGGTAAAGGATTCCCAACTCAACAAAGCGCGATTTCAAAGTTTCCGAAGTCCTTCAGACGAGACACGTTCACGTTTCTGGCTCTCAAATCGCATCGGGCAACAGGAAGATTCGTGAGCTGTTGGGAACTATCTGGTGAACACTTCACGTCCTACAATAGAGGATTATATGAAGTGATGCCATATGACTTTATATCCAGCGATCAATATCATGTCCCATCATTGGACGGTCACACTCACAGTTCTTCACTTCTACTGCTGCTGCTTGGTGCTGACTGTTCTTGATCATGATCTATCGTTATTCTATCATTCAAACAGATGATAGGACCGCACGCTGCTTAGCCGCTTGGTCAAACGCTCCTGGACTTCAGGTGAGAAGCAGGCGCTGGAGAAGCCGGGCGCTTGGTCGGTGCATGCCGGAGCCCCGAAGACATTGCTGTGGTGTCCAAGGCATCATGCGACGTTGGCAGAGCGGCTGGACTACTTGGAGCAGGACAGAGCTGTGGATGGCTGTGGTGAACTCTCACATTTCTCACGCAACATGGGTGGAAGGTCGTGCTTTTTCATACAAACACGAAATATCTCGTTTGATGTCATTTCTACGAATTCCAGGGTGAGCACTTCTTTGTGATTTGTACCTTGTTAGAACATGTTGTAATATGTTGTACATGTAATCAAACGCACCCATCGTATCTTAAATGTTTTGATGTGCTTGCTAAAAGCAACTTCATCTTTCGAAAGGCAAGGGATTCCAAGGTTCTTTGCGTCATCCATGGACCAATTTTGGCTGAGGCCCTTGGTGATTCCGCCGACAAACATAAGCGAGAGCTTGAGGCCTTGAAAGTGGTCGGGTGGCCCTACTAATCCCTGGCGGCTGAATAGATGCAATTGAAATCAGTAGATCGATGCTTTGTTTGATCATGACTGGCCGTTCAGGTTGGCACATGTCGTTGCAACAGTTGTGGAAAGTCAATGTCCACGATGTGCTGTCCTACGCTCCAAGGCCCACCAGAAGATGGTGGCAGAACACAAGGGCTGCTGGGAATGCAAAATGATGGTTTGACTGGACGGATGCATACGGATGCTACAGGGGCGACTTTGCTTCAAGGCACGAAACATGTCCCATTTGCCAGCCATCAGGGTTTCTCAAAATAGGTTACCCCCCCAATTGGCTGGTTCACTACTCTAAATGGTTGATATTGGATGAATAGGGTGGGTCCTCTATTTTGAGAAACACCCCTATCTTAGGCCAGAAACGATCTCCAGCTGAGGTCAGGAAGAAGGTCAAGGACAGGTTTCTGATCGAGTCAGTCAGCTCCAGAGGCGACTGCTTGGCTTCAGACTGTTGGGTTGACGAGTTTTTCTTTGATGTAAAGATTATATATATATATAGTATATAATTGTACTAGTAGCTGTTTTGTATCAAACTGGGCCATGACTGAAAACTGTAGGTGGTACGGGTTCCACTGGAGCAAAACAAGGAACAAATCCTGGCTCGACAGGGAAAAAGAAGATCTCCGAGCTCATCACATGTCGCAGCGGCCTCAGCTAGAAACCAGTCGACCAATGAATCGTTGACACTATTAGAGAGCGATTCAATGCTTGTTGTCTCTACCTGAACAAGACTGACTTGGTTGAGCAGTTAGATATCATCAGATATCTCAGTCAGCTGGGTGATTCTCGGATATGTTCAGAACTTTTGCAACATGTCTTTAGGGTCGCAAGGCAATCTTGTGGTGATGAACTTGCCAGTGAAGACCACGGATCTCTTACTCAGAACATCTAAGAACACAGGAATCGCATTTCGTGCAACATACCACTTTAAACTAACCTGGCTGTAGCTGAGCGTTTCAAAAGGCCAACTGGAAGGCTTTGCTTCACAAGGGGCTGTCATGGGTTGGATATGGATCATGGCTTTGCAGCAAGGCTATCAGTGATTGCATACCCTTCAAAAGCCTTTTCAGAGTGTATACAAGCTAACCCATGATATGAGGCTCGCAGAACGAATGGACTATTTGGAAAAGCTCATTGGTGACAATGCGGAGAAACACGCGCAGGTGGGCTGCAAGCATCGGGTAAAAGCTAGCTTTCAGCGCAGACAATCTAGTCCTTGGCAGTTAGGTTTGTGTCAAAGCCTTGAGTAGAAACTGTGAGAGCTTAGGAGAGCTTGGTTCTTGAAAGATGTTGAAAGATGTTAAAAGGCTTTCCTGAGTAAACACTCAGCCAAGAGTTGGGTGAAATCTTTGCTGTTCAAAGGTCTGTTGCGTACACACAAGTTGCACAATTTACTCGTAGTTCATTCGTTCGGTTGTGCGGGAAGAATATGAACGGAAGAGGAAGAAAGACAAGAGGAAAGGAAGAGGAGAGGAGGAATAACAGAGGAAGAAGACAGGAAGTGGACATTAGGTGGCACTACTCTGAAAGCATTTCGGGTCGTAATAAATTGTAGCACATCTAGTTGTCTACTTCACCACGTTTCTGTACCTCTTTGCATCCATGCCTCAATGCATTTCTTGTTTGATGATGATATAGGATGATATGAGCCAGAGACAAAATTATTGATAATTGTGTTTAAAGTAAGCGTTACATGGAGATATGTTTTGTTGATTTTACTCGAAGAACGATAGGGGACGGCCAAAAAACGATACCCCAAAAGAGTACTTCAAAACTTGGAGAACGATAGGGGACGTTCAAAAAGATCTGTGAATACAGCCAAACAAAAGAAATTTTGACGCCAGCTCATATAGTGGAAGGGGCAGGATGGTCACCAGAAACAACAGGTGGGTCCCATGATACCCAACAGCTCGCAGTTGGGGCATCCAGGTCGAGATCTGGGGCAAAGTTGGGACAACATCGTACCCCAAAGTGAGGTCATCATGGGACCCTCCCGGTACAATCTTGGAGGGGTACCACACAGCTGAAACATGTCCTGAGGAGCTCGAAAAGCACAAGGTGCGATGCAGAAGCTGAGAAGCTGAGAAGCTGAGGGTTTGATGGGCCAAGAACTCTGGTGGTTTTATGATAATTCTCATTCTTCAAGACTCTACTGCACGGTTTATGGTGGATTTGCGTCGTAGATGGCAGATGGTGGATGGATTCTCGTGTCCCAATCTTTGGCTTGGACTCTTAATACATGCCATCCATGAGATGAGAGAGTGGCAACTGTTCAGCCTGGAACGGAAGGGGATATATAGCACAGCTTTTGTGGCATAATTCAACTTCAGCATTGGGTTTCATATTTATATATCAATTTATATGTATATATGCATATTTTGATATATTTGTGGGAGTCGATACAGCGTCCTCTAGGTTCCTAGTCAGTTGTATGGTGCTTGACAACTGCAAGGACAAGCATGCGAAGCTGGACGCTGGGGCCAACAAGTTGCGCGCCCACCATGCTGGACTTGAGGAGCGGGATGGCCACTCTGACATTGGAACATCCGACATGGAGCAGATGAAGATTGTCATAGGAGGACACCAAAAGGCTAAGTCATCTTTCTAGTAGAGTAGAGTCAATATTTGTTTCGATGTGCTTGCAGCATCAGCAATACAATGCAGCACCAGCTGAGATCAAAACGCAGATTTGTCAAGATTCGCTAAGAGTCTGTACTGTGCAATAGTCCGATATACCGCTCATCTGGCCTTCCCATGTACACGGAGCTGATCACATTTTTCCGACATGCGAGGAGCGGATGGAGTATCTTGAAGGCAAGATCGGTGATTCCGCTGACAAGCATGCCAAGGCTCGGTGATTGCCCAAGCGCTTCAGGATTATATAATTATTATGTAGTTATTATATAATTATTCAGAATGAAGTCAAACCAAATATGTATGCCATGTATAAGACTCTGAAGTTATAGCTTGTTTTCATGTGTTTTCAGAAGTTGAACATCCCATATGTGGCCCCTGAAAAAACTGAGCGAGCCGCTGAACCTCGAGGAACTGAGCAATGTCCATGCGAAGATGGAAGAATTGCCAGCTCCACAGATGCTTCGGCTGTTTTCAGGGCTTGATAGTCATCAGCTTACCATGTTTGACCGGGGTTCTGGCCTGCTTGGTTGGTGGGTGGGTGGGAAGCTCAACTGTCCCTCATCGCTCCATGTCCTTGTTGATCTTTTCATCGCTTTTCAAGGCATGGAAAGCTCGAAGATGAAAAGAGCAGTCGGGAGGAACCTGCCCAGCGTGACATGTCGTGGAATAGTGATGAATAGTGTACATACATGGGATACATGTGCACACTCATTCTGCTAAGAATGCCACACTTTTGTACGTTTTGATTCTGGCAGCGTCCTAAACACAGTATACCAAGAGTCAGGTTCGAGTGGTCGGAGCACAGTAATTCTTCATGATTTCTTTGATAGGGAACGACCCTTGATGTTCTCGTCAAGAGTCGGTACTATTTTGGTTCTGATGTCACGAAAGACTTCACTGTTTTGTGTCAGGTGACCTAGAGTAATGATACAATCATCCCCAGAGTCAAACCTGCAGAGTCACACCGTTTGAGTCAAGAGCCAAGGGATACAGCAATTCCAAGTTATCTTTCAACCAGGAGAAACTTCTTCACGTTGCTGGAGATCTTCAACAGCAAGTGACTGCGTTGGTGGCTTAACTCGTGGAATGCTGGACAAAACATGCTGTTTGCTGTCAAAGCCAGATCTGAGAGCGAACCTAGCCTATGACATGTCCAAGTCAGTTCTTTTGCCAATGGGGAGCTTGGTTCGCCGTTGGCGCGGTTGGAACTTGATGGAAGGCAGAAGTCTGGTGCAGAGTTGCACGCTTCTCTGGAGGAGATGGTGTTGCGGCTGCACTCATTGAGCAACTGTTTGTGTCTTTGCCTAACGTCCCAGTGAAGATTTTCAGCGTAGAGACAATTTGACTGTTGATCATTGAAGCTGGTGCGGTCGGATCCGATCGGCTTGTGTGCTTTCTGGCGGCCAGTCAGTATAGCTGGGATGTACACCGGCCGGTGATGTGGACCGGTGCAGGAGCGGTTGAAGTTCTTGGAGTCGTTGATGGGAGACAACGCCGAGCTGGGCAAGGAAGCATTCTGGGCAGCTGAAAATCATTGAACAACTCAATCAAGGTAGGTGAAGTGGTAGATGGAAAATCACCCTTTGATTCCATGGCCAAAAGGTCGATGATCTACAACTAGTGGATTTTCCATGGCTATGTTAGACTCCAGAGAGTAAGCCTTTTGGACATCATTGGGGGATATTGGGGGTGTATAACTGCAAACATTAAGTATCGTTCATAGAGGTTCATTGATGTGCAGTACCTAGTCGTACATTCTTGGCTTCTACCCATTGCTCCCAAACGGAGTCAACATGCCCAAGTGAACGTCGCAGTATTGCCAAGCACGCCGAGATAGATGCTTCAGAATCAGCAAAACTAGATGATTATATCTCAGATATCATCTCATCATGTATCATCATATTCAATTTCTGAATTCATGATAGATACACTATTTGCTGAATACTCCGAATACTCCCCCACAAGCACCTCAATCTGTCTCCCTACCATGGAGCCCTCCACCGCAAAGATCAGCCCTCTGGAGGAGAGTCACCACGGTCTGAAGGTGCGCAGCACCCGGCACTTTGGACCTTGCAATCCTCGGCTGCTCTGCGCTTGTTTGACTTTCAATGTCAACAGACATAGGGCTAGCCAGTCCAAAAAGGTGAAACCCGGGATATTCCAAAGATGTAGGTCTCAGATTAGCACGTCGAAACCAGGAAATTTCTAGGAGGACCGAGGAATGCGAAGCCGAATTCCTCCAGGACTTGCAGGAGAAGCACGAGGGGGTCATGGAGCGCTTGGAATCGGTCGAGAAGGTGAGCTGCAAGACTTGAAGAATGACTCGAAGATGAACAGTTTGCAACGGCAAAGGCATTGGTCTCAAGCTTGGACCAAAAAAAAGCTGGCATGTTGTATCAGATTGTGAAGGAAAAAGGCATTGGACTATATTGGACTTGATGTTGCAATGGACTTTACAAGTTGGTCCCTTTTCGGGGAAAACCATTGGTCACAATCCCCAGGTCAGGTCTGATGCTTTCCAAGATGCTTTGCAACTGCATATCGCTGAGTCTGGAAGTTGTTCCTCTGGTGGTATTGCGACAAGAGACTGCAAGCGGGGAAAAGAAACGTGACAACGGGGTTTACCTCCATTTCTAGCGGCACCCACTTTTTGAGCCACCTTGAAGTGCAATGTCTATAAATACAAAGTCAGGATGACATTCCTAAGTGGTGGACAGTGACGGGACCCTGCAGGTAACCACCCTGAAAGAACGAGTTCTGGTGTTTGTAGCGACAGGGCGCATGTCCCCTATTGGAAATTTATTGTGAACCAGCCAGGTGAAGATCACATACTTACCTACTGTAGTTATTCCAAAAAGTTGTCCAAGTTGAGGCTTTGAATTCGTAGAGTGGTATAATCACAAATCGGAAGACAAAGAAAGGTAGACGCTTCCCACGCACTTTGAGAGAGGTCATATTGAAAAGGGCTTTGTGGGCTCAACTGAAAGTCGACTCTCGTTTGTGACATTTCCCTTTATTATTGCATCGCAAACGCTGCCAGGTTTTCGGTGTTTTAGATGAGACATCTGCGAAGGCCCAAAGGGTGGCAGCCGAGGGATCAATTTGGAGAGGTCTACAGCTGTGCAAGTGGCAGGCCTGATTCACTCTGATGGAATTTGAAGGGTTGAAACCGGTCAAAATTGGAATCCACTGATTCAGGTTCACAATTGATACATTTCTGCCAGATTGTGAACCCTGATTGAAATTGGCAGAATGCAACGAGAAGCAACTGGCATCATTCTTTCGACAGCAGCTACAGTGATAATTTGCAAAACACTACTTATATAACGGAAACTGGGCCCCAAGTGGGTACTCTTTGATTCATATGAACCAGAGACAAAATTATAGTCAATTGCGTGTAGCTTAAGCCTTACATGGAGATGTGTTTTGTCGATTTTGCTCGAAAAACAATAGGGGACGGCCTCCAAAACTTGGAAAACGATAGAGGAAGTTCTGAAAAATCTGTGAATACACTTCAATCAAATAATTTTGACGCTGGCTCATGTCTTGGATTGAATTCATTTCAACCTGTCGTCTCTTCATGCCTTGTGTAGTAAATTCAGCAAGCAGTGAGATTTTTTGCTGTTTGCGTGATTGAACATAGTCTTGATCCCACTTTGATCTATGGACTCCTGTCTAAACTTACGGGTGAAGGATGCTGCACGAAGTGCTTCGCACGCTGCGCTTTAGGGCTTTGTTCGTGACACCAATGATTGGCCTTTGGTTTGGGCATCGCCTAATGCCAGCTTCACGGCATGAAATCCGTGTGCTCTTTTTTTCTGCTGTACCTTAGTTTAAGCCAGCTTTCCCTGTTGCACTGGCATGTAGGGACCTGTAGGGATTGAAGCTGAAATTTGCGTGCTGAAAACGAGCAACAACTTGTTAGTCAAGTGCAGAAGAAGTGGACAGGAACAAGCCGCGCGGCAAAGGATCGAGGACGACTGACGGTTTGACTCAGTTTCTGCTTCGACTCAGCACGGTTTGCTATCAGGTCATTCATGGAGCATCTGTCTCTAGGTCAACCAGGTGACGAGTCAAAATTGTTTCACGTTTGTTCCACGGTTGTTTCATGGTCAGACCTGGCTGTTGTTGACTTTGTTGTGCTCAAATACACGGAATCCAACTTGCCATCGGGCCAGTGGCAGAGGAGATGCTCAAGTCAAAGTCACAAGAGCAGCAAAAGCACGATGAAACACAATCTGAACTGGTTTGGAAGCCAAGCGTTGAGGACATGGCCAAGATGCTTGAGTGATGTTGACTGTTACTCCTATTGCGGGATTATGAGCTCTCAGGCGATTCTAACCTTTGCACACCATTGGTCACCAGGGATCTTTGAAGTCTCCATGACACCACCAGCGACCCAGGTTGATTCTCTACAACGCACGGTGCGCACGGGAGAGAAGACTGAGAGTACCTGCTGGAGTCCTTGCGCTGGGCAATAGAATCCCGACCACCGCTTTCTGTACTCGTATCATTTGTGTCTTCTTTATGTGCATTTCGGAACTCTCATTAAACTCAAAAAATCATCCAAGTTGCTCTACGGGCTCAGAGACTTGATCAACTAATGAGTGTAATCGACATGAATTGTTTGAAGGAAAACAAGATCAAGAATATATTTGGCTCAATAGTTTGGTAGTAGACGAGAAGCAGCTTTTCTAGACGTGCTGATATGAAGATGTCGCAATCGTGGACCATGGAGCACCCATCCTGCAGTGTATGAAGATGACCCATCTGTTGTGTCTTCGGCCTGTCAAAGTTGGACCTTGGCCAATCGCGTCCCAGAGATTACGGTCGCACCGGAAAGGCCACCCGGGAATGTTGTGGGGTTTTCCCACCGGCGTTGTCATTGGGACCTTGGGATCGCTGTGGAGGTCAGGATCTTCGTTGAATGCTCAGGGGTCGACTGGGTCTGAGACACGGCGCGGAACGCGGTTTCAGCGCCGCTTGAAGAAAGCAGAACGCAAAGAGCACCTCATTGCTGAGCCAGTGCGGCGCCGTCCACCTTTGACGGCGCCTGACTTGAACGGATACGAAGCTGATTTGCAACAGAAAGTGACATCTGTTCAGCAGCTTTTAGCTGAGCCCTTTGCTCGAGATGGTGTGGAGATGAAGGTGGTTCCTTCGCCAGAACTGCTGCATTACAGGCATCGTCTTCGTTTTGACCTACGACATGCTGAAGATGAAACAATTCAATATGTTGTCTTTGACCAAGACTCTGACGATTGGGTTCCTGTGGACCATTATCCTATCGCATCCAATCGCATCAATGAATTGATGTTGGATCTACAGCTTGCTCTGTCTGAGGATCAGAAATTGCGCTGGAGAGCCTTCCAGGTTGAGCTTTTGTCCAACACCGGTGGGGAGGCTCTTGCTTTGATCATGTACCATAGACGACTAGACGATGAGGACGCGCAAAGGGCGCAAGACCTGTCGCAGAGGATTCATGCCAACATCGTGCTGCGTGCACGTGGGCAACGTATGGCGTTTCCTGCCCGCAGAAGTTTCTTGATACAGGAGAATCAGGTGGCTGGTCACTTGTATCAGCAAAGGCTTCTGGAATCAAGCTTTTTTCAAGCAAATCTGAAGTTAAATCAGTTGATGCAGTCTTGGTTGGTAAACGAGCTTGGGGATAGCTCTGACCGGGATCTTCTTGAGATCTACTGTGGCAATGGTAACTTCACGCTGCCGGCTGCCTCTGCTTTCCGGCGAGTTCTGGCTACAGAAGTGGATGGGAATTCGTTAGCAGCCGCCAAGGCATGTGCGAGAGAAGCAAAGATCGAAAACCTGGAATTGAAAAAGTGCAAAGCTGAAGACATGGATTTCCAGATCGAACTTCAAGGAGACTATGACTTTAGCACTCTCTTACTGGATCCCCCGAGGGCTGGTTTAAGCAGCCAGGCCAGAGAGATGTCTTTGAGTTTCGATCGTGTCATTTACATCTCTTGCAATCCACAAGCACTTCTGCGGGACTTGGCTTTCATGGAATCCCACCGGATCAAAGCAGCCTGTTTGTTCGATCAGTTCCCTTGGACTGAACATGCGGAGGTGGCTCTGAACTTGGTTAGACGCTAGACATTCGACATCATTAGACAATACAATTTATTAATCAATACCTTCAATATATTTCAAGATCACATTTTATAGATTCAAGAGCAGACAAAGCTTTGGCAAGAGAAACATGGGAAAAGTGCACACCAAGGAGTGTGTGCAGCAACCATCTTGAAAATCCAAGATGTAGCATAGACTCCTGTGATGTGATTGATTTTAAGTGTTCTGGATCCGCTTGATCCAAAGCGGTTGAGCGAGAAAAATGCATTGCTTAGATGACACGACCTGTAGACCATCCAGCGTGAAATCAGTGTATCTCGCAGCCCAAATGATGCTCAGATTCATCAGAACCTAATCTGTTGATTAAGACATGCAAGAAGATTACCAAAAATGTTGAATAGGAAATTTTTACTTCTCTGACAAAGCCTAAACCATCGGCTTTTACCTTGCCAGGTTGGAATCTTTGATACCTTGATCCGCAAGGCGGGCAACAAGAGTTGTGAATCCTTGTACCCTGTCCTCTTCCACTTGATAGCATTGTGGTTTGGAGATATCAAAGAGAATAAGATTGAAAGGCCGAAGAAAGAATGTACTGTATGATCCATCCTTTGCGCCAAGTTAATAAGCATCTAGAGCCATTTAGAGCCATTCAGAACCATTTAGAACCACTTAGAACCATTTAGAACCACTTATATAGAACTATTTAGAACCACTTAGAACCACTTATGAACCATTTAGAACCATTCAGAACCATTCAGAACCATTTAGAACGATTTAGAGCCATCCAGCACCATTTAGAGCCATTAAAAACCACTTAGAATCATTCAGAACCATTTAGAACCACGTAAAAGCAGGTAGAACCACTTAGAACCATTTAGAACTATTTAGAACCATTCAGAACCATTTAGAACCATTTAGAGCCATCTAGCACCATTTACAACCATTTAGAACCATTGAGAACCATTCAGAACCATTTAGAACCATTTAGAACAATTTGGAACCATTTAGAACCATTTAGAACCATTGAGAACCATTCAGAACCATTTAGAACCACTTGGAACCATCTAGCACCATTTAGAACCATTTAGAACCATTCAGAACCATTTAGAACCATTTAGAGCCATTTAGAACCATTTAGAGCCACTTAGATTTTCATTTCGATGCGTTTCAGCCTTTTGATTTGTCCACTTCTTTGCACAAGACTGTAGATGTGGACTCCGTGGACTCCCGCACAGGACATGGAGGAACGGAAAATTGAGATGAAGCGACTCTGGGTCGCGGCCTTAGATCCATTTGGCAATGGACAGGTTACACTCTGGGTTGGCAAGGTGGTTTTCTCAGACGGAAAGGTTGCTGTTGGTGGTTTCTTCACAATGCATAAGATAGTATGGTATAAGGATGATTCAGGTGGTGGATCATCACATTATTTCTTGCTAGTCCGTGGTGTTGTCAGTCGTTTGATCCCTGCGTGTCCCCAAAAATATCGCTTGACTTGCACGTGTATTCATTGACGAAGCATTCCACTCGATTCACATGTCCAATATCGCTGCTGTTTGGTGTGCTGCAAGGACGCTCTTGATGATCACACGCATGCCCTCAGTTCCAAGGTCGGTCCTGGGGGAGTCACAACACGGCTGGCCAAAAGTAGACTATGAAACCAGGGGTGAAGCTGTGGATTCCTTCACAAAAACAAGAGAAGACACAGACACACGCACATGATGCACACATAGAATTCTTTAAATATACAATTTTGCAATACTATATTATTATATCTTACAATCATATACACGCTAGCGCAGCTGATTTCATGTGATGTGTTCAATCTGTCTCTATGTTCAGATGTTCTCAACCGGTTTGCACCTATGAAGTAGGCCACAGGTTTAATTGCATTGGGAGATCCTTCCAGGCAGTTGGCTCCGATGATGAGGAGACGCCAGCTGAGTAGGGAAGTCAATCAGCTGCCGAATCAACCCAAATCTCATCAAATCTCAATAGACATAAACACTGATGTTGAAGGGTCCAATAGATTGAGGATCTGAAAACCAATTACTGGATGATACGACTGAATGATACGTTGCTGCGCGAGTTTCTTGCAGTGTGGCGGGCCAGCATCGGCAACACGACAGAACACTACCTGATATCACTACATAGTGCTGCACAATACTACAATATGCTACACAGCTATATTATTTCAATGCTACCATAGGAGCATGTTGTCACACGTGTTCTTTTTTATAGCTCATTGGTTCAACCGCATGGCAGCTGTGCTTCAGGAGGAGAGGACTTTGAGGCGCACTTCGCTGCCTTGATGACAGTAAGCATTGCGACTGGACGTTGGATGGACTTGGTCATGGCATGTCATGGCCATGTCAATGTGAGCTTGAAAACTAAAGGCTACTGAAGTCGCAGGTCCTGAAGTTTTTGGACCCCATGGCCACATTAGATTTTAAGATTGTCGTAGCAACATGAGCTTTGCGGCAGATAGACCTAGGATGATTTGAGAAAGTATGCATTTTGAGCTCGCCAAAGGATGTCACTTTGGTGGAATCAGTGAATAAGTGGTACGACCTTCCGTCCAAGAGAGCGGATAAGATAGTCATGCACGGTATCCCATAAGACAAAGGAATCCAACAGCTCAACAGAGGAGTCGATAAACGGTCGACTGTACCACTCAAATTGATGGTTTTCTTTCTACGAAGCCTTGGACGGGAACTGAAAGTCCCACGGTTTATGGAAGCTGCAGAGAAAGCTGGCAGGCCATGCAAACTCTCCCGCTCTTCACCATCCCTCCGGCCTGTGACGAGTACGTTGGCGAGGCTCGTTGGCTTTGGACAATTGGATAGCGGCAAAGGCTCCTGAGAAAGCCTTAAGGTTTTGGGCTGCATAATTACTTGTACAATGGAAGGTGTGCAGTCCTTTGCACCTTTCTGATCCTTTCTGCAGATATGCCAAAATTGGCTTTGTGTATGACACTAGACAATCAATGAAAAAGGCAACACTACAATTGGTTCTCGGAGAGCAGCTGATCACATCTGATCACTTTGTTTGATGTATCTCGAAGCTTTTTCAGTGTAGCAAGAAATGCGGTGCAATAGTGCGAATACAGGCGTGATTTGTGGAACCTGTTGCCTCAAAATGCCAGTATCAAATGGTTGTTTCACCACAATAGTGATCATTATATGATGATTATTGATGATTATGTGATGATTACGTGATGATTGAGTGATGATAAAATGGTGGTTAAGTGATGATTATGTTTGTGATGGTTAGTTACAAAGAAGCATGGGCGTTTCGGACTGCGATGGATTTTGGAAGGATGGGATGTGCTTAGGCCAGTAGCGACGAGCTCACGAGTGGTCACGTACAGACCAGCTGTCCGGGCCCTGGGACAGGAGAACAGGTGGTACACAGTTCAGTCCTATGGAGAAAGAGCAAATGCTAACCATAGGACTAACGTGGACTAAGAGATATCGACTAACCATAGGACCAACCATGTCAACCGTCACAAATGTTGCTCATGACTGTTAGATGTCTCAAGAGCTATGACCAAATCCAGTGTCATGTCGGCCCTCATGAATGAGATACACGTAGAGACTTAGAAAGTGGCACACTTATTCATTCTGATGCAAGGGATACAGCAAGATCACAGGTCCTTAACAACACCTCTTGCTCTGACATTTTTAGCATCCGTTCGAGCTTTTGTCAAGGAGCATCAGTCGTTTGTGCACACCCGCTGTTTATTCCACAGTGTCTGTAGGTTTTTGCTTCCACACCAGCCAGAGTGGTGTCCCTTGCTCAGAATTTGGCCCCTATGACCTGCCTGTGCTCATCCGTTTTGACAGCCACGAGGAGGGAATCAGAATGGCAGTGGTCACGACATCATCAATTGTGAGTGGTGGCATGTGGTGGCCATGATTAGTTGGAATGATTAGTTGCTTGCAACTCTTGGCCCAACTACTTGCTTATAGAAATGGATTTGTGCTTGGAGACTCTGATACCTTGGATGGAAGACAACTCAGTTTGTGTTCTGCAGCGCTACCAAGGTCATATCCAACAACGGTTGTGCAGGCTGGCAAGTTGCACAATCTATGCGCTGGCAATGGTCAAACACAGCTTTGCCGATTGGGGGAGATAACATGGGCTCTGCAAATGCTGCTGGCTTCAAGTTCTTGGGCCCCCTGTCAGTAGTTTTGTATTTTTCACTCACTTGGGTGGATGATGCAGATATTTGGAGGCCGAAGGACAGGTAGCAACTTGCAGAGGATACCCAAAAGAAACGACAGTCTTCAAGAACCTACAAACCTATTCTTGACCACCAAACATTCGCAGCTGGCCGATAAGGTTTGGCCAATGATTTGTGGCTAGCAACACATGCTTTGGAATGGTTTCCTTCACTGTTGTTGTTTCATAGTTGGTGGAAGCTGGCAATAGTGAACCGAAAAGACTGAGTAGCGACCGGGTTTCTTGGTCAAGCCACAACTGCCACTGTATTCACCACCGCTTCCAATCTCCTGGGGGCAGCTGGCACCAATTCTGACCTGAAAAATGTCATCGTGCACGGGGACCAGTTGGATGGGAAATCGTCACATGGGACGGTTGCCCAGGCACCGCCGTCAGTTACCTTGGTACAAAGTAAGAAGTCCGAGACTGGAGATGGTGCAGGTGCCAGCTTCCAGCTTTTCATCAGTCGACCTTGGATCCACCAACAGATCAAAAGCTGTCAAACATTTCGAATGTTTTGGGTCACACACGCACACCCGCGCATTGCCATTCACACACAAACACCCTGCAAGCACTTGAAGCATTTTCAAGCATCTTGAAGCGTCATAACCACTGGCTAAAACCTTCGCACCAGGGCGTAGTCCCTCGCCTTCGCACCACAAGGCTCCAATGGAGTTGAGTGTTGGGATGTGCTGGGCATCCTTGGCAGACTATGGCAGTATCAGTTTAAAACAACTGACTGTGCTAAAACAACACATTGGTAGACATTTGTTGAAGTGGTGTGGCAAATCGCTCCATTGGCATTGCTGTTTTTTGAGCCGAAGAATGACAAAGGCTCGAGTGGGAAGCAACGAGCAGTGAGGATGCCCATGACATAGGCTTTTGAACTCACTTCGTTCCTGCTGGTGCTCTGACTGCCACTGCCAATAGCAGCAGAGCCTTCGAACAATGTTGATCTGTCCGCCATCCAAGTTCACTTGCTAAGTTCAAGGCTTGATGTTTTAACAGCCCCTGCAATGAGGAGAGGTTTCAATCCTTGCCAGAGTATTTGATCAGAGTATTTTCCTAAGCCAAATTCTCTGATCGACCTCAGGCATGCCCTGATAGCTGTCTCGTGCTGCCAGGATCACAAGGATCACAAGGACCACAAGGATCACAAGGACCACAATGAGGTCGTGTGCGGCAAGGCGTTGACGCCCCAGGTAGAGCTGCAGCTCGAGTTGCGAGACTCATGGAGACTTGAAGCCTTGAAAACCTTCCAGTGTCAGTGGCTAATCTCTGGATTGCTTGGTTCACCACTTGATGGGTTCATTCACTAGGAATCAAATGTATGTGATCAAATGTAATCAAGTGAACATCCCGACTAGTAGCAGATGCAAATCTCAAGCTGATGCTTCAGGGATTGCTTGAAGCCTAAGGCGCTACCTGCCAGAACGGCCACACAAAGCCGAGATGTCGTAAGCTGACGTTGCGAACACCATGGCACCACGGCACCTTTTGAGTTGCATGGTACATCATGGTTGTTGCAACTTGTTGTATTTAGATTCTTTTAAAAGTCAATGAACAGACGTGTAAATACTTGTAAATGTATAACAGAAAGAACACCTTTCTGTTCACATAGTGGTGCGCACGAAGCAGTCAGACTCATCAAAGATTCAGGGAATGCCTAGGCAAGGAATCTGATCGCAGTCGTGATTTTCATAGTTTCATAGTCTTAGGGCAGGAGCCTGTACTTTTGACACCATGAGTGTGCTTTTGATTTTAACTTGGGCATACTTTTGACACCATGTTCAATTGTATCCAGGAAACTAATCAACATTTCATAGCGCTGGAGCTGAAAAGACAACTTATTTCAGACTCCGTTGGATGTTGGGTCAACGGCTGCATGACGCACCATTCGATGCTGGGACCTGGACAAAGCTGCCAGTCCTTTGGGCCGCTGACACAGCCCCCTTTGGGCATGTTGCGTCCGTTGAATCAAAGGACGACCAGCTGAGTCTTGAGGTGTCTTGAGTTTGGAGAGCTGGTTTTATGGGGCGATGTTGCTACATGTTGCTACCACATTGCCCAACATGCCACACCAAGTGCGCTCTCCAGTTGGCAAGCAGTCCTGAAGGAATGGAGCGATGTGCTTGGGACAAGGGTCAACTTTTTGCCACTGGCTCAAGTGACAGAGCGAAGGTAGGTCATATAGCTTTGAAGATGCGCATTGGCGTGCAAGTAAACAAAGCCCAGCAAAGTAGACTCTAGTGGACTCAAGTAGATTGCTTGGCCTTTTTTCAACAGTGTATTGTGGACATTTGTGGACTGTTGTGGTTGCGGATTTTCACCTCCAAATCCTTCGTTCCACGACTTGGGCGGCGAATCTTTGGCCGCTGCCCCACCTGGCACGGAGCTGAGACCAAGCGGATCCAAGCGGATACCCTTGAGGATATCGCTGCCCTTGGCTACCGTTCCATTGTACCCTTAGGGTGCCCTTCCATTCTCCTTTTTACGGCACCCTGGTTGTCACTGAATTTTCTTTACTTCTTCAGGCTCTGACAGGTGTATTGACAACCAAGTAGCAGCCTCAGGAAGCGTTTCAGCAATGGTTCAATATGTTTCGATACTCGTTGTGGTTTGGCGTTGAAGCTCTCGGACAAGATATGGCAACATCTTTCCCAGCTTGAAAGAAGTGAGATATCAAGATCGTCAAGATGCTCGAAAATGAATAAAATGATCGAAATCAATTTTCTGATAGTTCAATGTACTTCAGCGGTTGTGCCTTGAACAGATCTGAGGTGTTTGTCACGAAATCATTGTCTCTTGGACATGCTGGGATCCTGAGCTGAAAAGCAGTGGCAATGGCTAGAAGGAATAGTTGAGCATTGAATTGAGGGATAAGAAAGCCTGTCACTAAAGAAAGGTACTCTTGACTTACTTGCAAACTTGCCAAGGTTTGGCATCATTCTCAGAATGGTATGTTCATCAGTAGGGCTGCCTACTTACACATGCCTATGTAGATATTTATACATACATACATACATACATACATACATACATACATACATACATACATACATACATACATACATACATACATACATACATACATACATACATAC
>VSDK01001536.1:72119-86281 GCA_009767595.1 Symbiodinium kawagutii
TCTTTCCCTCACAGGCAGTGACACTGAGGAGGAAGAGGAAGAGGACATGCTGAAGACTCTACAAATCTCTACAACACCGACAATACCTCTACAGTAGTATAAAACTTCTATAGATCAATTCTTAGATCGATTCTTAGATCAATCCTTTTCTTAGATGTTTTTTCGGGATGCTTCACTTTAGACCGAGAGACAGAGAGGCGGGAAAACCTGCTGCCTGAGACCTTGCCGACAGCTCGTCATAGAAAATTGGACATGTCTTGATCCCTAGAATTCAAAACTCCACACGACGGCCACATGATTCTTGAATCCTTAAACAAGTCTTGATCAAACATTTCTTCTGATTTTGAGGCTCCAAAAACTTGGGTGTACTGTGTGCTTCATGCACCTTCTTGGATACCCGTTGAACAGTTCAAACTTAATCAAAAAACATATACGCTATGTATAGATATAGGCTGTGTATATACATCTATATATATATATCTATATGTAACATATATGTATATCAACATATCTATATATAACATATATGTATATCAACATATGTATATGTAAATATATTGTATATATATATATATTGTAAATATATATATATATATATATATGCAGGCCGCTGTAGGTTTGATCCTCCAGCAATTCGTTCGGAATTGCCTGGATCAGCTGTTTGAGGCTCCTCCAGTGTAGCTGTAGGAGTTGGCTTGGGCCAAGCACACCTCCATCGTCACTGACTACGGAGAAGATGCGCAGAGCTTGGTGGGGCCCGGTCGGGACATCTGCGCAGAGCTTGGAGTTGGTGGGGGAGGATCCACTTTTTCATAAGATTTCATAAGATTTCATAAGATTTCATAAGATCTCATAAGATTTCATAAGATCTCATAAGATTTCATAAGCCACATTTTGAAAAATGCCCATATTCTATTGAAAAAAACAACATTTGCTGGTAAAGCACTAGCTATTGAGGTCATAAATTGCAGATTGCGCGCGGCCCAGGTTTGGGTTAAGCCATCTCCACGACTGAGTCCCAACCTTCAAGTGCCATCAGAACCGGTCTGGGACTTGGAGCCGTGGCCAGCTCCAAATGGCTGTGCCGGTGAGTTCTCCGAGATCTAGCGACATGGGTTTCGTTCAGGTTGCCATTGAACCAAAATTCGTAGCTCTCCAAGATCAGTCATCTACATATGACATCATATAATTACTATACATATGATATGATATATAATACATATACATCTGACATCATATTATATACATTTGCTCCTCATATACCTGATGTACGTTGATATACCATTGAGCTGGTGATACCAGGTGGGTTCAGGTGATGAGTCACCACCTGGTCATGGCTCAGGTGCGTGGCAGCCGTCGCAATAGTATCAACAAGCTCGCACGAGGCGGTGAAAGTCGAGTCCAGTTGCTGTTTGTTGGTGGTTGTATAGGACTATGATGGTTAATATGATGATATAGGGCTGAATAGTCAAGATATACTGTATATATATATATGTTGATATGTGGTTACTGTATATGGTGGTTTACAGTTTTGAACCATTTTTGATAGGGGATTGTAGTGGTTATCAGTAGGGGATAATTAGTATGAATGATTAGTTTGGAATGGTTTATCAATGGTGGCTATCATCCCAGATGTGGGGGGTTCTCAAAATAGGGATCCCCCCAAAATGGTTGGTTTATCAACATAAATGATTTGTAAACTGGATGCTTTGGGGGCTCTCTTTTTGAGAAACACCCATAATATGGCCATGGCTTAGTTTTTGTTGGTATGTTCACCTATTGATTGATGGTTGACATTCACTCATAGCCATATGGTGATGATTGATGATTAATGGATAGTGATGTAGTCATAGTTACTGCAATTGATAGTCTACATTAAACCGTTGAAATGTTTTGGAAACAGTTCTGTCCATGTATCACATCGTTTCTGTGTGCACTGGCGATCTCGCCACCAAAGAGACACACACACAAAGCTCCCGAGTTATTTTACCAGGTTGGTTAGATGCTGATGAACGGTGACGATCATGCTGATTGGTAGGTTGTCATACCATGTGGATAATTGGATAATCATGGTACCACTGATTGATGGTTGCGAATAGTTTGATCTTGCGTTGCGCCACTGGCCACTGAACTGATTTGCAGCGCCATATTTGACTGCGGTAATCGGTCCTCACAGATCAAAACATGCTAAGCTGATTGTTTCTGACATGCTCTAACCACTCTGAACAAGCTTGCATATGTGCACGAGGACAACACTCATTAGTTTTAACATGTTTTAACTGGTTTCGATGGCTTATTCTCTAAACATTCTGAAAATGCTTGATGTCATTTTTATGGGACCGAAGTGATCTATTCTGATCGAGATTGTCGTGCTTCCTCTCTTCACAGAGCAATGTGCCATGAAAGTCTGCCCATTGCGTTTTCTTATTTGGCTTCTGTTGATGTTTGTGACATTCGAACTGGAGTGTTCGGAGAGATTTTGCACCCACGAACAGTGCCACTGTTTTGCATCGTCCCGGCAAGAAGGGTTGAATCATAACATGAGGAGTTCGGAACAAGGTGATGATTCGGAACATCAACGAAAGCACCAGCTCTGGACCCGTGGCCTGTTCTCTAGCTCTCACCATGTTGCCGAGGCAGCTCAGAGGAGGAACTGGAGGAGAAAACCTGCAGAATTTGACTCGAAGCCAACACGACTAGTGCTTGGATGTGCTTGGATGTGCTTGGATGTGCTTGGTAAATCTTGGATATCATGGTCACTGTATGTTCTAGCTTCTAGACTTTTTAGACTTGGTCAGTTTGTGTTGTTACCAACGAGCTTCTCACTTCGCCTTACTTCGCCGCGCTCCTTTTCCCAGTATTTGCACAGCGGCATTTAAGTAGCAAGGAAAGGTCACAAAACACATTTGCTTGGTATAAAATGATGATAGGGTGCAGTAGTGTGCAGCGATTCTTTCCCATCACAAGCTGGATGTAGAAGAAACATTCTTTGAGACCGTGGTCAAATCACTAGTGACACTGTGATTGGGATGCAAAAGGCAGTTGCAACACCTGGCTTAGCAGCCCACAGGATCCAACAATGACTTTCACCAAGTTCAACAGCCTGCTGACAGATGGCGGAGAGGAGTGGACCCACAACTTCTGTCGTTGCCATGATTCTAACTATACTGTAGCAGTGCCCATAACGAGGGTTGCAGAGCCCAGTTGATCTCTTGCATCCCTTGCTTCCATGTGTGGCCGTTTGGCTGTTTCCCCAACACCCAGCATCCCGAGAACTATGAACTTGTTCCTATCAGCAGTTTGGTGTACCACCCAGGCACGTTCTGCAGCTGCTACCTGAGTTCATAAAATCTATCCAGATGATGCCTGTTTCACGAAAGTTGACCCTGCATACTCCTTGCCAATCGCAGGGACAAGCCAAACGAGGCTGCATCATTCAGGATTCCTATTGCAGGCTTTTTTCCCTACACCTATGCCTGACAGTCCCATTTCATCTCACCAGGACGCAAGATGGGGCGCATTTTTAACTGACGACCCTCTAGCTACCAGCGCATCGCGAGTTCAGCTCCCAGCTTCAGAGTTCGGGCCGTGGCCGAAGTTTGCTATGGGTGATCGACAGGACCATTGAGACAGAAGTTTCCTCCAAAAACAGGGCATCAGAAGCCCTTTGTTCTCAGGAGTTTGTTTTTGTGTAGAGTCATGTATGTGTGATTACATGGTATATACATATATATGTATGTATACTATACGGTATATATGTATATATAGTTATATATATATGATTTGTACGCACATTGAATTATGCACATCAACCTATTGGTCAGAGCTCAAGATCACTACTGTGTGGTTGAATCTGTAGCTGACCCGTAAAAAAGCTTTGGCTGGTGCTGGTGCTGAATTAACCATCATGAATAATCCTGAACCGGCCTTGAACCAATCAGTCATCACCAACCAGCCATGAACCGTTGATTTAGCCTATATTTTTCAAAACCACAATTAAAACTGCCAAAGCATCATTGGGCATTGTCCGCCAAATTCAACCAGTCTCAGGTAACGCTTATCACCCAGAATCATCATGTTACAATGTTGTACGGCAATGGTTGTTACAAACCTCCCTCGTGACATAAACCTGCTCACACCAATGGTTGCTCTCAACCTCCCTGCGCCGACAGCAGCAGCTGCCAGGTCCGCAGCCAAGCCCGCATTGAAAGCCTCCGTGCACAAAGTGCAGCAGAGGACGGCCAAGCGCTCCCGAGGCCGTGCCTGGTAGCTTCGCAGGCTGACGGTGATGGTTCTGGATGGTGGGTTTAATGGTGACTTGAAGCAACTGAACTGTGACTGGTTAATACATGGTGGATGTTGATGGTTGGTTAGTCTAGTGATGGTCAATTGTGGCTGGGTACTTGTGGCTGGTTCATGATGCTTAGTGATGGCTGGTTAGCGACATTGATAGTGGTTGGTCTGTGCTGCTGAATATGATGGTTGATGATATTTCATCAATGCTGAGGCTACTTGGATTCGCGACGATCTGTTTTTTTTTGAATCCAAATAGACTGGTGGACTATGGTTATACAGTATATAATATGGCGGTAGCATAGCTACATATTCATTGGCGGCCGATGACGGCTACCACACGATGACTTGTAGTTCGTCAGACATCAGCCGTCGTGATCATCTCTTTATGGCCTGGAAAAACAAAGACCCATCAGCTTGTTGGGTCATTGCACCGTTTTTGATGGTGTGGTGAGAAAATGGATAAATGGACATTCGCCTTACATGGTGAAACATAAACACAATAACAGGTATAGTCAGTGCACCAGGGTTATGGCGCATCAGTAGGTGAAAGTTGATAGGTTCAATTAGAACAGGTAGCGTCTACGCTAGTGATCATTAAAATATCATCTATCATGCTCTGCTTACCGCAGTCTTTCTTCTGTTCATCTTCAGGCTGTTCACCGCAGGTTCCAGGTCTTGACCCATTATCATGTTTGAACAGTTTCCAAGTCTTGACCCATACGCAATGGTGCAAGCACATTCTGGCCATGTTTGGCCTGACCCTGCTTTGATATGCTCTGGTTATGAAGCTTAGATGAGAACGCAACCAGCAGAGATGGTGTGTTGAATCGCTGAAATGCATCGAGATATACAGTATCGAGATGTTGCAGCGCTGGGAGGAGTTTTTGACTTTCAAACTGCAAGAACAGAGGGCTCAAGAGCATTCAACAAACAACTCACCAAATTCTGTGCCCATGGTGGTCGCTATTCTTATTGCATTGTTATTGCTCTTTTTCTTGTGTTTCTTTTTCTTTGTGATCATTATACCCTCAGCACTTATTAGCCAACCATCAGAAATGATTTGGTTGGTAGCAATGGTTGGTATTAGTACATGACGGTACCATGAGATATCAATATTGATAGATCATAAACTAACAAACCTTTGACAACTATTCTATTGCTGTTCTTATTCTTATCAATATGGGTGTTTCTCAAAATAGGGATACCCCACAATCATCCAACATTAACAATTTTCTAGCAACAAGCCATGATAAGCCAAACAATATTGCTATACTTCATAGACCACTATTATCAATGGTTAACCAATTATAGATAATTATAGTATTCAATCGTTTATAGTAACCAAATAACCAATATTGATATTGTTCATTGACCATTATCAGCTGTTCTCATCCGCAGGACGCGAGGTTCGGCCGCTTCAACAGCATGCGCTCTTCCAATCCTGGGGAGGCACGGCGCAATCGCTGTTCCCCGGTGCAATCTGTGCGTGCATCGTAGTGGATTTGTGCGTTGTATAAACGGTTTCCCCATTGCAATGAAAATGTTTCTGCAGGGAGTGCCACCATTTGTGCCCCGTGCTCTGTTGTATTCAAGCTGCAGTACCAGCATGAGCTCATGTTGCATTTGGAACTTTAAGGACAGAGATGTGCATCTTTCTCAAGAGAGTTTGACTCAATCGCAATTTTAAGGCACTTGTCACTTGTCACTATGTATGTCTGTAACATATCATACACCCAATCAAGCACATATGAATACACATCACCATACTGCACTGCACAACACAATTTCGATGTTGGTTTGTTTGAGAGCTACGGTCGTAGTCAGATGACAGCAAAGACTTCATGTGCAAAGACCAAGTTGAAAAGCATTTTGCTGTGGCACGCGTTCGTTATCTGGCAGAAAGAGTCCACTGCAATCAAAGAAAGCCATGCCTGTACAGTTCTAAGTGTTTCAATGCACATGACAAGAACATCCGGAAAAAAGGTTTATCACTTGCAAAGCTCTGGCTTTGTGTTCAATGTTTGCCGATTGATTATTTCAGTAGGCGGAGGCTTGCAGCATATGGCTGTACATTGGAGGACCATTGGGGGATGATGATTGGATCTGTCGGGGAACACTTGCCAGGAGCTGCCCATTGGAAAGCACACCAGCATCGTCACGGACTTTGGAGAGGAGGCGAGGTTCTTGTGAGCAAAGGATGTCCCGTCGATATGGGTTGGTGGATGTTAGTTGATGTTAGTTGATGTTTTATAGTTGTTAATGGTGTTTTTACTACCAACAATGATCAACAATCTCGGAGAACGTGCATCAATATCACACGCAATATCAAGGAATCGTACCAACAACTGCTGGTTTGATAGTTGTATTCCAAGTTCATGGATTATGATGATCTCAGCTAGAACGAGGTAGCCCCGAGCCACTCTTCATGAACGAGGTAGCCCCGAGCCACTTTCAAAGGCTTTCGCGCTGCAAAGGACATGGTTGGTAATATGCCGAGTCTGATCACAAAGACCGTGGCCAGAAGCCCCAGGGGATTGTAGAATCATATCGAGCCGGAAGCTTTCGGCCCTGGAGCCTGATGATCTGGGATACTGCAAGATTTCCATTCAGATACAAGATATATGCATATATATAATATGTATAGATGTTATTGTATAAAATCAAACATTTTTTTTGCATAATTATGAATATGTATGCACCTATTTATATATATGAGTATATATAGACAGGTAGATGGATGGATGGATAGATAGATCGATAGATCGATAGATAGATAGACATATACAAACATGCAGCCCTTGGAACTTGGAAGCTGGAAGACTCAGGAAAGAAGCAACAGCAAGCCAAATTGTGCTTAGCCATTGCTGAACCCTGCCGTAGAATGATGATTGGTTGGCGGTTGATGTCCATCATCGACATGAACAAGCAAGCAGGATGGGGATATCACCAACCGTCACGGAAGATGACCCTGATGGTGCAGTATGACAATGATGATGAGGATGATGATGAGGATGATGAGGATGATGAGGATGATGAGGATGACGACGACAACGACGATGATAATGACGACGACGATGATGACGACGACGACAACAACAACAACGACGATGACGACGACGACGAGGACGACGACGACGAGGACGATGATGATGATGATGATGATGATGATGATGATGATGATGATGATGGCGATCCAACAAAGCCTCAAAGTAAACTGCGTAGCACATACAAGCAAATGGAGTTGTCCCTAACTCGCTGCTAGTCTTTGACGTCATTGTGCTCAGCTGTCCATTGGTTTTTGCATACGAAATAATTGTTGAGCTATAGCTGCGTTGTTCAAAGCATATCTGCAACGGCACTTGGCATCCGGGATCGCTTGATTGACAAGAGACAACCATAGATTCCCAGAGATTCCCGAAGCCCCTGATAGATCTCCTGTTTCTTGGGACGGGATGAACCCCTAGCTTTGAATCCCAGTGCTATGGTTGCTGCCGTGACGGCCTGAGACCAAATTTCTTCACGAGCGGGGCAGCATTGATGGTTTGGAGGTGCGTGGGTGCTCCCCATGTGTTGGTTTCGAACGGCCGATTGCAAAACGTTCGAAGCGGAGTTGTTGGAGTCAGTTGGAACATTGAGCTCTGGGCTGGAGGTGACTGGGACTGGTGTAGACACTGTTTAGACTATCCTTCAAAGATGCCGCCAGACCTATACATCTCCCTTGTCTCTCGATTGTTTTGTTTTTGGAGGCTGCTTTAGTTCTCTTATGCAGCAAGAAACTCACAGAGGGATCGCTTTGTTTATCTGGTAAAGCTGACGAATGGTTGTACGCTTCTCGGGGCACACCGCCATTTCTTGGGCCAGCCATTTGTGGAGATCCTCATATTTTCATTGGTTGGTGCCCCTGTATTTATCGTTTTTGGGCCGATATCACACAGAATCCATGCATAGTCTTGAATGGGTCTGTTTTTGTGATTGTCATATTTATGATTGTCATCTCTACTGTTGTCTATGATTGTTTCTTTGTCTATAACTACAATAAGATATTAGCTAATATGTTTGCATTTGTATTGTATAATTTGGAAAGCACCACAACAATATTTGTTTGTAATCGTCATAATACCTATTTACTATTCTCTATTTGAATACCCATTTATACCCAATAATATTCATTTGTTCTACAAATCAACAACTATTGTTTATAAATCATAATACATATTATAAAATCTATGAACAATTGTTTATAATTGTCATCATTGTTTACAAATTGTATGACTCTGTGACACTCTCCACTTCTCATAGCGCTACGATTGTCACCATGACGAGTTGGATCACCACAAGAAGTTGTCGCAGATTCAGGACACGCTACAGGCAGCAGCTTTCGCGGCGGCTCCAGGCCAGTGGGGGAGGTGGTGTTCCAATCAAGCCAGCGACCACCCACCCACCAACTAGCGAACCATTGGTTGAATGAAACAATCAGAAAATATCGGAATTACTGTAGTTTCCAAAGCCACGGGAGGTACCTATCACTGGCTTCTTTGGCTAATGGAATCATCTTTGATTGAGGGGATGTGGATCCACATGGGTTTCATACTACCCTGCTGCCCCTGAATCACATCCAAAACAAGCCATCACATTGTGGGATATTGTGGGGATTTTCACCTGCCTCAGTTTTTGGGATCCGTTGTAAGTGTCTAATGGTTAAAGCTATATTCTTTGCTGGTTGCAACTGTAACCTAATCGTAACTCTTCTCATTTCGCTTCAGTCGTTTTTGTTTCTTCCCTCCATGTGACGGCTCTCGACATTAAGCTTCTCTCCACTGGTGCGCCCAACGGTTTCTTTTCCTGCTCCAATCCTGCATTGTAGATCTCTTCTACAACAAATCCCTGCATCAACCCTGCCTTGACTCGAGTAGAGTCTCTAGAGCCCTTGGAAAAAGAGAGTAGCCGACAGTGTGACCCACTTCGGATGTTGGGAGTTGAAGGATTTAGCATGGAGCTGAGATGGATATTACGGACTCGTGTCATATTGGTACAGCACAATTTGATGCCTACCCAGGGGCAACCAAACATTCATATCACATGTTGTCCGGTTTGACATCTGGGTTCTCCTCACACAGGGCAGCTTTGGTTCTGCATCTTTTCCAAAGATATCAAGGTCTGTTCCACTTTTGCATCTGTCCCTCTGCTTGGCTCTCGCGGTTTCTCTTCACTGGTCTCAGTTCTTTGAGAACATCCTTTCCAACGGATCTAATCTTTATCAATCAGCGTGAGACATGTCCACCTTCAGAGGGCTGGAGTTGCGTTTGCGTCTTCCTCGGTTTCCCTTCTTGCCTGGGAGTGTACACGGGTGTACTGAATTCAATTCTGTTTTGCAACGGTTTGCAGTTGAGCCACTCTGTAAGCACCCCTTGGCATGTTGGAGACTTCCAATGATGTATCAATCTCCCACACAAGCGATAAGACTGCGTATGCGTTTCTTGCCAAAGTTTGCGCCTAAGGTCTTGCCTAAGGAGTTTCACATGTGCCACCATCAGATTTGAAAAGGGTGCCGCATATGCAATTCCTTTGGCAAAACATTGAACAATCCTTTGTGCAAGGTCTCCGTAAGCTGCACAAGGTTTGGCGGAAGCAAACAGAAACGACATGAAGAGTGACTGCAGGTTTTTAGGGGTTCAGTGTGGTCCTTTCTTTCGTAAGATGCGTGCACCCTTTCTCTCGGTGCTGCCATGATATTTGGAACCACCGTGGTCTGCATAGAAGCTTTCCCATCATTTGTCTCCCAGCTTGTGTGCTCCTGTCGAAGCATTCGTGCATTCCCTCACCTTCATTCATAGCAGGGTCATGGTGTCCCTGTCTGTGGAAGATTCTGTTGACTGGGCCCAAACCGGACCATCCCTAAGACTTTTCTGCAGCGGTGCTGTTACCTCATTGTGTTTGGGGGGCGGAGCTCCAAGCATTCGAGGCATGTCTGGCTACGCGTTGGCAGCCCAGAGACGGTTGACGGGCTTGCGCTGTCACCAGCACTTGCCATGTAGTCCTGTACGTGGCACAATTTCAAGACCTGTGTGATATCGATCTCTTCAGGTTGATTCAAGTTTGACTGCCTAATGGTGGCTGCAGCCATGTTGTCTCTGCGTTGAGGAACTTTCAACAGTCCAGGCGGTTCTTTCCCTCGAGTTTTGTTCATTTTGATAGAACCAATGCTAACATAGGCACGTACGTGACATAGAGATTCAAGATACAGTACCTCGATTGAATTTCAAAGTTCTATGGGGCACCCACCTGCACGTCGCACCGACTTTCGCAGCTGTGATAGTTTCTCACAAGTGGTGCTTTTCACTCAGATGTCTGAGTCGAGACATCTGAGTGGAAGCAAGAGAAGCAAACCTGATTTCATGTCATTGAAGCAAGCCACCAAGCCTTGAAGCACAGCCATGATGACGCAGGGTGGGCTTGGATTCAGTCCTTGGTGACGCTTCTCCCCCTGGAGTTCCCCCTGGAGTTCCCCCTGGAGTTCCCCCTGGAGTTCCACCTGGAGTTCCACCTGGAGTTCCCCAGGCTGCTCCACAGGTGCGATGTCGTCACAGCTATGCCAATGACTACGTGGATGACTGGACAAGATCATTCAACATCACAAAGAAATTGATGTATTCTAGCGGAGTAATATGATATTGTTACTATATTGTATTATTGATGAATCATAAATGACTGGAGAAGATTTATATAGAATATTCTTGGATATCATCGGTAATAAAATGTTGTTAAGCTACGCACATCCACATCTCAAGTATATCAACCACTACAGGCGATCCCCTTAGAGGACATCGTAGAGTCGATGTGATTCAATCAATACAGGTCATAATACAAGTATATAGCGATATATATCGCCAGTATCTTCCAAATGGTCATGAACAAACATGTGCAAGATCATTCGGAAGATACACATGTGGTATGTGAGACAGTCGACAAGGCTCGACCTCCGCACAAGGCTCGTGGCAGGGCGCCAATCCCACCTCCTTTCTTACCCATGGAGGAGATTCTGGGGGGAACAAAGTGGGAGGCAGAGTGGGAGTTGTGGAGACGCACAGAGAACGCACATTTGCAATGCGGCCAAGCAAGCCTTTAGTAAGCAATAGGGGCATGTAGGCGCTGTCATTGAAATTGAGGTCTACCAGTAGGGCGACAGTGGTTTACTGGTGGATTTCCTCACATGATTGGGCCTACCACCATGATAACACCCAATAAACCCGCGGGTTTTAGCGTGTTGGGCTTTGGGTCACAACGTTGTGGCCTCCGAAAATTGGATTTACATCAACCACTGCCCTTCGGATCGGGCCCACAGTTTTTGACACCAAAGTTCTGAGGCTTTCAAAGATTGGCTTAGCCGTTTCGGTTTCAAGCCAACCTTGGGGAATTTTGTGACCAGCTCTCTTGATTCTTGATTTGATGTCGGTGGATGCGTATCGTAAAGCGTCATCCCCACCAAATCCCAGCAACTGAACTGGAAATGATTTGATTCGAGTGTCAAGGTGCGAGACATATCCGCGTGATGAGTTTATGAACAATAAAATACAATAAAGGTATATTTTGTGAAGGGAGGGCTCTCATAATATCTTGCTATTGGTAGAATGGCTACAGAGCTTCGTAGAAGCACATGCAAAGACTTGCTTCAAGATCGGACATCGATCAGAACATGGCTTGCCCCTGATACATTGAGACTCATTACGCCTTGTAACATCTGTAACCTTCTTAGATTCTTCGAAGAATATCAATTTTGCATGACAGACGTGCTCAGACAATGATGATGTTCTCGGCTCATTCTGATGCGTTTGAATATTTGCAACAAACCTTGATTGTGATGCTTTCTTTTGCGTGTACTTTCCAATTCAGCAAGACTACAAAACTCCAAAGATTCACGCAACATCCATTGAAGTGGAGCACGCTTCGACATGGCGGATTCACTCCGTATGTAGCATGCCGTTGGATTTCATATGATTTCATGATGTTTGCTATGTGCTGGAAGAACTTGTGGTGACGAGTTCACCAGTTGATCAGAGAAGCAAACTAGAGAAACCATCCGCGGCCCCGTGCGGCTCAGGAGAATCCCACACTTCGCAATCTACAGACGCAGCTATCGCCGTCAGCCATCTCTCCCCTCCCAACAGGTACGCACCTGGGAATTCCTCACAAGTGAGCAGAATAGAAGTGAAATCACATACCCTATACAGAATTGTATAGAATCTTATGGAATCTTATAGACTTGTAGATTATTACAGCACCCTACATATATACTTAGAAGATCTTAGATCACTATTATACAGAACATTACTTCATATCTCGCAGCGTCGTTTTGACATGTTCGGACTAGTGAAACCCGGCGACAACTTCTTGGGTGCCTGTGTCTCATGCAGCGCTTCATCGCCGTCTGCAATGGAATGTTTGCAACAATGACAATCGTGGTTTCTTAATTTTTTTGAATAGATGATTTATAGAGGATTGATAGGGGATAATAAGCAACAACTATAGGGGATATACCAACTATAGATGGTGGTTTCTCAAAATAGGGGATCCAAGAAATGACGGTGTATTACTATAAGTGCTTGATGTTGGATGCGTTCCGAGTACCCCAATTCTGAGAAACACCAATGTAAATCACCTGGTTTTTCAGCACATGCCAGTAGTCTTGGTGTTCACCTCTTCGATCCACACTGCACCCAATTTTTGATCTGAAGACTTTGTTGGAAAACTGAATTTCTTGTATCTCTTCTGTTTAACCTATCTATCGATGTATCTATTCGTCCATCCGTCAATCTATACATCTAGTCATCCAAGTATCCATCCAAAAACAACTCTTTCTGTCGCAAAGGCTCGCAGAACAGAACAGGAATCCGTTTTTGTATTGATAGAACATCTACTGTATGTTCCTGACTGTTGGATCAAGCTGATCCTTTGGCTCTGGGGGAAGTCACTTCATCATACGTCGGTCCCATGGCGTCATCAGAAACTCGCACCTCTGAGAATTCATACCTCAAGTTACCTCAAGCATCTCCATTGACTGGTTCTATCTTGATATATCAAGATGCCAAGCCAGGCGTAAAGGCTGAGAACAAATGACAAGCACTGAAATGTAATGAAATGAAATCGTCACAAGTCATAAGACATTATTTTTGTCTCAATAATCTTGATTCCAACTTGTTTGTTTACATGGCGAACATGGGTTCTGGGTTGAACATTTTTCAAGGGATTTGTATGTATATATATATGTATATACTGTACATATTGAACTTGAAGGTTTGTTTTATTATTTGTTTTGCTGGCAGCTTGGAACTTCCATCAAGAGCTCAAGATGGCCATGGCCGTTCACAGTGTTCACAGGTGCGGGTGGCTTTTCACCAGGACTCTTGAACTTGGCGCAGGCAAAGCGCGCGAGGGGGGGCCTTTTGTCCACAGATGAAAAAGGGTGGTGGAATGTGATGGATAAAAACATCCTGAATGATGCATTTGATACAGATACACTAAAACATTATGATCATTCATTTGTGGATACATTATTCACGAATAATGCACTAAAACTGGCTCTCTTCACTTGCGCATTGTTTCATTTGGGTGCGGGCAGCTGCAGTTGATCTAGTTAAGATTGACTTTTGAAATCATATGAACGTATGCAAGCAAGATACTTACGTGATCTTAAGTGGCTGTGCCAAACATCTTTTTGCCTTGACATAGCTTCTTTCAGATGTGCTGCATGCCCAGGGCCAAGCTGGCTCTTCAGTCCCACCTCTGTATGGTCAGGCGCCACTTTTGCAGATGGATGTGACACGTCACGTGTATGATCTGAAACATCACGGCGTGGCGAGTTTCAGCAG
>VSDK01001536.1:86291-107415 GCA_009767595.1 Symbiodinium kawagutii
AAATTCCAAGAACTTGCCATTGCCGAATGTTGTTCAGCACGTTCCGCTTGGCACAAGGGATCAACGACTACCACACCAATCCATAGTACTGTATGTCAAGACGTGTTAAGAAGCATCTAGGAACTCTTGAGACAAACCTAGAAATCCACCCCTTAATCGTCCGTTCTGTCATTTTGTGGCAGATGCATCCATCAGCACAAAACATATGCAGGGCGCTTCGCCCACAAATGCGGCAATTCAAGCACAGGCAGCTCAGGCAGGACAATCTGATTCAAGATTTGCTTTCCAGAACGGTACTTCAAGCATCTCCAAACCATTCACAGTGATTTGGAGCTGCCCATGATAGATACCCTAGAGCCATCTAAAATGGATCATTTTGGTAGGACAACTCTCTAACAATTTTTTGGATGTACCATTTGGACACAGCAATCTATGCAGGACAATGGGATGGGCCGGTTTGCGCCAGAGTATGATCGCATCAGCATCAACCATCATGGGTTGGCAGAGGTGCTCTATAGACCTCCATAGGGTGGATAACAGTGGTCGAGTCTTCAGAGGATTGCTGGTCAGGTTTGCTTTGCGGAGCTCTGGACACTTGTAGGGGGGTGGATCCGTTTTTGTTTGGAGCAAAGATGGACAAAGATACGATGTCGCGCCATTGCGCTTGTTTTTGCAGAACACTCTCACCATCCAACTCGGTGCATCATGGTTTCTGAAGAGATAATTGTGACCGGAAGCAACTTCCTGCGCAAAACGGCCAACAGAACTTGTTTGCGTGAAGTGAGTAGGTACTATTCGACGTAATTACCAGATATCATATACTATAGATGCTGCTGTTCGATTCGGCTCTCGGCAGATGGCGCACGAACGACTTCTGATGGCAGATGCGTCAGAAAGGCGGGAGGGTCTTTGCATCTAAGTCCTCATTTATGATTCTTGGCAGATACGGGTACACCTGTACTGCTCCCATAGATAAGATTGAGTGCCTTGCATAATTATGTTGTAGCCGACTCTTCTGAAGTATAATCTTGGAAGCTTCCATCAGTCTGAAAAGCAGGTGCTTGCCATCCCATCTAAACGAAAGCAACTAAGGCGGCTAGCCATCCCTATTGTATAGTTGCAGCAATCCCAATGCTTAGAGTGTGATCTAAGTCTCAGCTTCTCAGGTTCCGCCAAGTTGGACTCGATGCCAACATCGGCCAGCTTTCGTTGCGACCTTAGAGAAGATACAGTTCCTACATGGCTTACTCTGGACAGCTCCCGCAAATAACATAAGAGCTGAGATGGATTTTGTTTTGACACGATGGCTTCACTGCAATGAGTCAGCATTACATCAGAGAACGAGGGTGTGTGCAGGTAGGCCGCTGGCACAGGGAGCATTTTGGACATATTTCACTACAGGTCATTGTGCTAAGTTGGTTGTTGGGAAGCTCACCTAAGGCCTCTTTCAATGGGCGTGGATCCACGCTTGGCATCGTGCTTTGACTCAACAACTTGTTGCTTGTGGCTTTTGGCTCTTCTGACTCTTTCAGAAGTTGAACTTGCTCTTGAGCCATTTCACTGGCATGGTAACATTTCGTTTTTGCTCAAAAATGAAGACCAACTTCAACCTGGTCGTGTCTTTGCATTTTTGTAGAACCCATTCGGATGTGCGTGCTCCCACCATCCTTTCCATTCGAGCGCTCTGAACAAGTCTCCAAGAAAGGATAGGGAGAACAGGAACTGGATGAACCGCAGGCAGAAATGCGAAACAAACAACATCAGATTCTTAGCCAATCTCAGCCATATGTACTGGAGTAGCGTAATATTGAGTAATTGGCTTGAATCGGTTTGCCAAATCTGGAACTTCAGCCTTGTGGCTGCTCAGGCCGCCTTCCCATCGTGTGAGCACTCAGTGACCTGAAGGTACCCACCAAACATGGCGCTCAGTGACCAGAAGGTGACCAAAATCGCAGACAGCCATGCTGTTCTGAGTAAAAAGTCCCGAAACAAATCCCCCTCTTTTGATTGCAGATGTTTCTGGACTGACCACTTTCAAATACATACAGCAACAAAGCACGGTCAAATTCAAATCTTCGTTAGAGATGTGCAGCATGCCCTACCCGAGGCCGAATCTACCGGCTTCTCTTGGCAATCTTCCCATGGGATCTCCCATGGGGCAGGGTGGACCTGCGTTTCTCGTCGGTCGAAGGAGCTGGTGTTGGATGTGTTAGTGTCTTGGAGACGTTGATCGGGGATGCACTTTAATAAGTGGATGCATCTTGATGCATGGATGGAACCCAACCATGAAAAAAAGGCAGGCAAAAATCCCAGTGCCTCCATGTGTCTCCATCGTTTGATATGTTCAGAGCCTCAGTGGGTTGCTGAATGGTCTTGCATGGGCAGCTACACATGCGGCATGTGCACCCAGACTTCGCTTCATAGCATGAGTATAAGAACACCATCAGTAGAAAACATGCACACTGCCGGAGATACGTCAGAGTATGGAACCTTTGTCGGTAGCTTGGTATTTGTGAAGAATTTATATTTACCCGCAGACAGACGACAGAGCTTCAAACGGGGGATGTTGAAGGGTAAGCGGATAAGAAGAAAGGGTACTTCATTCCCCCGGAAAGACCGAACATGGCCGAGAGATTTTTAGAGTGTGATGTAGGCAACGGAAGAAACCAAGAGGGTTTGGCCAGCCAATCACACTCAACAGTGTAGCAAAGAACTTGTAAAGAACACAACATATGCAGCTGGCTTAGATGCTGACATATGCTGACGAAGTTGACCTGACAAAGTGAGCAGCATCAGAAATTCTCTCACTCTGTGTCAATTGCATTGGAGTCAATGTATGAACCGCCCAACTGCGGCATGTATTCGGCTGACCTGCGCTGATGCCACCATTTGCATCAAGGATATTTTAGTACAAAATAGAATGTTGGATGTCGTTATTATTTCCTCTTCGCATCAAATTTGGAGTTACTATTATGACGATGATCGCAATGGCAACGACGATTCTGATGGCAACGGCAGTTGTTCTTGAAGTAGCTTTTTTCTTGTTGACACGAGAGCAAACGCATTTTCATCACAATCAATGAATGTTGATTGCTTACTAGTCTTACCATTACAATCATCATTACAATTATCATTCCGATGATCTAGCTTATTGTCATCAATATTGTAAGTATTACTGTATCAGCATCATCATCACTACTCAATCCTTGGCCGCTACCATCTTGATGCCGATGTCAACGACGCTGGTTGCAGCTGCTCTATTTGTGGTTGTGGTTATATCTCTGAGCGCTTTGATCAGAGCACTGTCAACCTCATCAGATAATCCATCCATGATCAGACAATCTGTCGGAAGCTAAACTGGAAGTTCAAAAAAAGTGATTTCAATAGGCAGACCATCAAATGATGGACTTTCCACTTCTAGGGGACAAACCGAGACTCCACAGGGGTTGGAGAATTAGTAGAATGCTTTCAGCCAAAAGCTTCACCTCGCCAAGGCCAGGTGGCGACTTGGAAGCTATGTTGACAGAGGCCGTGTAGCTGGAGCTTGTCATATCTCCAAAGCTCTCCACCGATCATTCCCTATCCCATCCCTGTCCCATCCCTGTCGCATCCTTATCCCGCCTGTCCCATCCCTATCTTTCCATTGCCAACAACTCCCAGTTGACTCGAAGCACACGACCCCTTTCACTCACGCTGTCGGAACCCGCCGTGGCGCCTTGCCTTCAGAACTTGCTGAAGCAACGCCACCATTTGCAGCGAACTCCTCAGTCAATGTGTTGCAGGGTGCTGTGGCACACCATGGCACACCCAATGACAAACTGCGTATAGTAGCTGGTACCAGATTTTACTGGTTGCATTTGGCTATGTCAAATTTGTTGGTAATACCGCCCTGCCATATGTGACAAGTAATACATAGTTATACACAGGTTGTGTGGACATCTTTGGATGTCATCTGGCTATGGGTCAAAACCCTGTACTCCTGTGTCATCATTGACCATTATGTTCCTTATCGTTCACCATTGGTTATTGATGATTAATATTTACCCATAGCCATCTAAGTACAGCCCCAGGTCTCAGAGTGGTGGGCGGTTGATGGCGGTCAGCCTTGCCTAAGGCAGCTACAGCTGCACCAAGCACAACAGCAGCAGATGCAGCGGGAAACCTAGCGGCGCCCCGGGGCCCGGCTAGAGGTCTTACTGGGGCATCAGCAAATCAAATTGATGACCATTTTGAGTGAACAAGCCACCAGGTCACCAGTTTAGTAGTCATTGATATCTTGAGTTGAACACCAGAGTGGGATTTTCAGGACTTTAGTATTTGCCAGGCTGTTGGCAACCAGTCAAAATTGCTTACAGTATGTACTGCCGCGACTGTAGTCTTACTTACTGACAGCTGTGCTTGACCATTTTCCTGACACCCCCGGAAGACAGAAGCGCGGACCTTTAAGATGAATGTGGGAATAGAGTGCCTTGGGGCATGTTGGGGCCACTGCTTAGAAATGCTTCTCAGTGTCACGTGCTCGATGCTCCGGTCCTGCATTGAGGCTGCAGCAATTGATGCAAGCCCAGCAGCAACAGCTGCCCCAGCAACAACTTGGGCAAGGGCAAATGCTGATGCAACCCATGGCGCAGGGCCAAATGCCGGGGCCAAAGCTTTCACTGACATCGCAGAGCTGGACTTCAGCAATCTGACACCTGTTTCATTGCAATCTTTCAGAACTTCACCACAATGAGCTGGTCATCTTCATTACTTCCTTGGTCATCTTAGCTGATGCATAGTGTCAAATACATTGATCATCCCTTGCAATCAAACAGCTTTCACCAAGGACACCTGTTGGGCAAGCATCTTGCGGAGGGTACAGAGCCTACCTGTTTCTGTTGAACAGTTCGCTTCTGTTGGCTTTGACGAAGCTACAAAATGCATCAAATCCTCCCGAGAAGCCCTGTAGCCATGCTGCCATGTGCTCCCGACTGTTACAGATTTTCACAACAGCGGTTCGACCGAGGCGTGGTCCAGAGCGCAATCAAAGGGAGACACGCGGAAAGGACGGGTCTGGTGGAGCTTCATCGCTAAAGAAGTGACAATACAGCCTGTGGCAACAGGTAAGGTCAAGGGCCTTGCTTGCGCTGCATGCATTGCTTTCGGTTTATTTGGGCTGACCAACTGCACTGAAGGGTCTAGTGGCTGTTCAGGTGGTCATCAATTGTTGATGCTGACATCAGCCACTACCATGTAGAAGTAGCCAACAATGGCAACCCTGATCTACTTCCAAACTATTGGTGATTCCCTCCATTAAACCCAGATTGAACATGTTTGAACACCAATCAAGCAGCCATTTTAAGGCCAAGTAGAACAAACACCACGTGGCCTTTATCAAGGCGACGTTTTGTCCTCCTTTTGGTGGCCTTTGAACTGAAAAAAACACTTTGGGAAAGACCCTGATATTATGGTACAATGTCTTTACCACCACCACTGCCACCACCACCACTGCCACCACCACCACCACCACCACCACCACCACAACAACGGCTGGGCTGAAGTTGACACCAAGATGGCCCAGTTACAGTACAAGAGAAACCTGTAAGACCCTTTACAACAGCACCACAAACATCACCCCAACCATAAAGCTAAGCAATTAAAACACAATTTAATTAACATTCAAACTCTTGCATTGCCTGCGTCCCTTCAAAACACAATTCGACATACAACAAATTCGAAAAGAACCGTTGTGTCACAACATGTCAGCACGCCTCGCCATCAAACAGTCTTGACCGCTCACACAACGACAAAAAAGAAACAAATCGAAAATCTCCAAAAAGACACTGCACAGGCACCTTGAGACCCTTCGGTGCGAGTCAAAGAAAGGCCCCATCCAGTTAGAGCTGATATAGCGATGCAGCGTTTTATAGATGGAACATTTGCATTGACATGTGACCAAAGTGCACCCCAATGACAGGCCATCACCGCGACGGTGGCGGATTTCCAAAGCCTAATTGATAGTACTTATATTATATTTAGTTTTAGTAGTTTATAGTAGTTCGTAATATGATATGATAGTGATCTCTAACTACTATGAATGAACATCCTAAGATCTCTTGGAAGATCTTCGAGAAGTCCTGGGTGCTCAGGAGAAGTCCTCGCCCTCGAAGAGGCCGGCCCCATTTTTCGTAGCTGTCGAAATCGGCGGTTCCCAGGGGACGTGGATGTCGTTTTGGGTGCTGGGGAAGTGATCCTTTCCACAACCAGAGAGACCCGGGTTCCCCCTACCGTTGGTCCGGTTCCATCCCTTTGTCCAATCCTTTCAGGCAGAAGGAAAAGCAGACGACGGTGATGTTGCGGAATTTGCCTGTTGGGTGCCTCTCATCAACATGCAGAGATTGCATGAAATTGCTAGCCTTCTGATAAGCCAATAGCAGAATAGCAGAGCTGAGTCCTCATGAACTGTGAACACCAGCTGTCACTAGCCAGTTGCACAGTCAAAACACCGTGCATTTTCTTCGCACATTTGTACACACTCTCAGTCACTTTACACAGCGAAGTGTTCTTCACTGAAGGCTGTTTTACCTTGCCATTCTTACATAGTGCTAGAGCCAGTGAGTAGAATCGTCAAACAACAAAAAAGCTGATGCAGCCTCTTTTGCGGACGGTTAGCCATGTTTTTGACGTTTGCAGGTATTCTCGGGACATGCTTGTGGCGTTGATGAACCGCTGCGGTTTTGAAGCATGTGCAAATCCCAGTGTCAAGACTGAGAGCATTGAGGCTTTAGGGACTGTGCAAAGCTTTTCAACTGTAGATTTCAAAACAAAGCTCTTCACATGCTATTTCTGAGACGACTGTAGAAATTTCATCAAGCCACCCTTTTGTCATTTGTGATATCTATTTACCCACTTATATCTACTGTGGCAGCAAGCAATCAAGCAAAGATTTGCATTCTGTGGAGGGTGACAACTCCAACCTCCAAACGTCATAACAATGACTTAGGACGTTCTAAGCTAGCCATCCCTTGTGATCCACCACGCTGGTGCGAGGTTTCGACTTTGTCTACATCCCAATCAATTTCCGCACACAGGCCGGTTTCTTTGCGCCAAGCCGTCATCCAAGGCGGCCATATTTGTTTGCATAGGTTACGTCCGCACTAGACAAGGAAGTCATGTTTGAGAAGCTTCTTGTTTTGTTTTTGACTTGTCCTTGAGGTTTGCTTTTCTTTCCCTTCATGGCATGTAGATTTACATTGATTTATCATGTATGCTGCCAAAGGCATTCCTTCCCCTTTGCACTTAAAAGCTGATCAGGATTCTCTAGGGACATTCCTCTCGGACCATTGGCACTGCAGGACATATCCTCAACGCTAGACTAAGCTTGGCTTGGAACATTTGAACACGTTGTTCCCGTCCGTGATGCTATGAGAACAACGTAGAGATAGCAGCCATCTATTTATGCAGCCATGAAGGGCATGCTGGGCAGAATGATCGGACCATTAGGCCTTGAAGCTTCCAAAGGGCACTGAGCAAACAAGCGAAATGTACTGGCACTCCCAGTTGCTAAAGTTGGTAGGCAATGTCACATTAGCTTCAGTGCCTCGTAATCATGCGAGTCTGGCTCAGTGCGGCAAAGTCAAAAACGTTAATGCGCAATGGTCAATTTGCAAACAATTGTGCAGGTGCAACTTTGGAAGTTTTGCTTTGGATTCCTGTACTTTCAAATTCAGCATTTCAATCCGCTTTTGCAATCCTTTTTGTGCGGCGAAACTTCTGGGGAACCTGTAACCTTTGGCCTTTCTACCATGAATATGTATCAATATGTATCGTCCACATTTTGAAGACGCTTGTTTGTCTAAACTGCAGAACGGGGTACGTTGCTGATCCCAAATGTCTGTTTGTATTCTTGAGGGGTCCTCTTAGGCGGGATATATTTCAGTACTTGGGGGAACTCTTACGACACTCTCATGGACGCAAAACCTGCAACAAGTCACGATCCCAACAAGCTGCCACACCGCTAGAAAAAAACATGCTCATGTTTGGTGACATATCTTGGGACGCGCAGACACGGCCACAGAAAGAAAAGCGGTTCGAAGTTCGAACCTCTCAACAATGGTTTCACGGATCGGATGATGGCCTCCGTCGCTCAAGTATGCAACTCTTGACTTTTCATGCGACATGAAAACCCTCCATTAAAATCCATTAAAAATCCACAAGGAGCTAGCATGGCACACAAGAGCACACACACAACCCAGCAAACCCTGGCGCACGTCCAAATGCGTGCTGCTGGCCACTAAGGGCATCCCGCAACGCCCGACCTAGCGAGTGAGGAGTGGTGGCACTGGTGACTCCTGACCACTGGTGACTCGTCTCAGGCAATGTTTGGCTATGCCTTTGTGAACTTTGTGGACGAGCTGAAAGCACTGCGCGCACGTCAAGTCTTTGAAGGCACGGCCAGTTCTTAGCCTTGCAATCTGAGTTGAGATCTGCTGATCCACACGGAATCAACTTGTTGGCATTCCCGGCATGCGCGCACCTTGCGCGTGTCGCCTGGAGGTTTCACAGATTGGGGAGTTGACACTGACAAGGTCTGTGAGGTGTCCTGGAGCGATATGCATCAGGAGCGGAAGCCGTGCAGCACTGTGGTTTTTGCTTTTGCTGGGAACAACAAGTATCAACCAATGTAAATACGCACAATGGGTGTAGGCCACAACCAACAGGAACAAAACCAGCATAGTATTTGTTTGTATGTAGCCGCAAGCAGTGGAATTTGGTAGTTTACTACACCACATCCAATCAATTTTTTTCACTATGGAGGGTACAGTGCCAACGACGGAGCGCACCAGTGTACAACAAGACCAACTACACACACACACACAGCAGCGCCACGTCAGGCGTTTGATTGAGATAGAGTTGAACACTTTTGTACTGCACATTCTGCCATTCTTCACCATTAAGGACTAACTATAAATTGATTGTTACAACTACTAGCCTATTGATTGGCCAAATACTTCTCAGCAAAGATTTTGATACAGAAACACATCTTGAAACTCACTTTCCTGGCCTTGAACTTCTTCGAAATTCAGGGCTTGTTGGCGCATGTCAACCGCTACCGAAGCAGCAAGGGCCTCAGAAAGACCTCGCTATGACAAGAAACGCAGCAAGCTGGTTGTGATCTTTACCCTGAAAGGTCCGGTTATGCACGAGTCGGTTCCGGATGAGTACAAACCCGCCGTGCAACTTGGCTGATCTTAGCCACATGAGACTGATGAAGCTTTACACATTGTCCAATGTCATCTTGGCAGCAGTCATATGCTACATGCGAAAGCTCTCGGGATGCTGCCAGAGCCCGGAATTGCAAATCGGTGGAAGCTAATTCTTGGGGCTTGCATCTGAAGGCCCCAGGATGCCCCTGCTGCTGCTGCTGCTGCTGCTGCTGCTGCTGCTGAGATTTGCTGCTTGTAGAATGGGAAAAGACTTTGCCAAGTCAAAGCTCCATTTAGAGGTCGCAAATAATGGACTTGAGTTATCTGGAGTGGCAATGATCATGCGACTGTAGTGGTAGCAATAGTGCAGGCACTGAACTATCTCGTGCCTCATTTGGGCAAATCGCTTTAAAACATTGCAAATACCAAATCAAACTCCACTTCGGAAAAGCGTGCCTTTTTGAGCATGACCATTTTGATAGCCAAATACAAACGGAATTCACATGTCACTCAGGCAACCTTTTGGACAACCATTTGGCGGGGAAGGAGTAGAGATAATAGTAGCAGTAGTAGTCGTGCCGGTGGCGGCAGCGGGTGGTGGTGGTGGTGGTGGCGGTAAGAGCAGCAGCAGCAGCAGCAGTAGTAGAAGTGGTAGTGGTAGTGGTAGTGGTCGTGGTAGTGGTCGTGGTAGTGGTAGTGGTAGTGGTAGTTGTAGTGGTAGTAGTGGTGGTAGTAGTAGTAGTAGTAGTAGTTGTTGTTGTTGTTGTTGTTGTTGTTGTTCGTGTAGTTGCTGATGATGAGGATGTTTTTGAGCTCAATTCAATCTCACTTTGACCTCATGTTTTGTGGGATTTTGCAAAGGCAAGCAAAGGCAAGATAAGGCAAGCCTGGTGCAGTGGGTCCAGCGTAAACAGAGTAGCGTTGACCAATCTGGAGTTCGAGTGGAACTTGTCCACTTTGGGCAGATTCAATTGTGAAGTGAGGTGGTTCAAGCATATCTCTTTTGCTTGATCGGCTATGTTTTCTGCCGCCCTTTGATTGAAAGCTGGTTTCAAAAAAGCACCACAATCGAATTGAGCGGGGTCCTGTGAATCCAGGCGCACAGAATGTGTGCCTTCAGATTTCCGGTGGGGAATGAAAGGTGTACCTTTCACCAGTGTCACTGCTGCTACTGCTGCTACTAGGCTGCTACTGCCAATGCTAGTAGAAACACCAGTACTGCATCCACGACTGCTGACATTGGCTGGGGGGTTTTGAAATTTTGATGCTCCAGTGGGAGGCTGGCAGTGAGTGCTTCCTAGGGAGTTCCAAGTGCCAGTCACTCGCTATGGGACCTTTTGGGATGGTTGGTTGACTCGCCGTCAGCGCTGAGGTATTCTCAAGGCAGGCGCGTTGCTTGGTCGAAAAGCGCAGATGTCTCGCAGCACACGGGCTGCGGCTTGCCGTGGCATTGACCACTCTTGGTCAATCCTAAGCAGATCTAGCCAAGACCAAGAGTGATCAAGATTAACCATAATAGTCCACTATCTAGCTTAAGAATAAGACCATGATAATCCAAGACCAAGAGTGAGTCAGTCCTCGTCCTCGTTGGGTGGCTGTAAATGCTCAGCTGTTGGTCTCTCATTAGGATGTCAACAAGGGACACAACCCCTACAACTTGCTCGACAGCGAGCGAATATCAACCATGTACGTGTGAGCACTCCAAGCAAAGATTTGTGGTTTTCTAATGTTTTCTATCTACTATTGTCCTCTTCCGCGGCAGTGTTGTTGGTTATACCCTGACCATGACGGTTGGTCTAAGAACAACAACCAAGACCAAACCAACCACGTCAGAAAGCATCAACCAGTATATTTGATTATATACATTTATATCAACTACGCTTGTTGATTTTAGATCCGTTTATCAAGATGGTATTCCTTGACTTATTAGCTATCAATTCATTCTGTATTGGTTGTTGATTGTACTTGAAGCGATGTTATTTGCTCTTGAAAGTTCAAACATATCCTAAGATATACATCATGAGTTGACCACTAATTAACCCCCAATTACTTAACCAATATTTACCATCAATTGGCCATCAACCTTATGAACTGCTGACTAACTCCCATTGATCATTACTTAATAAACAAACATTCTGAACCGCAAACGAACTCTCGTTGATCAGTGCTTATCATGAAGAAGATATTAACAAGCACTACTGCTAAGTATTGTTAATCATTGCTGCAGAAAAGGTTATGAATTCTCAGCTTTCTCTCCAGGTGGTGATTACTCAATGGCCATTAGTCAGTAGTTAACCATTAGTGAACCATTATCAATGGCTCAGTAGTTAACCATTAGTCCATTAGTTAGATTCATAGCCATGAATTCTCAGCATTCTCTTTGGCTAATGGTTCACCAATAGGCAAGTAAGCCATGAATTCTCAGCTCTGGCTTCACCATCTCTCCAATGCCACAGGTTGCATTCCCAGCGCCGACCAAGCGAATCCGAGTGCCACGCATCCGTCGAGCGCCTGAAGGCGCATCGCAACCCACAGCCTCCTGAGTCGATGCCCTGGTTAATGAAGTGGTTAAACTATGGTTGATATTGATCAAAAATGATGTATGGTTACTGATATTGGGTTAACATAGTTCATAAATATCAATAATAGTATAACAATCAGTGATCAGAGTCAATTATGGTTAGTAGAAATAATAGTAGAATAGTGGTTAAACTCTGATTAAACTAAAGTTAAACATTCATTTTCTTGAGCAATAAGAATGTCAAATAGATGATGGTCAATGAAGTGGTTGATAATAATCTCAATCAAATGGTTATGAATCTTGATCAAATGGTGAATGAAGTGGTGGGTAATGGTTGACAGTTTGTGATTCATGTTGAAAATTGTTAGCTAGTGCTTAATCAAATGGAATGATACATAGATGATAACTATGGTTCATTATATGGTCAATAACATGGTCAATGAGACGGTAATTGAGACCATGATAGATAAATGATGCTTGACAGTGTTTTTGTAGAATGGCTGATAACTATGACTACATCAGTAAGTGATTACTGATGGTCAATCATGGTTAACTAATGGTTCACTAGTAGTTAACTACTGGCTAATTGATGGTTTGCAAACTTTACTGATAGTTTATAAACCGGTGAATGAGTAGGTCACTTAGTGATCAATGATGGTTGACAATGGTTGAATATTGCTTGATGGTTAATGATGCCTAATGGTGATTGAATTATGTCCAATGATGATTAAAGATCGTTGATGAATAGTTAATCTTGGTTGATGATGACTGATGATGGGTAGTCATATGGGTTAATACTGGTTAGCATGTATATAATAGCTGATATTGACCATTATCCTTTAGTGATGAATAGTCCATAATGATGAATCGCCATTATTGTCAATGGTTCATTCCACATAGTGTAACGGTGAATAGCTAATTTTTGATGCTGAGAAACCGCTATGGGGAATCATGCTTAATGATGCTTATATGATACAATGAAGTATAGACCATGATGGTGAATGAATGCAACTAGAATATATATATATATATTGCTAGTCTGTTTGATCTCAAATGAGAATGCTTGTGGGAGTAGTGATGTTTTTATGACGGTGGGCGTTTCAGTTCAAGCCTGGTGAATGTCTTGTCGTACTTGTGGAGACGAGCTCGCCACACCTAGGGCTGAGGAGTGCATAGCCTGCGGTTCGGTATCGACTCTCAGGTCCGAGTTCATCTCTGAGTGGGGGATCCCCGCCATTCAGAGGATCGCAGGTGACATTGCCCTAGGTGCCGCCCGCCAAGTGCGAGCTCTCAGGCTCCTCTCCCTGAGGCTTCAGGAACAGCAGAGTGCGCGAGTGCAGCTCACTGAGGCATCATCGAAGAGGAAGGACGAAGATAAGCGGGAGGAGGAGCCCCGTGGAAAAGAGGAGCCGGAAGTCGAAGGAAAAGGTGCCCCTGCGAGCAAGACGAAAGCAGCCCCGAAGGATTCCAAGGTCAAGAGTGAGAGCGAGTACTACAGCGAGTACGAGTCAGCAGAGGAAGAGACCGCACCGGCACAGCCTGTGCAAGAGAAACCTAGGCGTAGTCCCCTGCCTAGGCATACCGAAGCTGGAGGAGGATCCCAGCCTGTGGCAAACAGTCGAAGCACAATCTTCGGAGGGAACGCTCTTCGAAATACCGAAGGATTGGAGTACCCTCGCCTTAAGACACCTCCACCGAGGAGAGACAGAGGAGAGAAGGAATCGAGAAGGAACAGAGAGGAAAAGCGAAGCGAAGAGAGATCGAGGAAGAGGAGAAGTTCAAGAGGAGTTGAGGATCAAGAAGGAAGAGGATCAGGGAAACATCACAGGAGACACCATCCCAGCGTACACCAGAGTTTACTTCGCATCCCTGGCACGGAGGAGACGCCAGGACGTGATCACTCAGGTAAGGGATGGCAGAAGAAAAAGAGGCGCCGGTAGAAAGGGAGGTGACCAACGACCTCCCGGCAGAGGACATTGCAAGATGGGGATACTATGTCAACGTCGATCAGGATGGATGGCAAGCTTTGGAGTTACTGAGAGGAGACGTGATTGCGGTGGACCTCAATGGACCGGAAGAAGATGGAACCGTGATAGAGGGCACCTTCGTGGTCGTCGAGGTGATCAGGCTGTCCGATGGAACACGGAAGATCGAAGTGCGGAGCCTCGGCACCAGTCACCCAGAGTGGACATACAAGATGTCGACCACTTTCAACCGGAGGACAGGATACATTCACCTGTGCGACGAGCCGGACTTTTGCGATCATCAAGAAGGTGTAGAGTTCCATGTGAACTCACTCGAACTGTTGGACCCGGGATTCCTTGCAAGAGACTACATCGGTTCGAATGGGAAAAGGTTGCTCAAGCAGATCACAGGTACCATGCACGATCGCTCAGGAGAAGAAAGGGCCCCTGGACCTACGACCAAGAAGAGAAGAGCTGGGGAGGAGGAACCCCCAGACGGCAAGACCACCGATACCAAGAGCAAAGAGAAAGCAAGGAGAGGAAAGGGGGAAGGAGGAACCCCCCGAAAAGATGGCAAGCCACGCGACGAGGACAAGCATGCGGCTTTGAGGAGGAGGCTGCAATCAGTGCGAGAGTCGCGCAAAGCGGCTGGAGCGGCAATCGATGTCGAGGAGGACGACTCCGGATGGGAGCTTGCAGAGAGCCTCAACTTGAATACAGGCTATGCAGCGGAAAAGAGGAAGAGTGCCCTGAAGACGGGGTCGAGGCTCCCCGACCTAGGAGAGGACATAGCCGGAATGGTGGCAACCCCAAAGAAACAAGCAAAGAAAGCCTTGACCGACCAACAGGATCCAAAAGGAAACATTATGAAGACCTCGAGCTCCTCGAACACCAAGAGCGTGGAGGGTCAGCTCTTGGCTCGAGCGGTATCTGCTCAGGGTCAGAAGGACGAGAGGAAGAAGAGAGACAGGTCGGCCCGAAGCAGATCAAGAAGGAGAAGAGGATCACGGCGAAGGAGGCGACGGAAAAGAGAAAAGAAGGAAAAGAGAAGATCAAGGTCCAGGGGAGGAGGGCCTCCTGGCGGAGACGATTCAGGAGGATCCGGTTCATCGTCGTCATCGAGAAGCGAGGACGACAGAGGATCTGGAAGCTACGACAGTGGGAGCGACAGCGACTCACATCTTCTCCCTCCCTTGAGAAGGAAGTCCAGTCGCCGTGCTGGATCAGTATTGGAGCTGTTACTCCAACAGATCGAGGAGCATTTGAACAGCATTGGCGAGGATGGAGACCAAGAGCATTCAGGACTGGGAGGAGTAAAGGTCCTATCCTACTACAATTCGTTGGTGCGAAGCGGCATCAACGCTCTCTCCCGCGATGGGAGGGAGATGTTCCTCATCGCCAACGTGTTGGACCAGCTGCGAATGGGAGCCCTGGGAAAAGTTGGAGACGCCTTGGCAGGAAGGTTCTTGGCTTTGCATCAGGCGAGCATAGACCAGAACTGGGACGCAGCCAAGAATCTCGAACTATTCAGTCCAGAACTGAATTCAGCAGCAGGGCCGCAAGTGACTTTGGCAGCGAGGCGACATGCGAGGATGATGGACAAAGTATCAGGAGTCTACCAGGAGAGAAGACCCACCAACTGGAAGGGAGGAAAAGGAGTCCAGTGGTGGCAGAACTCAGACCCGGGTTGGGAGGACACCCGGGGAAAAGGAAAGAAGAGCAAAGGCAAGGCGAAGAAGGGCAATGCATGGGGCAAAGGCAAAGGACGAGGCAATTACCAGGACGAAGCGACGAAAGGAGGATCTCACAAGCCGGAGAAGGGACAGGAGGAGAAATAGGAGGCTTTGAGGAGATCATGAGGGGTGCTACAAATTTGAAAGGGATAGGCATCACCTTATGGTGGCTGGTCAGCGAGTGCCGCTGTGGAAGCGACACAGCTAGTTTCCGAGACCTGCTTTTGAACGAAGGTGGATGGCTGAAAAAGGTGTGCCAGGACTCGCGGGTGTCCCGTGGTAAACGGGCTCTCTTTCCGATGCCGAATGTGTGGAAAGATGAAGCGGACCTAATCCCAAAGTTTTCTTCTTTGACCTCCTTCTTCTCCGAACTCCCCCACCTTCATTCGTTTGCGGTTTCATGCTGGTGTGCCCTCAGTGCTATGTTCTGTAATCACATGCATGAAGGAACGGCCGCCTTTGCACCTGAAGCTCCCACCAAGGTTCAAGTTGGTTTTGGGGAATCTATTGAAGACAGAGTTAAGAGGTTTTTAGCTGAGGATGTTGAGATCGAATGGACTGAGAAGGATATTTTGGAGGACCTAAAGAATAAGATGGTATCCTATAACGGGGAAGAGATTTCAAGGCCAGAAGTATTGACTCTAGCTCAGGTATTGCCCGGGCTACCCCCCGAGGATCATGGGGGTTGCGTCCCAGTCACCCAATGGTTAGATGGAAGATGTAAGTTCTACTTGGAAAATCCCGAGGATTGCGTCCTGCCAGATACGGGGCAGACCCTGCCACGGTTGACAGCCAAGGTACACATCAAGAGTGGAGAAGAACGGGCTCTGTCGATGGAGCTGGTGCGGCGCAACATATGCCGATGGGTACCTCAGCAAAGTGTGCTCTGCTACCGAGGACGCAGGGTGCTCAACGGGTTATTCGGGGTCCGGAAGAGCTCAACTTTACCAGGTGGATCCCATGTCCTTAGGCTTATTATGAATTTAGTGCCCAGCAATTCGATTCACAAGACGATAGATGGTCGGACGTCGAAGCTGCCCAACATTTGTTCGTGGTTGAACATTTATGTTGCCGAAGATGAACTGGTAACGGTTTGCCAGTCAGATATGTCGGCGGCCTTCTACTTATTTGCGGTCCCGGAGCAGTGGAGCTCACATCTTTGCTTCAACCTTTGTTTCAAAGCAGGGGAGGTTGGAGCATCAGATTTCGCAGAGGATGAACTCGTCTATTTAGGATGCTCTGTGTTACCAATGGGATGGTCGAGTGCAGTAGGAGTCATGCAATACATTGCTGAAGAAGTCCTGTTAAGGCGAGGATTCCCCCAGGATTCGCAGGTAAGAGGAGGAGCGGCCTTACCGCCATGGATAACAAAGTCGTGTGAGGAGGCTGAGAAGACAGGACTTTTCTGGTGGCATGTATACCTTGATAATTATGCCAGCGGAGAAAAGGTGAGGCCCCATCAGAAGCCAGTTGGAGGTCACTGGCAAAGCAGCGTTGAGGCCTGGTGGGAGGAGTCTGGAATAGTGTGCTCGTCGCAGAAGTCGAAGATCAACGAGCATCGAGCTACGGAGTTGGGAGCCTTCATTAGTGGACCTCAAAGATGGATTGGAGCAGGGCCGGACCGCCTTGGTAAGTTGGTTCGAACAACTCTGTGGCTACTTGGGCAGAAGAGACCTCCGAAGAAGCTGCTGCAAGTCATCATGGGCAGATGGGTATTTGTCCTGCAATTTCGCAGGGCAGCGATGAGTCATTTCCAGAAGGTATGGCAGTGCATATCCTCAGAGGAGGTGAGGTACATTGACTGGGAGTCGAAGAAGGAGCTCTTTGTGATACTATGGAGCGTGTGCCTACTCCATTGCAACTTGGCGGCTCCCTTAGAAAATGGTATCACTTGTAGTGATGCATCGACCACTGGAGGAGCAGTGGCGTTCTCCACTCAGTTGAGTGAAAAAGGACAAGATGTCCTAGCAGCTCATGAGGTACCATGTCAAGGAACACCAGTGCCGGTGGTGATCCTCTCGCTGTTCAACGGAATCGGAGGTGCGTTCCGCTGCTATGAGTTGGCTGGGGCAATAGTTAGAGGAGGCCTTGCCGTGGACAACCATGCCCCGGCGCAACGAGTCATGAGCAGGATATGGCCTGGGATTAGCCAATGGAGCGACATTCGAACTTTGGGCCGAACTGAACTGGAGGAGAATTTGCTTCGGTTTGAACCTTTTGAGGAGATTCATGCCTGGATTGGATTTCCTTGTGTTGACCTCAGCAGTGCAAAAGCGGGTCGACGCAACCTTCAAGGAGCTAGCAGCTCTTTGATACACGAAGCCATCAGGGTTCTGCAAGATGTTGCCGACCTTTACCCTCGTTGCCGCTTGCGCAGAACCTTCGAAAACGTTTCAAGTATGGATGTGAGTGCTAGAGACGAGATATCTTCGCTGGTAGGATTGGAACCGTACAAGCTGGACCCCAGAAAACAGGTTCCCATGGGAAGGCCTAGATTCGCCTGGACTGATGCCCGGGTAGAGGAGACTGAGGAAATCTCACTGCTACCAAAGGATGGGTACGTTGAAGTAGACGTAGCTGGAGAGTGGCCTCTACCCAGTTCGTGGTTGGAACCGGAGTGTGAACAGGCTGATGCTACCATTGTATATCCTACCTGCATGAAATCTATCCCACGACGTCGTCCTCCTGATCGTCCAGCTGGATATGAGCGATGTGATAGGATGACTCTCCATCGATGGGAATCAGACAGCTACAGATTCCCCCCATATCAATATAAATGGCCGTACTTGATCTGGGACCCCACGATCGATTCGTATAGGCTATTGAGTATTCAAGAACGCGAGAGGCTTATGGGACTCGGAGACAACATCACCATGTATTGTTGGTCGGCCTCTCGTGCAAAACAGGACAAAGCTGGCTACAAAGATGAGCGCCTTTCACTTGTGGGAGACTCTTTTGCCTGCCCTTCATTCATGGTGATTGCGGCTTTCCTCGTGGCACCTTGGCTGGGAACTCCGGTGGTTAAGAGGATGAACCGTCGGTTGGGTATGCCCCCAGGACTTTCCTTGTCTATTGAGGTTGAGTGGCCTTTAGGAATGAGACTGGAAACCCCGTGGGCTTCCCCACTTTTTAGTCCACAGGATTTCAATGCTTGGTTGGCTTGTCGTACAAAACATACAGGTTCAGATGTGAGGATCACTACTGGGCAACTCCTTAACCCGAAACAGGCTAGCCGTCAGAGCGTTCTTAGCGGTTGGTGGATCTGGCAAAAGGCATTTCGTGTACACTGGGACAATTTGGAACATATTAACCCATTGGAGTTGCGGGCCATATTGTTGAGTCTCCTTTGGAAGGCTAGGCAAGGAACTTTGAAGAGCCGAAGAATTTTCCATCTGACAGACTCATACGTCTGCCAATCTATTCTCACAAAAGGCCGAACCAGCAGCTTGATGATGCGGCCGTTGGTTCAAAGGGTTAACGCCATCCTCTTGGTGTCTGGGTGCCAATTGTACATAGCACACGTTGACTCGATGGACAATCCCACAGATGCCGACTCGCGACTCTAAGAGCTTAAAGAGGATAAGGCAGCAGAAAAGAGCAGGTGTGTGCCTGGAGGATCGCGGCATTGCACCTTCTACTAGAACAAGATATTTTGTTGCCGTCCGCCGTATTTTACCACTCTTAGAGCAGACCAGACAAGCAGAAGACGAGGTGCTGAGTTTATGGATAGAGGAACAATACTTAGAAGGAGAAGCTATCACCACCATCTCCGACACGTTGTCGGGGCTTCACCATTTTGCCCCCTTCTTGCGGGGTACCCTTTCCAAGAGCTGGAGGCTGTTTAAGCTTTGGAGGCGTATCGAAAAACCACTCCAGGCTCCACCTCTGCCGGCCACCTTTGCTGTTGCCATGACCAATCGAGCCCTCGAAGTAGGCCAACTGGATATGGCCGTGATGATCGCTTTGGGGTTCTGGGGCCTCCTTAGAACCGGTGAGCTCATGACCCTGTTCCCCTTTCAGGTCATGGTCAGCAATTCTCAAGCTGTGGTACAGTTGGGTGCCACCAAATCAGGCCTTCGTCGCAACCAAGATGAAAACGTTGTGATAGAGCACTACCCTACAGTGCTCCTCTTGCGCACCTGGCTGGAGGTTCGCCGGGGTGAAAGAGGCATGTCCTATCCAGCCTACCCTTCAGGCCCTCAAGCATTCAGAGATGATTTTAGAAAGGTCTTGAGTTTCTTCAAGTTAAAAGACACTTTTCGCCCGTACAGTTTGCGGAGAGGAGGAGCAACACATGACTTCAAATCCCACGGACAGATTGAAAGGACATTGATACGAGGAAGGTGGTCTTCCAACATGGCCGCCAGACAATATATACAAGAAGGCCTGAGTGTCCTGGTGTCTATAAAAATTTCACCGGATCAAGCAACTCTCCTCCATCACTATCCTACCCTTTACTGAGGCCTAGTCAGGCCAGGAATGGGTACGTGGAAGAGAAGGCTTGGAACCTGCCAAATTGGTTCCTGAGGAGCAATTCGAAATCGAAAAATGTTTCAAAGTTTCAAAGGAACCTGCCAAATGGTTCCATCAATGAAGTCAAGGCCAATTGGCCAATGCACGAAAGAAGTTTTGGTCATTTGACCAATGAAAACGTAAAGGGCATGGTACTGACACCATGCAAAAACTTTCTGAGTTCTGGCAGAAAAACAGAACGGCTGCGACCACATGCTAGTCTGTTTGATCTCAAATGAGAATGCTTGTGGGAGTAGTGATGTTTTTATGACGGTGGGCGTTTCAGTTCAAGCCTGGCCCAGCCCGGGTCCCACCCAGAGAAGGCTTGGAACCTGCCAAATTGGTTCCTGAGGAGCAATTCGAAATCGAAAAATGTTTCAAAGTTTCAAAGGAACCTGCCAAATGGTTCCATCAATGAAGTCAAGGCCAATTGGCCAATGCACGAAAGAAGTTTTGGTCATTTGACCAATGAAAACGTAAAGGGCATGGTACTGACACCATGCAAAAACCTTCTGAGTTCTGGCAGAAAAACAGAACGGCTGCGACCACAATATATATATGTATGATAGCTAATATTATCATATATTGTGCAATAGTTTACTGGTTGATGGTTTATTCATGATAATGATGGCTAACGCTTGACACTGGTCAAGAACGGTAATGGTGGATCATCGCTGACAAGCCGATACAACCTGTATAATAGCATATGATACCTGATAGCAATTGTTGCTGGTTAATTCTGACCATGATGGATAGTACGGGTTGATAGATTATTGCTACTGTAACTGATTGATCATGGTAAATGGCTAATAATGGTGATATGGCAATGGTTGACAGCCAATCATGGATGAATACATGCAATTACTCATGAAGCTAGCTACTGTTCTAGCAATGGTTGACAATATTCATGGACGATCATCACAACTGCTAATCATAAACTTTGTTGTTCATTGTGAATGAATAGCGCTTCTTGGTTGGATACTGGTCGGTGAAGACTGAGAAGTAAGTGATTAGCAGCCAATGGTGGCCTGGCGACTTTCCCACCAAAAATGATGCTAGAGGTTGCGACTGTGCTAGAGCCATGAGCGTCGCGCCTCGTACTTGCCTCTGGTGTTGAATGAACCAATTGGAGCACAGCCAAGCCAACGAGAGCATTCTTGAATCACATCATCATCATCATCATCATCATCGTCGTCGTCGTCGTCGTCG
>VSDK01001536.1:107676-123195 GCA_009767595.1 Symbiodinium kawagutii
TCATCGTCATCGTCATCGTCATCGTCATCGTCATCGTCATCGTCATCGTCATCGTCATCGTCATCGTCATCGTCATCGTCATCGTCATCGTCATCGTCATCGTCATCGTCATCGTCATCGTCATCGTCATGGTCATCATCATCATCATCATCATCATCATCATCATCATCATCATCATCATCATCATCATCATCAATAAAGTGCTCACACATCCACTACTGCAATCCACTTGTGCAGGAGCTACATTTACTTTGCGTACCATTGATCCAACAAACATCTTTTGAAGTCCAGTTGAGATGTTCTTGATGTTGCATCCTGAGTGGTAGAAGGGGTGATCCGCTAGGCGGAGAAGATGGAGATGGAGGCCTTTGGATGCCTCTGGAATGAATTCGCACAATGACACAAGTTTCAAAAGTAAAAAAGAGTCACTGTCGCTCAAGATACTTCAAGCATCTTGAACGATCTCAGTTGCAACTCGAACAGTGGTGACCACTCGATGTGTTGGCCCTATATGCATTGAATATCATTGAATCGTGTCTTGTTTTCCCCACTGATCTTTTCCAGGAGAAGACGACTACGGCTTGGACGGTGACATTTGATCAACCCTACAATCAGTGTCTTGGATCGCCAAAGCTTTGGCAAAGATTGTTGGCTGCCATGGTTGACCAAGCAGGATGCTGCTTTTGACACCGTGGCTGCCCAGGTGTAGATTCAAGCTTTAAGATGGACAGACTAGGCTCACCGGCAGATTCCAAGAACGCTGTGCCGCCAAGGTAGTTCAACTTCAAGGTAGTTGCAGACAAGATCCTTTCCTGTCTGTTGGACAGGATTCAGAAGGTACTGAGCATGATGCACAAGCAGCGATGTGGGGGTGCCCGTGCAAGCTTCATTCTATTGTGAGTAGACAATGATTTGCTGCCGGGCTAAGCGATTTCGTTTACAGTATATCATTCTTTGATTTGGTTGCAATGCCAGGAACATTGTACATATATTGTAAATAGAACCTAGACAGTCATGCAGTCATGCATATAGTTTCTACATGTTTCTACAGTACATGTTGCTACATATCCTTTCGCAACGTTCTCTGGCACCATGGACGAAACCAACCTCTCACAAGGGTACGGTCACGATTCCTTTTTTTGGACAGCTTTCTCTCGGTCATTTTGCGGGCAAACAAAGCATGACATCAAGATCCACTCCCAGGTGGAGTGTAGGTCTTGCTAGAACCTGACATATCGTATCGCTTGAGCTCTCGGACTCTCTCGCTCAACTCCAATATATGCCTTGTTTCTGGTGGAAAATCGTGACCAATCTCTGTTCTTTTCACAGTATCTCTAAACGAACAGATGGATTTTTCACCATATTTTAGGTGGCTGAATCCGTTTGTTGCCGAGTGATCCGTCGCATATCTTGAAAGAGCTAAACCAGTAGTGAGCCGCCCGTTTTGGCGAGACTTGGATGCTCGATGTCTTGATCTCAATCCATGGATGACAAAAGATGGATTTCACTTCTGATTTGCAAAATGAAGCGACAATGAATCGCCGAATCACCTGGGGACACCTGCGAAACCAAACTTTGACCCAATGCTGTCGTGATGACAATTGAGTGTTTGTCGTGCCCGTGAGGATAATGAGCTACTCTTTTCCCATGACAAATCAACAGGTGACATGAGCTACTCTTTTCCAAGCCGATGTACTGACAGGACATGTGTAGAGAGACGAGATTCCTCGACGATGATTGATGCTTTTCCATGCTTTTCCCGCCCGTATTCTTTTAGCCAATGTCTCTACGTGGCAGTTGAAGATGCCAATGTCATCCAATGTCTCTACGCCTTTGGCAGAGACAGGGACCGGGTGCCCACCATTGCTGCTGCCCTAGAGATTGAAAAAGCCCCATGAGCACCTCCAGCTGGTGTGGATACCTGCCGGCGGCAGTGTTGCGCAAGCAGATGGCTGAACTCACGTGACCCTTCCGTAAGACTCAGGTCATGTCATGTAATGAGTCATGTATGCATTGTGCGAGTCCGTGAAGGGTTTGTTGCGTCGGAGGTGTTTGCATCGGTGTGTAATTTTCCCTTTCGGCTTTTGGGAAAGGCTGCAAAAGCAGCCTGAATTCCTTGGACAAGGAAACTTTCCTAGCGCCACCGTCGGGCCCAATCGGATCATCCCTCAGATTGGGAGCGATTAAAGTTAACCAGGGCCTACCAAGTAGTTTCACCGAAATGCGCCGTATTCTAGTGCAAAATGAGGGGGATATAGGAGAGCAAACACCTAGATTACGTTGCCCCCCAAAACAGATTTCACAAAGATGGCGGCATTTCGGATCTCCCAGTAATTGTGTACTGACATAGAAAAACCTGGCTGAGGACATGCATCAAACGTTGAGATCTAGTTATCTCTCCCTGGCTGCTACTTGTACCGATACTTGATTCAGACTTACTGGCATATTTGGTGGCCTCATGGTCACAGCGAGCACTTCAATACATTTCCTAAGACGAGGGCTGACCGCCTGGCGACTTTTGGGGAGCTGTTCACTGCTGGCATGAGGGAAGCGTCTGAAGGTTTCTTGATCTGATGTTTTTAACATCAATGCTACTGTGTCACCGGGCTCCAACATTGCTTTGAAGAGTAGTGCGAACACAGGAAGCACGCAAAATCAAATGATTTCATTAAATGAGTCACCCAAGCAAAGTAAGTGCCCAGCAATGGAGCTACTTGAGGAGAGTAGGCTGGCTCACAGTATTGCACATTGACACAACCCCAGCAGCCGCAATCAATGGCCGGAACTTTTGACAAACGCACTTCTGACACATTCCATGGAAATACGTGAATGATCCATAATGAGCTATTTTGGTCCATTATGACGAGCCTTGGCGTCTCAGTTTGATGCAGTCTTTGTCGTGATAGACAGCAACCTATGCCAGCGGGAGCAGAAAGTCCCACCTAGCTGACTGTCGGGCAAGCGCTTTCAAAGCACCATCCTCCGCTCCCGAAAGTGGTGGAGCGTCGCTGAATCTCAGTCCTCGCACGAGGTGACGAGGTGCTGGTCTGTAGCAGATTTGTCAGCGCATAGTCCCGGGGCCTGCTGCGGAGATTCTCGACAGCTTAGCTACCGAGTTCTCTGGCGGTTCGAAAAAAGCTGAGAGCGTTTTGAGTTCACCAATCTTCAAAGATCAATCACTGAGGGAAGAATTTGCAGTTCAAGTGGCAATAGTAGATCCATATTGTAAACCCATAAAAATTCCCAGCTATGGTAAATCACCAGCTATTCTTGCTTAATTTGCTGGTCTTTATGAACAAATGAATCTACCATTGATCATCTGTCCAAACCCACCTTTCTTCTCGCGCGAGTAATGTGTTCCATGCTGAGCTTGGATCAGCTGAATGTTGGGTGTGAATTCTCAGGTAGAATATGGTGGTGATTAACAATATCACTAAGATGGAGAGTGAGAGAGTGATTAGCACTCTACATCCTTTTCCCCTTGAGGCTTGGAGGATCTTTTCGACCACATGGGCTGGCAAATCCAGTGAGTTGATCCAATCTTGGCTCGAGCCGAATTTGCTGGGGCAAGACGCCCAGGCAAATAGTCTTTGTCAATCTGGAACGATTTCGGCAACCTATGCTGCTCCCACACCCCACCTCACATTCCTGACCATGAGTTCACTGCAGCAACTTTCAGAGTCATTTCAATATACAGTATGTGTTTTGGACGAATCCCCTTTAGTCACGAATCGTTTCCTTTTGAACGACCTTTTTTGGATAGCTGGCAAACTCAGACCATCCAGTGAACCTTTTGCACAGCCAATGGCGCTTAGATATGCTTAGATTGATGTCAAATTGATGCTTCCTGTGATGTTGCGCTTGGCCGACCATGAGGCTTGTCTGGAGGTCGCAGTTGCAACATGTTGCAACTCTTCGATAGAAGTTGGAGCCGCTCCTGTCACCTGTTTTTGCGTTTGGACAACAGAAGACCAAGGTACTGTAGCAATGCTCTTTTCGCTATATATCTGTATACTCAAATACCGGAAAATATGTACCGCAATGAATGTATATGTAATATTTCTAGGCATGTGCATAATGATGGATATGTGACATACCTGTATGTCTATGCACAGTGCGGCACATTCATACAATGACATGCCCATGATAAGTGTAACTCGCTACTTGAGCATCATGTGAGCCTCATGTGTTACAGGTGATAGTTGTATGCTCAGTCTTGTCACGCCCTATCTGTACGAATGACGCCCTCAGATCTTCACTTTTAGTGTGCCAGTTGCTTCACCCAGACGGGAGGGAAGAACTTATCAAACGATCAAGCACATGCAAGAACCACTCCTAGCCCTGAGGAGAAACCACAACCAATTAGAACCCTATCACTGTAACCATTCTTAAGGGCGATTAACCATTCTTGAACACTGTTCACCAGGGATGAAAAAGTCATCTATCACAATTAATCCATTAATTGATGGAATATTGTTCACCATTGTCAAAAACTGTTCACTAGGATTCATACTACTATTGTTACATTGATTTATCCATTAAAGATTCACCATTGTTCACCAGGATGTATCACTATTGAATCAGCCATGCTGGAACGCACTGTGCCTTTTGCCAGATCCGGCCACCTCGGCCCTTGGACAAGTGCCCTTCAGCGTTCCCTGGCTCCGATGGAAGAACTTGGCCATTTCTTAGTGACTAACGAGGGATAACAGGGATGTAGACCTGAAAGTGGTGGATCTTAACCACTGAAAGTGGTGCAAAACCATCGATAAAACCACTGAAAGTAGTTCTTGTCCCCTAGATTTTGTCACTACAGTGATATTCAGGACAATTATGAATACAGGGCTGTCAAATCTTGTGCTTCTCACACCCGTTGGAGATGCGTGCTCTGTGCTGGAGATTGGGTTTTTATGTAAAGCTTTCGGTGGGGGGACATGTGGTAATGAGGGGACACGTAGGAATCAAGTGATACTGGATACTTATCTTTCTTCTCAAAACTGCAGTATCTGCAAGTTGGGCCATCAAGTTTCGCACCACTTAGCCTATCACGAGTGAGCAGGGAGCTCCCAGGCTTGACTCATGAAACCTGAAACCTCGAACCAATGATGAACAGTCAGATTTTTCAAAGCTTGAAGCTGAAAGTTGCCCTGCACGAGGAACATCAAGGATTCCAATTGCGGCAATGAAAAGCTTCCTCAGGCTCCCACCGGCCAAGATCAAAGCATGCCGTCTGACGACAAACCATCTGCAGCAAACACAAAAGTCTGCGAGCAAAATCCGAAAAGTAGCGTGGTCATGCACAGTTCATTGGCGAATCCAAAGAATGATCAGGAAACATGCCTGGAGAATGAGCAGGAAAGATGCCTAGAATTGGCTCATTGAAGTTTGTGGTTCTGGTCATTTCTGGTCGCTGTCCCACCCATTGGATTCAACTCTTGAGGAAGGACATAGTTTCGCTGCCACAGCAGTCGCGACGCAGCCAGAGATGTTCCGAACCTCTGAAGGGCAAGGATCCTGAAGCATAAACTATTAGTCAATTGCATGTCTCATGGTTGATCATTCGAGAGTCATTGAATTCATTTTAATTCGTTGTAATCACCAATTTACTAAGTTCATCAGTTAATTAATCAGTTTCTTCATCAGTCAATGGTCAATGAGTTCAATATAGTTTCATGGATAGGTACTAATTAAATTAGTTTATTAGTTGATACTTATTGAATTCAAATAGTTCAATGATGAGTTCATTATTTACTTAATTCATATGAGTTAGTTCACTTGTTGGTTAGTTCAATATAGTTAAGTGATGCAGTTCACTCAATCAGTCAATGGACAGTTTCATCATTTATATTTATAATCTATTTTTCACCATCATCAACCTTCTAAACCATCGGAATCAATCCCCTATTATCAACCATTATCAATCCGCTATTGTGAACCATTATCAATCCCCTATTATCAATCCCCTATTGTCAATCCCCGATGATCAATCCCCTATTATCAACCTATTTTTCACCATGATCAATCCTCCATCACAACTCAGGTGATTCCTCAGGCTGACCATGATCAATCCTCCATCATAACCCAATATAACCCTCTTAAAATTTGGGGCCCTTCCTCAGGTCTGACCGATCCCTCCGAGGCCCTCCCTCGAGCGCGGGGCGCAAGGAGCTGCGCAGTTGCGAGGGTCCTGTGCTCCGTTCCCCGGTAGCATCGTGCGCGATGGGGTGCTTGGAAAGCTTAACAGGGACCACTACTTGGTTTCTAGGGCTTAGTTCAGCTATGTTCAGCTACCTTATAAAGCTTATAACCATGGTTATAATCCCAGCTGCACATGCAAGTATCAATAATCGTGAGCAACAGGGAATGACCGGGACGATCACCGACAATGCTAGTAGAAAATGATAAGCAACAGGGAATAAAAGGCAATTATTACATATGGCTACGAATAATAGTGCGATTCGTCCGCTGACTGTTGCACCAATAACAGGGGATTCTGAGTCGCCAAGGGAAAACAATCATGTGGAATATCAGTTGAAACAGAACAAACGTTACTCGGAAATTATCACCAAGAATCATTGCGCGTTTTGACGCTTATTTTAGATCAACCACTTTAGAAATCAACAACGATCCATACAGAAAGGAAAAAGAATCAGGTAAGACACTTGGCAGTGTTTTTAGTGGTGGTGATGGTGGTGCTGTGGTGGTGTTTTGGTGGCGGGACTTTAGCAGTGGCGCTTCCATGGTGGTGTTTCGATAGTTGTGTTCACATACAGAAAGGACGCATAAGCATATCAGCATACAGACAAGAAAACAAAGCCGACCAGAAGCACACAGACAGGAACGAGAAGCATACCAAAAACATCCAAAAACAGGGAGGATCAGAGAAGAACAAGAAATGCACCAGCAGCATTGAGACAGGAAAAAGAAGCCTACCAGAAGCATTCTGACAGGAAGAACAAGAAGAAGAAAACCAAGACCAATAGCATACAGACAGGATGATTGCGACACCTGGGGCATAACCCCAATCCAAGTCCCTGACGTTTCAGTTTTAGAGCGAACTGATTCCCTTGGTTCATGACCCCTGGGCCTCAAGTACAACTGTATTGTTCGCGATGCACAGTATGATGCAATGCTGGTAAGTGCACAAATGTATGCAAATATACGATGTATCAACTTATGGGTCAGAAGACATTCCAATCAATTTGGGTAGCGTAATGAATCTCTCCGAGTAGGCACCTGTTAAGACCATTTCGGATATTCCCAACAGGCTTACAGATGTTTATGACTGTCTCGGCCAGGGCTGCAGGACCTTTGCATATTTGCCAATCGGTTCAGTTTGCAGTTTTGGGCTAGGGAAGCTTTCTTTTCACAAAAATTCACCTCAACAGCACTGCCATGCAGGCTCTGTGTTCAAGAGGTACCAACCAAACAACCTTCCAGGGCGGACCAGTGGGGGAAGCGGGTTGCGCCTGTTTGGCTTGTAGAACTTCGTATCATAGAGATCTGCTGTTCATCGGATTTCACTGGACAGGACTAGAAAAGCATTTGCTATCCGATGAGGTCCGCAGATCCTAAACCTTGCAGCTCAGGATGTCCAAACGCTACGACGTCTCCTGCGAAATTCTCGGGCGCGAAACTGGAAAGCCCAGACCGCAACTGCAAGCCATTCTGAAGTCAATGAGGTGCGTTTCTTCACCGTCAAACCCGGGGACAGCAAACCCGGGGACAGCAAACCAGTCCATCTACACTTCAGTGACCAGCTTGCGAGCAAATAATTCACTTTTCATGCTCAAGATAGAGCTAGGTCAAAATGCACTCGAGCTACGTTCCACACACACACAGACTGTACCTCTGAAGCATTTGCACATTCTGGTCCTGATATGAGAAGCAGCAGAAAACAGGGTCCTACAGTGACTCATGCACAGCAGATATGCAGTGGATATGCAGTGGATGTTCTATGCATTTCTATCATTCCTTCATTTTCATTCTTTATTTTTATCAGGATCCTATATTGGCAGCCTTTGAACATGCATTTTCAGGATGGTTTTCAATGAATCGTTGGATTTTTTCGAAGAAATCAGCTCATCATTGTGCTCTGCTGTGGTGTCGCTGGGAACGCTTTCCAGGCGCCCCATCCATGAAATTCACGGCCTCGATGCTGGGCATTGGTATGCAGCGGTTGACCGAGCACGCTCAGCTGAGCCTCGTCTTCCTACTTCAAGAATGTGTATCAGTACATAATATATGGGGCGCGGGTTCGTGTATGCCCCTAGGATTGGGTTCGTGTATCCCCCTGTCCCCACCCTGGTCCCCACCCCGTTCCCGCCCCTTGTGAATGTTTTTGTAGTTCGTCCCGGACGCAATGTTCATAGTTTCTTTACATGTCTTTGTTGTATTGTTGTCATAGTTGAACTTCACATACCTTATCGGTATGGCTCAAGATTTAGCGTAGCCTGCGCTCAGAAAAGAAGCAGTCTCAGCCGCCTGCAGTGCTTCGTGTGAACTGGGCCTTACGGTGTTAGAACCAGGGGATCCTTCTCGGGAATTTATCACCCCTGTCCCCAAGACCCGTCTACACATGTGACCATCCCCCCCCATGTCCCCACCCCTTTCCCGCCCCTGTCCCTTGTGTCCCCACCCGTGTCCCCTAAACTGAAAACCTAAAGGGTCGAACATCCAACGACTAACCCCGTGTCCTAGAAAGTGTACCCATGTCCCCATCCTTTTTCATGTCCCCACCCTGGTCCCAACCCCTTTCCCGCCCCTGTCCCCTGTGTCCCCCCCATGTCCCCTAAACTGAAAACCTAAAGGGTCGAAATTTCCATTGGCTCTTCACAGGCGCGAGATGGGTAGTGGGATGGTTGATCCCAATTTCAGTGGGATGGGTGATCCCTGGAATTTGAATGGGATGGATGATCCCCCTGCCTAATATGTAAATAAATAAATAAATATATATATATATATTTATAGATATAGATATAGATATAGATATAGATAGACAATATATATATATAGATAACGTTATCGTATCATATTTATGTGTGTATACAGAATATATATGTATATATTCATATATATATATATATAAATACATTTATATGTGTATACAATATCTATATATATATGTGTATACAATATCTATATCTATATCTAAATATAAATGTTTGTATATGTATTGACGGTCTATTCGGGAATCTAGTTTCGTTTCCGATGATGTCAGATGTGCGTATGCATTGATCATGTCAATTAGTTCACATATATGCCATATGCCTTGAAAGTACTAATTCGCTTTCTTACGTTCCTTTCATCTCACTCGAAGGACATGCACAGTTTTCCAAGACTTCACTACTCAGAGTTCTGTTGGTTTGCCCAGTGTGCAATTCGCTGTTCTGCTCCAGGAAAGAAGGCGTCGTGGAGGGATCGACAAGAGACCTGTGCCCTCTTGGAACTTTCGAGGTAGGGTGTAGATTTCGGATGCTGAGGGAACTATAACTTGCATGTCATATACATAGATAGCACAAGTGAGGTTGGCTGAAGTGAAGACAGAGGCATTTCGGACCGTCCTGTAGAGTATGCTGTGCTCAAGTAAACTGTTGCAGGCACAGTGTCAAACGAAGTTTGGACTACTGCTTTTGGACATGCCAGAGCTTGATTTACATTGTTTGCTGGCGTGATTCAGAAGTGTGGTCTGTGTTCAAGATTGGTATGCTCGTGAAGGGGCCGTTCTCACTGCTACGTCGGTTTGCCAGATGTCGAAAACACGATGGCCGACTCATATGGCATTCGCATGCATGATTTAGCTAGAAGTCGTATGTGTCTAGAAGGTGCAAATGTTCAGTGCTGCAAATTTTCAAGACCTTGTGAGCACCAGGTGGTGGACCCTTGAAGCCACTACCAAATGGAGGACCGCCGCCCATCGCAACGCTACCGTGAACCCAGCGACGGGACCCTCCAGGACCCTCTCCACCAGAAAGTCAACCAGCCATGTCTGCCAGCGCCTGAAGCGAATTGGTTCATGTTGATGCTTGATTTTCAGACCAGTTCATAGTATACCAGTTAATATAATTTATTGCATGTATGTAGGTAGGTAGGTAGGTAGGTACGTATGTATGCATGCATGCATGGATGGATCTATCTATCTATCTGTCTGTCTGTCTGTCTGTCTGTCTGTCTGTCTGTCTGTCTGTCTGTCTGTCTGTCTGTCTGTCTGTCTGTCTGTCTGTCTGTCTGTCTGTCTGTCTGTCTGTCTGTCTGTCTGTCTATCTATCTATCTATCTATCTATCTATCTATCTATCATTATCTATCTATCATTATCTATCTATCTATCTATCTATCTATCTATCTATCTATCTATCTATCTATCTATCTATCTATCTATCTATCTATCTCTATATATATATATATACATATTGCTATCTATACATTATACATAGATATAAAAGTATAGAGTAATACTGCTTGATGCGCACTGGGAGTTGGAGTTGACGGCGTGTCACACATCTCTTTCAACCACGGGAATCTGTCGCTGCCTCAGCTCCGCTGGAAGCTCGATGAACAGCATCAACGCCAGATGGAGCTACGAGAGAAGTTGCGGCTTGGCAAAGCTGTGGTGCAGTGGTGGTGCAGTGGTGGTGCAGGGGTGAATGATGATCCCCTTCCCGAAGGCCATCCCCACAAAGGGGTAGGGATGATACATGTTCTTTGCCGATTGCCTCAAGAGTATCACAAGGCAATTGCCTCATGTGTCTTCCTGGGCCTTTCACTGCTGGGATTTGTGAGCTGCTATTGCTGATGCTGCTCCTATTGACCTATCGCTTGTAGAAATTAAACCACTACCATTATCACTATTAATCTATTGCTGGTACTACTACTACTACCACTACTACCACTACCACTAATACTACCATAACTACGACTGTGATTATGACTACAACTACCCGTACGACTACCACTACTTTCACAGCTACGGCTACAGCTACGGTTATTGCTATTACTACTGCTATTTCTACTGCTACTGCTACTGCTATTGCTACTGCTACTGCTACTGCTATTGCTACTGCTACTGCTACTGCTGCTGCTACTGCTACTGCTACTGCTGCTACCATTCTTCCTATGGTCACCATTACTGCTATGACTATTACTACTAATATTCTTACATCTACTAGAAGTACTGCTACTATTATATACTCTTATTACTCCCATTACTATTCTTATCATTACTATTACTGCATTATGATTATTATTACCAAGTATTATTATTATGATGATTGTTATTACTATGACCATTATTGCTATTGCTATTGTTATTTTTCATTACCCGCAGCACGTGGCACATTTTGGTGACAGAGGTTTGAGGGTTTTAGGCTTCAGGGTTCAAGGGCCGAGGGTTTGGTTTTTAGGCTTCAGGGTTTTTAGGGCTTTCACAGTACCATGGCTGCGCCCCCTCTCCAAAGTCATTTGGCGAAGGGGCGCGCGCCGTCTTAGCATTCGATGGCCCACCCCAAACATCGCAAGTTTCTACCTTTCACGGGCTTAGGGTTTTCTATTTTCTATCCCCCTATTGAGGGGGTGACTTACTTTCTTCCTCTCTCCGCAACATGGCCTTTGCGCACGGAGAAAAAGTAGAACTGTTGGACCCTGTATGCCATGTAGAGATTCTGCGAGGTGTTGATGTCGTGGGGTGTGAGAAAAAACAGTCGATATAGAATGATATTTTGGGGAAAAGGCTGGCCAACCACGGCGGCTGCAAGTTGCCGGGACAAAACCTTTGGTTCAAAAACTTTGCGGGCCAACTCCTGTTTAAAACTCGTATTCTTATTCATGTCCTTCAATTTGTGCCCGGGGACTCTTTGGAGTTTAAACAAATCAAATTTCTCAGTGAATGAGCGACAGCCCTTGGTATTGCTTTTACAAAATTCACTGTCACTAGCGTTTACCCTTGCCCCCCAACTCAAGAATTTTTGCATCGAACGTGCTCAATTAGTATATTTCCAGGTTGTGGTGAACAAAGCAATTTGAACCTATGCAATGTTTGCCTACGGGCCAGAATTCAGCACTACAGGAGCAGTTTCGCCAGCTAAGTGCCATAGTCCTGCAGTTCCCTGATCACGTCAATAAAGACATTCAAAAACCACACGCTATACACACACACACACATCATCACACATCTACACATTCTTTGCTTGAACAGTTTGCGGCGAGGTCATTGCCATGTACCCATGCCTACACTGTCAACCAATCCTCTGAAGCGCGGCGGTTGTGCGGGTTGCCAATACAGCAGCGTGTGCAATTCAAGTTTCAACCGGTTTGAGGATATGTAAATGGAGTTTGTGTTTGAATCTGGTTCTGGTAGAGACTTTTGCTCCCATCTTGGCCGTCCTGAGGCGTCAGCTTGAAGAATCCGAGGATCGGCGCTGAAAGATCCACCTTTTTCAGTCGAAGTAACGAAGCAGAATGAAGAAGGGATCTTAGTCGCACTTTTGCGAGGGCCAATGAGGGCCATGTGGCAAACTGCGACACTGTTTCGACTTCCCACGTTGTCAGCTTGTGTCGGTGACAGGCTCAAGAGAAGACGGAAGACATGTGTGGAAACAAAGGGGGGTTCGCAGCTATTGGCTGCTTCGTTGGTGGAGTCATGAGTCATGGATTACTAAAACTTGCCAGTAAATAGATGCACCCCAACCCGTAGTAGATCGTAGTAGTTGGCAGAATTTTCATAACATATATGATTACAATACTAACATCACAACAAACAATCTGATAACCAACGACTACCAATGATTCGTGATGTGTTTCGATGAAGTCCCAGAGCCCCGGGCCGTTTTCCCCAGCGCCATGATGTGCGCATTGGTGTTGCGACCCCAGGGGATCCACGAAGTCCTGCGGAGACGTCCCACGTTTTCTCGCCGCCTTTGGTCGTTTTTAGGTTTTCCTTCGGGGATGATGGAGATGAGTTGAGACTACCTGGATCATCTTGAATCATCCTGAATCTATCTTGAATCATCTTGAATCTATGTTGGTAAGTTTTGAGGCCTTCAAAAGGCCCCGATCCATGAGTTGAATCTCTGTTAAAGCCGAGGGGCGCCGCCAAGACCTCATTCCCCTGAGGATTGCAATGTGGTTGTTTCTCAAAATAGGGGACCCCCAAGATCATTCACTATTAATCATTTGATCACAATAAAGCAACCATTTTTTGGGTACCCCATTTTGATTAAACCACCATGTTGGCAGGACAAAGGACTTCATGTTCCTCGACAGGAATATTTCCAGCAGATTCTCAAACTCGGCGGCAACATGCAATGCAACAACGGGTTGTTAGTCAAGTTGCCCTGGAGATTCACACAGCAAAGCCACAAAGGGCGTCACATGTAAACGTTTGAGACCTTTTGAAACATTTACGTGGAAACTTAGCATTTCAAAATCACTCTTGAATAAACTCAATAAATAAGTCAATAAACTTCGAAGATCTTAGAAGTGTGGAATTCAATACTTAACAAATGGGCAGCTTCGCCAAGCGCTTCGATGACATGCTTTAAATTCTTCAGCTCCGCGGTTTCAACTGGATTCACTGGCAGATGAGACGACAGCTCTTGGGAGCCTTGGTGACACCTGAAATTGAAACTCCGACGCTGTTTGAGTTTGTTTCCGTACTTAGCAGTGATCTACGCTGCAAATCACATTGCCTTTGTTCACAAACATTTGGGTTCATTTGCAGGTGGACTATTGGCTCTGTTTTGCGTATTGGTCTTGTTCTGCGGAGGGTTTCTGGTCAACTTGGTTGCAGTGGGAGGAGTTTGCCTGAGCCGGATGAGCGACAGAATGGTTTGTCCGTGTATTTGCATCGTCTCCACTTGGTGGTTATTGCTCTGCTCCAGCATTCTTGTGCTTTCCACAAATCCTGAGTCTCCGTTGCATCAGTACTGGCAATTGAGCGCCGTTCCGTTGCAGGGACTATCTGTTTGTTCAGTGAATGAGTGGAGAGACTCAACACGTGGTCTTTACTTCAGAGATGGAGCTATCTCTTTGAATGGCGATGTCGTTGAGCCATTTCAGGTCAATGTATCCAGATGCACAAGATTGTACACAGACGATCCATGGAACTCTTGCAGTTTTCTCGTGCGGCCCATCGTTGCATGTGACCGAGATGGTTCTTTGGGCTTTTCCGATTGCGCGACACGTTTAAAAGCTTGTGCATGGGACATCACTAGAGAAGATCAGCCTGACTCCTGGCTAAATCCGGAAGGAACTGCGACTTCTGCGGGCAAAGTCCCTCAGTGTCACCCTGCAGGTGGTGGTCTTTGCGGTTGGGTCACAAGTTTAGGCCGCATGGTCGGGGACTACAGCGGTGGTCACCACGGTTTGGATCAGTTGGAGAAAGGAATGCACCAGGCAGCCCAACATTTCCAGGTCAACGAGTCAGATGAAGCGTTGCCTTTACTTCATTTGGGCAATCCAGAGCAAGCAGTGAGAGAACTGTTTTGGTGGCAACCTTATTACTTTACTTTGGTTTTCTGCTATCTTCCTGCTACTGTACTGTTCATGTGTATTGTTTGCTGCAAAGATGGTGGCTGCGAGCGGTGGATTGGGGCTTACCTCACCTTTTGGGAGGAAGTCGAAGCGTGGACTGATGAGGACGAGTAACGCCACGTTGGACAAACGAAATGCGCGAGACCGATGAGTGGGAAAGAGGGAATCTCAAAGCATCTATTTACCTCCAAAATGAAGAGACCAAAAAATGAGATATCTCACTCACATGCCTTTGTTTTTGGGGCGTTTGCCTTCGTTTTTCAATGTTTTTTTCATTAATGCCCAGCCTTTGTTTTTTGGGAGTTTGCCTTCGTTTTTCGGTGTTTCTTGCAAGACAACATTGCTATTCCATGGAATACATTGGAATACTGTCTTGCCGGACATGTCTAGGGGATACTCAATTTGATTCTATTTGGCAGATAGTACTCAGATTAGTATGGTAATATTTATAATTTATAATGATCATTGTATATAGCTATCTTTTGATATCATTTGAGATGCTTGCTATGACTTCGGAATGATTCGCAAGGACCTTTGTGGTATTCCCGGGCCATCCACACCCCTCGGACAGTACGCAGCTTGCAAAGATCTAGGGGTTTTGATGGATCCAGGCAAGCTATTTCGGGTCCACTTGGCCGTGTCAATGCCAAAGGTCCAAGCCTCTTGTGGATGTGTGGACCTTGGTTTCGACTAATGCCTGGCAGAAGATGGCGATCAGATTTATTTCGTCCCTGAACAGAGTAGCACGACACCGTGAGACGAGTAGAGAGGTGCTCTGAACACACTGCAGGGTCGTTCGTATAAAAGATCGGAAAGTAAAATTTGCTCTGAGTCGCAACATCATTCGGCACGGTTGATCATTGACCCTTGTAAACTATCATGGAGCAATAAAACTCTGATGTATCTACTGCAGATGTTTCTCACGCAGTGCCCTTCACACGTTTCTCGTCTCTCCCTCTCTCTCTCTCTCTCGCTCTCTCTCTGGAAGAGCG
>VSDK01001536.1:128328-146251 GCA_009767595.1 Symbiodinium kawagutii
GAGGGAACCCATGTGAAGCATCAGATGTCCCCAATCCACGGCAGGAAGCGTGTGGCCATGAGTATCAGCACTTGAAATGGGGTGCCAACGGAGCGGCCCAGTGGGCCGATTGTCGGAAGTGTGGCCTTCGCAAGTGCCTTTACTATTCGACAACCCATGGCACGCTCATGGAAGGGGCGGAGCCCAGCATGGAAGGCCAGCTGATTTTGGACACAGGCTGCAGAACGGCAGTTGCGGGCCTGAAGTGGCATGAAGACTTCTGTGAGCAGTTGGAGAAGAAGGGATTCAACTGGATCACAACGGAGCACTCTGAAGTGTTCCGCTTCGGAGCTGGCAAGCCAGTTTTGTCCACAGAGGCATGGCTGTACCCGATCCAACTGGGTTCACTGAAGTCATGGCTGCGCCTGGCTGTGGTTGATTCGGACAAGGACAGCAGAGTGCAGTGCTGTCCAGCACTGGTGGGGCCATCAGAGTTGGCCAGATGGAACGTGAAGCTGGACTTCTCCACGAGGAAGCTGTCCGTGGGGAATGATGAGTGGCAACCGTTGACGCTGTCACACACGCGTCACCCGGTGCTCGGAGCGGTGCCACGAGATGGTGCCAAGCCAAAGCAGTGGCACGAGGGTGAGCTGAAGGAGCTCAAGGAGAGGTTGCTGCGCGACCCATACAGCATGGCATTGCTCCAAGATGCCTTGAAGGAAGTGGGCCAGCCAGGTGCTTCACCGGTTGAACCGGAGACGGAGTCATCTGAACCTTCTGAATCCGAGATGGATGAAGAGGAAGGAGGGTTCACAGAAGCTGCCGCTAAGTGGCAGGAAGGCATGGAGGAGGCAGCCACGCAGAAGTGGGATGAGCTGGCTCTGCCACAGGAAGCATTCAGGGTTGCGACCAAGCCCATGGATGCAGACACAGATGATGGATCCATCTCCGGAGGAGAGGAGGTGTCATCGCTGGGAGAGGCAGAGGAGCTCAGTGATGGCAGCAGCACATCAACTGAGTCTGGCAGCGCCAGCGAAGATGAGGAGTTCACCTCAGTGCTGATGGCTGAGGTGGAGCAGGCGGAAGAAGAGGCTCTGACGAAGGGCCAGAGGAGAAGGTTGCTGGCAGCGACCAAGGACATTGGTGAGGTGGCAGCACATGAAGTGCACCTCAACCAGAAGGTGAGAGTTCCAAGACCCATCGTGCAGCGCCGATGGAAGATCTTGGAGATCTTCACTTGGACCTGCATGGTTAGCAGGATGGCCTTTGACCGGGGATGGGAATTCCTGGAGCCAATCACGCTACCAGGTTGGGACCTGGAGAACAAAGCAGTCCAGGAAGAAGCTTTCCGGTACTTGGAGGAGAGCGACCCAGACTTCTTGGTCGTGGCATGGCCATGCGGTCCATGGTCGCAGCTGCAGCAGCTGAATCAGAAGACAGAGCAGCAGCGCAAGGCTCTGATGTGATGGAGAAGAGGCTGAAGGCCCGAAGAACCTTGTTGAGGTTCACCCGCAGAGCGGTGCTGCGCCAGAGGCGCAGGGGCAAAGCAGTGTTGGGTGAGAACCCACTGAGAAGCCTCGCTTGGAAGACTCCGGAGATCACGGAGGCATTCGCTGGCTGCGCCGAAGCGATTGGCGACCAGTGCTGTTTTGGGCTTCAGCATCCGACGCAGCTGATCCCAATGAAGAAGGGCACGAGGTTCATGGGGCAGGAGACCGTGGTGAAGTACCTCAGGAGGAAGTGTCCGGGTACTCACACCCATGCTCCCATAGAGGGATCCTTCAAAGGCCACGATGGGAAGTGGAGATCCCTGTCAGAATGGGCCGGAGGATACCCGCCAGCGCTGTGCCGAGCGATGCTCCCAGGAGCTGAGGAGTTCCTACAAGGGGCGGAGGCCCAAGGAACCTTTGTGGAAGATCCTGGAGATGAGGATGGACTCTCCGAAGGGGAGATCATGGATGGCGAGGACGCCATTGAGCAGGAACGAGGACTGGAAGATGTTCCCAAAGAGGATGAAGAGCAGCTGGAGGATGACGACAGACATCCAATTCCAATGGAGGTGCAGCGCGCCGTGGAATTTGCCCATCGTCAACTTGGGCATCCCTCCAGAACGACTCTCATCAGAATGCTCAAGATGAGTGGTGCCACAGAAGCAGCTGTGAAGCACGCCAGGAGATGGCATTGCTCTGTCTGCGCACAGAGAAAAGCACCAAAGCATCCGCAAGCGGCTGCGCCGTCGGTGAGGCCATATGGATTCAATAAACATATCCATGTGGACTTGAAATATGTCCACGATTCAAGGAAGAAGAAGTACTGCTGCCTTTCGATGCTGTGCATCGGGACCATGAAACACGATGCCTGCATGGTCAAGACAAGGCGCAGTGATTACGTGGCAAAGAAGTTCTTCAGGAGATGGTGCTCGCAGCACGGACCCCCGGAGCGCATCACCCTTGACCAGGGGGGTGAATTTGAGAAGACGTTCAACTTGTATCTTGAACAGATGGGGGTGCCATCAGATGTGACAGCAGCTCACGCTGGATGGCAGTTGGCTGCTGGAGAAAGGCATGGAGGGATCCTTGGCAACATGGTAGGAGCCATTGTTGCAGAGCATTCCATTGAAGGCTACCATGGAATGAAGGAAGCCCTCGCAGCAGCAGTCTCAGCGAAGAATGGGACGATGACGAAGGAAGGATACACACCGAACCAACGTGTGTATGGTGTGGAAGTGAAATGGCCAAGCTTGACAGATGAAGAGGTCAAGCTATCCTTCGCACAAGGATTGTCAGTTGACACAGAAGTGTCAAGGGCACACCGCATGAGGATCACTGCCAGAGTTGCACTCTTGAGGCAGGATGTGAAGGAGAAGATCAGGAGAGCGGTGTTGAGGAAACCAGCGGTTTCCGAAGCAGGACCTTTTGTCCCAGGGGCCCAGGTGTACTACTGGGTGCCAAGCAACCAAAAGGGGTTGCGATATCGCCAGGGAGGCGAATGGAGAGGACCAGCAACGGTCCTGGTGAAGGAGAAGAACAAGCGCTACTTCGTGTCTTGGCGTGGACGCCTGTTGCTGCTTGCGGAGGAGAATCTGAGGCTTGCAACAGGTGAAGAACTGGCCTTGACAGAAAGCGTCCGCGATGAGATGGGCGATGTCGGTGACGCCTTGAGGGACGCCAACAGGCCAAATGTGTACCGCGATTTGAGGCCAAGAGGGCCACCACCGCCAAGAAGAAGACCCAGGAGGAGAGTGCAGGTGCAAGTCCCACAGGCAGCGCCAGAGGGGAGTGCACAGGCTGCGCCTGGAGCTCAAGCTGAGCCAGCGCAGGTTGAACCTGTGAGACCCAAGAGGCCTTCAAGAACGGATGAAACCGCTGAGAATAAGAAGGCCAGACTCATGATGCAAGGTACCAGGACTGTGAGGAAGTTGATCCTGGACCGAACCATGAGGCATCAAGAGATGGCTAGGAGAAGGAAAGCCATTGAAGCGGCTGCGCCGCCAGAAGAAAGGAGAGCGAAGCGTGCCAGAATGAAGGCACTTGAAGATGGAATGGCAGAGGCTGGAGTACCAGCCATTGAGCAAGCGCCAGTGCAGCCAGGAGACCCAGCTGCGCCAGTTCGACCTCCACCACTTGCGCTGGAAGATGGTCGAGTGGAACCATTAGCGGAGGATGTCCCAGTGCCCCAAGATGATGACTTGGAGAATGAGCCCAATGAAACGCGAACAGAGGAAGATCCTCAGGTAGCAGAGTGGAGGCGAACCTTGGCAGACAGGCAGCGCCTGGTACTGGATGATGTGCCACAAGCACTCAAGAAAAGAGTGCGTGAAGAAGATGAAGATGGAGAAGGGCCCAACAAGCGGGCCAGAGTGACTGAGTCATTGGTGGCTCAGGTGATGATGGGAACCCTGGCAGAGCCAGGGGAAGAAAGAGCCAACGAGTGGGTGAGCAGGTATGAGCTTGACCTGCTGCGCCAGTTGACTGGCCTACCGCTGACAGCGGCCAGGCTGCACAAGCAGCCACGGAAGAGGCTGGCGCGACCACCCAAGATGGTGAGCCGAGGAAGGTTGAGCATCCTTCTTGGAAAAGATCCGCGAGATGCCTTTGTCGTGGAGGAAACGGCCAAAGAAGTTCAGGCCAATCCAAGGAGAAAGGCAAGTTTCCCTTGGAAGGGTATCACCATGTACTACAAGGAGAAACCTCCTAAGCAGAGGAGGGGAGCCAAGGTGAAGAGCTACGTTGAAAAAGAAGGTGGCCTGTTCGAGGTGAATTGGTCATCAAGGCAGAGGAAGCTCTTCGAAAGAGAATGGCTTCAGGAGATCAAGGACATCTTGCTGAGCGAGGTGATGCTCTTGAAGATGAAACAGAGTGGAAAAGAGCTGGATCCGAAGTACTTTGACAGCGAAGAGAAGGCTGCCTTTGACAAGGCAGATGCTGCTGAGTGGAAGCAGTGGATCCAGAACGGAGTGGTGCGGCGACTCACTCCAGAGGAAGCCAAGAAGATACCGCGAGACTCGGTGTTTCGTTCACCAATGAGGATGGTGAGGGTGAACAAGCAGCAGAAGAACTTGCTGCCTCTGATCGCCAAATCGAGGTTGGTGATCCCTGGCCATACAGATCCGCATCTGGGTATGTTCAGGACAGATGCGCCAACGACATCTCTGGCAGCGACCAGAATGGCCAAAGCCATCAGCCAGCGGCGAGGATGGCAAGCGTGGAGCTTCGATGTGACGACAGCGTTTCTGAGCGGACTCAAAACAGAGCGCCAGATTTACGCTAAAGCTCCACCAGAAGGACTTCCACCTGTGGAAGGATGGGACGTCATCCTACCCTACGAGCTGTTACAGGTGTTGAAGAGTGCGTACGGCCTCACAGAGGCCCCAAGGCTATGGTACCTACGGGCTGTGCAGCAGATCCACAAGACACCTCTGCGAGAGCTGGCCGCTGCCAGAGCTACCTTTGTAGCTGCAGAGGGAGGTGTGTCTTGGGCCGTGCTTTGCTTGCACGTGGACGATGGATTGCTTCTTGGAAATCCATCGGAGGCCCGATTTCAGAAGTTGAAGTCAGATTTGAATAATCTCTTCAACATAAAAGAATGGAAAACGGTACCGCTCACGTTTTTGGGCATCGAGCTCGAGAAGGGTGAGAAGCCAGGACTATGGGATAGCATGGCGATGTACGTGAAGAACATCAAAATCCCATATGTGGAAAAGAAATCTCCGGCGGAGCCGTTGAGTCCCAAGGAAACAACCTGTTTCCGACAGCTGGTCATGCGACTGAGATGGCCTGCTCAGCAGACCATGCCCCATCTGCTCTACTCCACGAGCAGTTTGGCACAAAGAGTGAACAGGGCAACCTTTGGAGATTTTGAAGAGGCACTGAAACTCCATAAGGTGATGGTTGCCGAAGCTGAAGCTGGCAGAGCCAGATTGCGCTACCCAGAAGCTCAGAAGGGAGAGCCTTTTGTGCTGAGCTACTTTGATGCATCCCTGGGAAAGGAACAGGATGGCCGCTCCCAGCTGGGAGGAATGCATTTCCTGACATCGAAGTCAGTGAAGGCAGGGCCTGCACTGGCTGCGCCAGTGGAGTTCCACACTGGGAGATCAACGAGGGTGGTGAGATCATCCATGGCAGCAGAGTCAAATGCCATGTCGGTGACAATTGATCGACATCTGTATCTCAGGATGCTCCTGGATCAGATGTGGTTTGGTCCTCAAGAGATCAAGGCAGACTGGCGCCAACGGCTGCGCTGTGGCGGTGGGCTGGTCACGGACGCAAAGTCCCTGTACGATCACCTGGGATCGACAGGGCAGGTGCCCACAGAACGACAGACCATGCTTGATTTGCTGGTCTGTAAAAATCTCTTGACCCAGAAGGCCTACCAACTGTACTGGGTCCCTACGTATCGCCAATTCGGCGATGGATTGACGAAGAAGAAGCGGGATGAGTTGTGGGAGGCATTTTGCCAACACCACACGGTTTCGCTGAAAGAGACCCCAGAAGAAGAGGCCCTGGAGACGCATCGGCAGAACTTGCGTCGAGGACAGCGGCAGCGCCGCAAGGTGAAGTACGCTAAAAGCGGAACCACCGCGAATTCAATGACCTGAACTTGACCAACACTCTCTTTTTGGGATGTGAAGAATCATGTCCGGTGGTGTATAGTGGTCAGTTCATGGTTTGATGCATGTTTCACGCTTGGACATGGTGTATAGGTTTGCATGTCCGCCGCAGCTAGTACTAGCTCAAGCACACGCGCCGACGTGTTGAAAAGGGCTGCGACCCTGCTGCTTTGCTTTAACTGCTACCTTTTGTCTAGGTGTTGTTTACACCCCCTGTGCACTCCGCAGCTGCACCATAGAGAAGCGCCATAATTACGTGCAGAAGACCATGCAGTTCACTAAACGCTGCCAGCAAACTGTCCATCCAAAGGTGTCAGTTTGTTTTTTAAAATTTCAATCCTTTCTAGTTTCTGTGGCTATCCACTGTCGAAGAGTCATCGACTTGAAGCTCCCCGGGGCATGCTTGGAAACTAGGAAGCTGTCAGTTCGAACTTGAGCTGCCGCTCGATGAATGAATGAATGAATGAATGCATGAATGACTGAGTGAATGAAATGAAATGAAGTGAAGTGAAGTGAAGTGAGTGAAATGAACGGAAATGAAACGAAACGAAACGAAGCAATGAATGAATGAATGAATGAATGAATGAATGAATGAATGAATGAATGAATGAATGAATGAATGAATATACGTCCGAGAGCTGATGTGAACCAGCATTGGACATTCTTGACTTCCCAGGGACCATCCGGCAAATCACCTTCCATTCTGACTTGTTGATCTGTTGATTTTGCTTATTATCCCCAAATCTCAAAATCCTGGGAACCATGGCCCCATTTGTTGATTTTTTGCAGGCCTTCTGAGACGAAAAAGAAAGCACCGATGCAGGAGATCCGTTGGGGGTTGTGGGAGCACCGTGGATCCGTTGTGTAAGGCCTGGACATGGCCTACCTTGTGCCATTTGAAGAGTTTTGATACAAGGTTTTCTGCACATGTTTTTTTTTTTTTCGGTGAAGTGTTGGAAGCTGAGGTTCAAGGATGAGGTGCAAATGTGGACACTGACGTTGGTCTTAGACACTCTGAATTAGCAAAAAGACGACTTTTAGACAAAGGAAACGGTCACAAACATTGATAGCCAATTTTAGCATTAGCCTTTCGCTTCGCATCCTTTGTAGTTTCATTGTATCGAGGTCCCTTGTGTCTGCGAACGTTCATTTTTTTAATGTGTACCTCTATGATTTTCTGATCACTTGGCTTTCGCCGTGGGAAATAATCTACTTCTGCATAATATGCCTTTGCTTTCAAAGTCAAATTTCAATGATGTGAGTTTTTTTTCACTCGGTTGGATCCTGTCATGACTCACGACCACCAGGAATATCAAAATCTGTCAGTTTGTGTGAAACTGTTGGACTTCAACGGAGGAGAAAAAACTGAATCTCGAGAATGAGGAATTGGAGAAGCGTTGGGTGCCAAGGCAGTGGCTTTGAACATCTTTGAACACAAATTGCGAAAGACAAGCAGATAAACCGAACAGTTTGTCAAAGCTCTTGTGGCTGCTAGTCAGTCGATGCTAATGATGATCCTCGTTTCTAGTTAGTTGTTCATGTGTTGGTAGATCATTGCCTCAAACTACGCTGAACAAACATCTGTGAACGACCCTCCAAGATCAGGGTAGGAGTCTAAACAGTCTGAGCTGCCGGCATCAGGATATCTCCAGGATGCCACATCAAGTAGAAAGGAAGGTATGGAAGGGTATAAGTCAGAACCAACCGTTCCCAGATGAGGGATCCTGCATATCCCAACAGAGACTGCTCTGTCCATTTTTGGGATGTTCACTGATGTCCACCAGGAACACGAGGTCTTGACCCAAAGCATCGGAAGGAAAAAGCACCAAACGCCAAATACATTTGAACACCAAATACAGAGCTTTCAGAGGCGATGAAAGGTCCATCAAGCCTTTCAGCAACACCAGAACTTGGCATATGAAAGCATCAGAAGTACCAAGTATCAGTCCACTGGTCACAGTGATTCATCATGCTGTATTCCTCTGGAGGACCGACATTGATTGTTGGTTGTTGGTTGACAATGACTCACACTGACGGTTTCTCGCCAACAACCCACCGTCACTATTGATATCAACCATCATTAGCCAACAGTTCACCATTTGGCTGATAATGATGAAGTGAATGATGGATTTATAGTATTTGAATGATAATGTGGTGAATGATTTTTGAATTTCTGAGTTGTTAAGCATGGTGAACCATTCATCAACTTTCTCGTGGATCATGACTGCCATGATCCCCAACGGTGTCTTCTTCCTTGGCGCTTTGCTTCTGCGAAACGAGGTTTGCAGAAGCAAATGGAGGAAGTGCAAGCGCAAGAAGAAGCTTTGCAGCGCTTGCGACAGCAGGCGACAGCTGTACCAGCAATGAACAGCATGGTGAATTGAATAGCAATGGTTAGTGGTTAACAATGGTGGTTAACAATGGTGGTTAACAATGGTGGTTAACAATGGTGGTGAATAATGGCTAATCCATTGGATTCCGGGAGACCATATGATGTGCTGAGAAAAAGCGTAGCCATTGGAGTTTGACTCAGAGGATCCCGGGAGCAAGCAGACAGAGAAGTAGCATGACACCAGACGTGAACCAGCATCTCCCGATATTCAGCTCCAGCCCGCGGATTGCTGCCATTGTTATATTACATTATGTTAGTATCTATATGACTGGAATCGATCTTGAAAAGCTAGTCCAATCAACCATTGGCACTTCATTTGCCATTCGTGCTGTATCAATCCTCCACCAATGCTCACATGAGCTTCCTTGGTTTCGCATGATCTTTCTGGATGCCGGGGAAAAAAAATCTGCTTTCAAGTGATATCTCACACCCGCCTGGGATGATCCAATTTGCTTTCCTCGGCCATGATCATGCAAACATCCATAAACCATGAATAACTCTCCATCAGCCCATCACTGACCATGATTTTCACTGATTCTGAACATTTCTGAACCATCCTTTGGCCGTAAGCAAAGCATTATTAGGCATTTTTCAGTCGATTACAACTGTCCTTAGGCATCCTTATCCATGATTGGAAACAACCCAGCGGCAGGCTGAGGATTTGACAGCGAGGCCGCCATCAACTCCATCTGATCTACCACCGGAGCCGCAGCCGAAGCGGTCTTCGATGCTGAGATTCAGATCCATGGTTCATCGAGCCTGCTCCGGTCTTGACAAAGAATCACATTGAGATGATAGGCTGATGTGGCTATGGGTCAATCTTAACCATCATTTTTTCGATGGATAGTACCGAACCAAACTGTAGGCAAACAATGGTTAATGATTATACACCAGGGGTACAGGGTTTTGACCCATTGCCGTGTCTGAAGGCAAATCGCATCAGGATGAATATTTTTCACAGCTGGGAATTTCGCGGCCTGACTCAGTCACTTGTGGAAAAGTGAAACTTGGACATGCATGCCAATGGGGTTGACTATTTCTAGAGTAGTCTTTAACATGTGAACATATGTGATCCTCTTCCAATCCATTGCACATTGGTCAATCTTTCTCCATATTTGTTGTTGTGGTGGTCGTGGTTGTGTGACTCTCGCTGGTGTGTCACCCGAATTTGCACAACCAGTGCTGAACAGTGGCACAGTTGAGGTGAAAATAGCAGGCTGTATCATGTGGCCCCAAGCAAGGCAGCAAGAAATGGTGGTTTCTCAAGCCATAGGGAACCCCAAAGCCCTGGTGGTTTTTTACTATAAATGGTTCGTATAAAGGATGATAACTGGGGGTACCCCTATGACTGAAGAAACACCCTACCAAAAAGCCATGAAATCACGAAGAGTTCATAGCAATTCCGATCCAAGTAATGGAACTCTGAAGCTTCGATCGCAGCGTTGCTGTTGTCGCATGTTGTCAGATCATTGTGCACAATTTGCCGTTACCTTGTTGCACCTTGTTGCACCTTGTTGCATCAAGCTTTTGGCGGTGCACCTGCGTGGATAATTATCTCTTGGACGAGTCGAAGACACAAGCACCCGCGAGGTTTCCTCGGGGAAAACCACCGTCACTTCTGGGTGATTGGGGGTGGCAATATGATCCAATGTGGCATCCTTGTACCTCATGGGCTTACCAACCTTGGTGTTGTAACTATCGAAGGTGCGTGAAATGCATGATAAGCTGATATGCGTTCACTCCAGGAAAGAGTTGCGTGCGGCGCAAGACCAAAGTTCCATGTACTCAAAATTTGAAGCGATAGCGAGTAGCTTGGATCTATCGAAAATCAATGGCGGTTTTGTTTCCGTTTGAGCCTGAGTTCGAAGAGGGAGTCCAATGGAATCCGCATGATTCCATGGCAGTGCAAGTGCATGCAAGTACCAGGTTCGATGTTTGACAACGCCTCCCACGCTGGCCGCGATGCATCAGCTTTTCGCGCATAAACTGCACATGCTTGCACTGGCCAGAAAACCTGGCTGAATGCCGACCATATACTAGTAGCCAAAACGGAGTTCGTTGAATTCATGCAGTTGCTATGATGCTTTGGACATGAGACATGAAAAGCGACCAAAGACAAGCAGTCATAGCAGCCATTGCCTCCAGTTTTTACACTTGAAGAAGTTCAGCAAGTGATGGCCACTTTCAAGAAGGAGAGGGGTCGGCGGCGAGTTCCGGGCCCAGCTGAGATACGCCCTGGTTCAATCAGAAGAGTCAGCCCCCCTTCCCCAGCAGAAATTGTCAAAGCCAAGAGCTGGTTGATCGGCAGATCCCCAAGCAGAACAGCTCACACATCAAGGCCCTGGCCTTTCTCCTGATATTTGAAACATACACTTCGGTGACACGTGGACATCAAACCTTAGTCTGGCATAGTTTCTTTTATGCTTGAGCAGAGGCCTGCTACATCCTGGTATGCTGCCCCTTTCAACCTATGTTTTCTTGCATCGCTATCATATGGGTTGTACAACATGTACAGCAATCTTTCACCCTTGTGTTTGGCAGTATACCATTCGAAGAAACTCTGATCATGTATGCATTGTCACATCTCACAGCCCTTAGTGGCATGTGTAGGGTTCCTATTGTGTCTGATATTGATGCCATGATGTGTAATGTGAAGCTCCGGTAGATATACATAGATAGATTCACCATAGATTTCACATTCTGAATCCCCAATCATCGAGTGCATCAGCTTTTGTCAGTCCTTGCTGAGGCCGCTCCTCTTCTATTCGCCCTCTTGGGTGTTTTTCAAGGTCAGCTGATTTCCATGACCAAGGTCTTAGGTCATTGGCTTGTGGGCGATCAGGTTGAGCATACTGCACCATTTACGAAAAACACATCCTTCAAGAAAAGATCCTATTAAAACATGTGAAAACATGGTGAGTTTGTAGAAGATTCATCATGTTTTCAGCTGTGACTTTGAGCCAACGCCATGTGTGGGTGTGCTATGCTTCACTCGCTTCTGCGGTTTCAGGCGTTTGGAGCTTTGTGTTATCTCCAAGGCCGGGAGGGCTGGTTCCCCAGAAATTTCAAGTGTCACATGTCAATGTGAAAGACAAAACCATATCTCTCAGCATTAGTAGACATTGGTAGTATGTAAGCATTCGTATATACATGTAACTACATATATATATATATATTATATACATATACGTTTACACATCATCTAACCTTTATTTGGATGTTTTTGTGTCTAGTGCGAACAACCCGATCACTAATCGCTCTAGCTTCAACTTGCTTCATATGGTACACCCCGCGCAACCAGCGGCAACTAGATTGATCATGGTCTATAAGGCAAAGTGCTATTGATGGTGTGAAAAAAGGGAGTGGATGTACCACCTTGGGCAGTGAAATGATGTGAAATGCAGCAGTTCCGAGATTTCTTCAGATCTGAGAGAACAATCGCAGCTATTTGGCTCGGGAGCTACCCAGTCATGTCAAACAGGGCCCAGATTGCACCGCTCATCGTGCGCGGTCCCCAGATCGTGCAGCATGTGCCGGGGGTCGCGGCGGTTGCAGCGCCAGGACAGATCATGATTGGACAGCGGCCTGTGCCCACGGTATCCTACCGCGTAATGCCACATGCAGTGCCACATGCTCCTGACCTTCAACTAGGGAGGGGGACAAGCTTGGCACGTCAAGGATGGGACGCCGTTCAACGTAGCTTGGCACTTGATGACCCGTGGTGCTGTTCATTGTGATGTCTTGGAAACACGACGGAGATGTTGCATTGTTCAATCTTATTTAAGTACAAAACTGCAAGCATACATTGACATTTTAAGCGTTTCTTTATGCTACTTGTGTTCTCGAAGCCAGCCTCAAAATTCAGTGCCAAGTGTTGGTATAGCGAAGTTATGCAAAGTCCTTTGCGGGGCTGTTATTTTCCTGTTTTTTTCTGGTTTTTGATCCTTCTCTGGATGGGGCTTTTGCACGAAATCAGTGTTGCACTAATTTTCGGATGCTCGGGGCTCGTACAAAAACCTAAAAACCTGCCAGTGTTTTTTCGCATATGGCTTTCAACACGGGGTGCAAACGAAATGTTTTGAGCTTGTGGTGTTTGAAAACCAAGGGCATTTGCGGTGTTTTTTGGCTGCTTTGTTGCTGGGACATGCCAACAACCAGGCAAAAAGCCGTGTGTTTGGACAGGAAGTGCAAACAAAACTAGAAATGTCATAGGTTTGCAAAAACGAATTCGTTGCAGTGCTTCATGATTCTTCTGTCCACAGCATTGCCGTGGCACCTATACACTCTTCTTATTGACAGCTCAGCAGGCTGGCTTTTGTCCCTCTTGTCAGGGGTATGGGAAAACACACACACACAATCACGCACAGATGTGTACAATGTACATCGATTTACTGCATGGGTGTATGCACAAATCTGGAATATGATTCACGCATCGCAGCGATAAGTCATAGATATCGAATATCGAATAGTGCAAATGATATGAAACATATACAATATTTGCTGATCATATTGAATAATGATATCAGATATCGCAACTTTTTCTACTTGATTGATCTCCCAGGTACAGCAATGCAGGTCATCAATCCGATGGTGGAAACTTTTGAGTGCAGGATCTGTCTGACCAATTTGCCTGTGGCGGAGAGAGTCGTCTTCCGAGACTGCCACGACCCCAAGCACGGCTGCTGCAAGGATTGCACCCGCTACTGGATCAAAGAACGTGTCGAATCAGGGCATGTCTTCAACATCACCTGCAGCCGTCGTGGAATGTGCGACTGCAATGCCAGGGTGAGTGATGAGGAGGTCTTGCGGTTTACAGATACTGACACCCACGCAAAGTACATGCGCTTCAAAAGCATGCGTGAGGATGACACCGTCAGGGAGTGCCCTCAGTGTGGGCACATGTGTAAACCAAACTATCGACAAGGAGAGATCGTTGCGGAGATGAAATGTCCATCATGCAGCTGCAATTTCTGCTACTATCATTCCAATGCGCATGCAGGTCGGCCTTGTGATGAGTACAGCAGACAGATCTCGAAACAGTTAAAAGAAATGGAACAAGGAGCCTTAGCAGACTCCAAGCCATGTCCCAAGTGTGGATTATACACTGCCAAGACGGGTGGATGTAATCACATGACGTGCGCTGAACACAGCTGCAGGACCCACTGGTGTTGGGTTTGTGGTCAAGAAATCGAGGGCGGTGCAGATGGAGTGATGGCTCACTATTCAGGCAGATGCAACCACTTTCCCGAAATTGACGAAACGACAACACCAGGGATGGTTCTCTCCTGCCTTAGAATTCTGACCTTTCCAATTCGCGTCTTCTTCATGGTCATGGCTGCTTTGATCTTGATAGGATGTTTGGCACTCTCACCGATTACACTATTCATGGTCTCATTCAGTGCTTGCTTGTGCTGTCACAAGCTAAGGCTTAGGAGTCAAGTAGTGATCAAAGCATTCGTTCTCATTCCTGGCTTCTTGCTTTACATAGGAATCGCTCTGCTTTGGATGCTCCTTGTATTCTTTTTCATGGGGCTTCTATGTTTCACTCTGATGCCTGCGGAACAATGCCTTTCTGGATGGTGCGGTTGCCCACCACTACTGACTCCAAATGTTGATCGTACTCATTTGATTTGGCTGCTTACGCTGCCCTTCAACTCCCTCAACCCTGTGCGCTCCTTTTTGCAATGCTACTTCACGAGGCAGCTTGGTGAAGATTAGCAAGATGTATTCTGTTGGTTGTCGCAACGGAGATGGAGAAGGTTTGTTGAATTGCAGAGTTTTGCATGATTGGGCATGGCTAGTCACTAGCCTAGTGAAGGCTGTGCAGTAGCTTCCACACGCGTCATGTCCAAACATCATACGTTCATGTCATGTATGTTGCTGTTTTTGGATGTTTTTGGCGTGGATAGTGCTTCGTTTTGGTTCAAGACAACAAGAAACAAAATCCAAAACATGTTTGCCCCCTACCCAGGAGTCCATTCTGTGATGGACCTGCTGCGACTTGCAACGTTTGCCTCGTTTTGTCCTTGTTTTTGAACAGCAGAATACTGATAGATTTAAATTTACCATATATCGCCATCTTGCATTTGTATCCACATTCCTTCCCTTCCCGTCCCTTCCCGTCCCTTCCCTTCCCTTCCCGTCCCTTCCCTTCCTGTCCCGTCCCTTCCCGTCCCGTCCCTTCCCTTGTCACACTCTGAGGTGGAGATGGTGTCCAGATCGACATTCGCCAGACACATCGGACGGAAAAACAAATTCTTCCGCCACAGAGACCATCGAGTCAGACTGAACGAGCCGAAGCTTTATCGAAAAGTCACGCTGCACGGCCATGACTGGTGGTTGATGGTGATTGATGCTGATGGTGTCAAGACACAACAGTCACTATGATAAGTTGATGAACTATACCTAGACTATACCGGTGAATTTGGGCCTGAAACCATCAATCGTTCGACTTCAGCGGCAGGCTTCCGGGATTCGATCGGCCTCGATCTTTTCGAAAAGCAACTGAAGAGAAGCAGGGAACGAGGTGCTTGAGAAAGTAGCCACCCACTTGCGAATATGAAGGTAGCACAGTCGCAGAAGATAAACATTTGCTGTCCCTCATTTTGAACTTGTGTGATTTATCATCCACTTGTTTGATTCCGGAATCATGCAGTCCACTTACCAGACATGCCAGTGACTTCAAGATGAATGGTCCGATGAATGGCCAGTTCTGTCCGTAGATGCAGTTGAGGGACCGAGCGCTTGCAGGTCTGTTAATGGAACATCACTCAAGGACATGGTGCTCTTGAGGCCGTTCATGCTACAAGGCTACAAATACAAGCCTTTCTGGTCACAAATTGTCGAACTGTATCAATATTGTACTAGCACCAGAACGCGAGACCCAAGTGGTATTCAGATGGTCTCGGAAGTTGCCAATTTTTTTTCTTAACTTGGACAGCGATAATACACGGAGCCAAAAACCGTTCAGGTTTGGCTGAGTCCAAAGCTTGGCAAGCGACAAGACACTCATCAAAATCCAGTGGCATTCGGTCAGACAATAAATATCGGGTCGCTAGTATCGAAAGTGACTGGGGAGCTGACAATGCAACGTGCATGTTGTGAGCATGCCATATTTGCTTTGATGTTTAATCATGTTTTAAATGTATGACATATGTATGACCCATCTTCACTGGAAAAAAATGGAAATTCCAACAAAACTGCAAGTGAGGAAGTGTAAAAAAAACCCTGTCAATTAGATTTAGTAAGGACGCGGACCAATTGACCAGAACTGCTTCCATTCACTGTAAAACGATAGGAGGAAAAAAAAACGATAACAGTCACATCATGAATTATGGCACCAGAGCGTTTAAGCTGTGCCTGAGGCTAGATTCGATTCATGACCATGCATGGCGCATAAGGGTCCAAAACAATAACAAAACGATAAGAAAAGCGATAAGGTTTTCCACATCAGTGCGCATTTGTATAGTTCTACGGACTGCCAGCAATGTCACTGCTTTCGTTCTTCAACAGTGGGACAAAAGGATCGGAACACTAATATGGTGACCGGTGTAGCACATAGACCCTAAGTAAACCCAATTAGAGATTTCTGTGGCAGGCTGCAGTGTTTCTCGTGTTTCTTGTTTGGCTGTGGTATAATGTTGCATGCACTTTGTACTGTAAAACGATAAGGAGGAAAATAAAACGATAAGGCGGAGAGGGTGTAATTGAATTTATAATAGGGTTTTTTCACCACCTCAAGTGGCGCGGGCAGGAGGAGATGGCTGAGATTCTTAAGACCTACGAGCTTGACGGCAGTCTTCCTCACTTGGAACGTTGGTACCAGAGCATCTCAGATTCAGGCCAGCCAAGGAGGATGGGACACGGGAAGGAAGTGGATCTCCTAAGAATTGTAGGACAAGGCTGTTTGCAACTGATGGGTTCCTTGGTTCATTTTCCGCTCAGAATACGTCCACTGGCACAATCTTCTGATATAACTATTCTACATTATATATACCCATGAAGTTAGAATTATTCATTTTCCTTGCTTGCATGTTACATTGATTATAACGAAAAGTTAGAATTCTTCATTTTCCAACTGGTTGCATGTTTAGTGAATGGACAACAATTTGTCTTAAGTTGTACGTATATGGGTACCCCTCGTCGGCCATGGATGGTCACCTGTTCTGAGGCGCTACACTCTCTACAGGTCTTTACAATAAAGCCCTGCAGGCAGGATGGCTCAGGATGCCTCAGGATGGCTCAAGATGGCAGGATGATGTAGTGTTGCACTCGTAGTCCGAGCAATTGTTGGATGTGCCTTGCCTTCTATGTGCAAAGTTCATCGACTTTTATGTGGAGAGTATCTAGGCTCTGATGCGCGCCTCCTGAACAAGTTGGACTGAAGCGAAACAAACAAAAAACAAATCATCTTCGATACTGCTTCCAAGGCAAATAGTTGGTGGAGAATCCGCATGGCCTTGATGTTGCACGGTTGATATTCCTTAAGCAGCTGGATATCTCATGAATTATCATGATATCTCCACATGACTTGGACACCTGGGGTAGGCACTGGAGGCTCCACCCATCGCAGGCCATGATCACAACTGGGCGTCCAGCCCATGTCAAAGAATTCTTTGGTTTCATCGAGAAGCAGGTGCCTGGGGAAGCACTGTGTAGCACCTTGCACAGCGCGACATTGTCACAGCAAGGAACTGGAGGAAGTTGAACTGGTTGAATAATTTGAATATATATATATATATATCTTTCAATATCTTTGAATCGCAAATCGTTGCACTTAGATCATCTATGTCCATCTCTCTAAACATCTGCAGAGATCGTGCCAGTCCCACAAGCGCTTGCGTCGACTCGCTGTCCTGCTTTTTACCATACGGAGATGAGTTGCTCAACTCCGCTGGAACTTAATGGGAACAAAATCATAAGCACTCCTTGCGAAGGGAAACTGTTAACAAGCCTTGTCTTAGCATTGTGAGTGCCTCCTCCGAACGAATCAGGTGCAGCCAGATGCGTTTGATTCTCAGCGCACAGTCACCTTTAGACAATGTTAATGTGCGCGATGGCTTTGCCGAAGGCTGATTAGGTCTGCTTTGCAGGTCCAAAAGAGTCATACAGAAGACTTGTCTCGACTAGCCGGGGCCTAGCCGTGATGCGTGCCATCTCATGGTTTCATTTGACCACTGCAGCTTTACATCTCAATTCCTGTGACAAAGTGCTTTTGCTTCATGGATTTCATGGTACCTTGGCCAACCTTGGCGTCACCTTGGCGTGTCATGGGAGGATGGGACAATTCTTTCCGATTGATTTTGACATATTTTGACTGCATTTCCAGCTATGAAAACAATTTCAAAGTGACCTGTTGGATCCTGGATGCCTGCACTTGGTTGCTACACTATCATATACTATCCGCTGGTCTACCCCAGATGATTTCATGTTGTAGAGCGGTT
>VSDK01001536.1:156643-239829 GCA_009767595.1 Symbiodinium kawagutii
ACATTCTTTCTGACATCTCTTCTGACATTCTCTCTGACATTCTTTCTGTTGTATCTTTTGACATTCTTTCTGACATCTCTTCTGACATTCTCTCTGACATTCTTTCTGACATCTCTTCTGACATTCTCTCTGATTTTCTTTCTGACATTCTCTTTGACATTGTTTCTGGCATATCTTTTGACATTCTTTTTGACACATATTCTGACATATATTCTGACATTCTCTCTGACATTCTTTCTGACATCTCTTCTGACATTCTTGCTGACAAATCTTTTGACATTCTCTCTCACATTCTTTCTGGCATCTCTTCTGACATTCTTTGTGACATCTCTTCTGACATTCTCTCTGACATTCTTTCTGACATCTCTTCTGACATCTTTGAGGTCCGGCAGCGACCACTGGCCGCGGATGGTCGTGGTTGAGGTCCGGCAGCGACCACTCGTCGTGCATGGTTGTGGTTGAGGTCCGGCTGCGAAGGAGAGGAGGAGAAGTCAGCTCTGATAAAATCTAACAGCCCTCACCTGACAGGTGGGGAAAAAGAAACAAAGCAAAAAAGAAAGAAAGAAAGAAAGAAAGAAAGAAAGAAAGAAAGAAAGAAAGAAAGAAAGAAAGAAAGAAAGAAAGAAAGAAAGAAAGAAAGAAAGAAAGACAGACAGACAGACAGACAGAAAGAAAGAAACATGAAACAAAGAAAAATGAAAGAAAGAAACGTGAAAGAAAGAAACATGAAACAAAGAAACATGAACGAAAGAAACATGAAACCAAGAAACATGAAAGAAGGAAACATGAAACAAAGAAACATGAAAAAAAGAAACATGAAAGAAAGAAACATGAAACAATGAAACTTGAAAGAAAGAAACATGAAACAAAGAAAGAAAGAAACATGAAACAAAGAAACATGAAACAAAGAAAGAAAGAAACATGAAACAAAGAAACATGAAACAAAGAAACATGAAACAAAAAAACATGAAACAAAGAAACATGAAACAAAGAAAGAAAGAAACATGAAACAAAGAAACATGAAACAAGGAAACATGAAGCACACACACATGAAACAAAGAAAGAAAGAAAGCAAGAAAGAAAGAAAGAAACATGAAACAAAGAAACAAACAAACGAACAAACAAACAAACAAACAAACAAACAGACACACAAACAAACAAACGAACAAGCAAGCAAGCAAGCAACCAAACAAGCGAACAAACAAACAACCAACCAACCAACCAACTAACCAACCAACCAACAAACAAACACACAAACAAACTCAGCACTCTGCTGGACTTCCTTCCGTGCTTGCATTTTTGCATTGTGTGCAGATTGATTAGGCCAGAATGCGCAAATTCCTGAAGTGCATGGCATAGAGGCTTTACGAGCCACTTTTCTATTTGACGCTAGTTGTTTGCAGCGACATGAGCGCTTCAGCACGCCTACGCACAGTGTTTCCTGGCACTGTACCTAATACAAGGGGAAATAGAAACTTGATATAAACTATGAACAAATTGCGTATAAAACAGATAAACAAGCTTCAGAACATCCAGTTCGCATCCATCATCCACGACTCTTTCGCCGGTCGGCGGGGGCATCCTGTCGCCCTCGAAGGACTTGGTCTTTGTGTCGGATGGACACTTCTCAGCCTGGCATCTTGACGTCGCGAAGAGCACTGGAAATTTCTGTGCACATCGAGAGACCCAACACACCCTGCATGGTGGATACAAGGGATGCGACGTCAAACGACTTGTTGGCTTCTGGTCGATTGGCAAATTTCTTGGGGTATTGAATGTCAAAGATGGTTATGTTGAGCATCGGGCTTTGGCATTGGCAGGATTGTTGGAACCCCCCCAAAAGAGAGTAGGTCCGACCCAAAAGCAAGTCCGCAAGATCATGGATGGCATTTAACTTCTTCAAATCTACCATTCCATCATGTAACACACCCAGTCAGAAAAAAATGGTACCTGGTAGTGAGTCCAAAGCGAGTCCAAATTTTGGGGCCCAGACAGACAGATCCTTCTTCGCTTTGCATATTCCCGGATATTGATGTGCTGGAGAAAGCAAAGCTGTCCAATGCTTCTGATAAGATATACATTCCCCATCATTCCCCTATTCAAGTTTTTTCAGCTCAATCGTGTCCAACAAAGATATGTCGGGAATACAAAGCATACACTTCAACCCAACTGAAAGCTGGTTCTCCCCCAAATGAGTGTTAGCCCAAGAACAATATTTAGTCCCTCGCTCAGTCCATTCATTAAATGACTGCCAATAGTTGAAGCAAGCCATTGCCCAGTTACTCGGCTTTATGGTCAGATGGAATAAATGCTTTTCATGGCTCAAACTTCAAGCAGCGTAGCCTGCATTTTCCTGTCCATTGCGTGAGGTGCTCGCAGTTAGTTGGCGATGATTCGCAGTCGCCTTTTCCGGAGCCGAAGTGATTGGGGTGTAGCGTGCTTCACCGGTTGTGTTCATGGTATTGGTCTACTATGGTCTGCTTTTATCCATGTGTACCACTCTCACTTTCACACATTTCAGCGAGAGCATAGTCCTCGTCCGTAGGTGCACGCTGGAACATATATTTGGAATAGGCTGAGCCAGCAATTCCAAATGCCAGAGCACGCCAATAGGGGATATCTCTTTTGCATTCTTTTGCAGTCTTTTGCAATGTACTTACAGGGAGAGGTTGCGGGTATATGCCAAAGAGTATTCTGTTCATTTTGGGGATGTTCACTGAGGTTACAGTACAGGGTTTTGACCCACTTCCAAACAACTTGAGTTTTGAAGAATGGGCCGGCAACAATAACAAAGACGTTTTTGACTTTGCTCTCTTCAATCACATAATGAGTAATCATTGGGCATGATAGCTGGCTGCAGGACCACTTATTTAGGGATCTATTGGACGAGAGCGTTTTAAGGCGATGGCATAGGAGCACATGACTCTTGGTATCTTGATTCGTTAAGCACAGCCAGGAGATGAACCTCCACGGCGACGCTGAGAGTTCTCAGGTTCTGCTGTCAGTCAGCAGAGATTCCAACTGATCACTGCTGCCCACAGCTGCCACGTGAAGAACTGCGCCAGCGGAGCTGAATGGACTTGTTTAGCATGTGGGCGGCAGTGTGGCGTGAGTTTTGCTGTTCCTTTCAATCCTCATCTCTTTAAGGAGATGTGGGTTTGGGAGCAACTTCTTAAAAGGCCTCGTAGACGATTGCATCAGCAAGTGGCAGCTGAAAAAAAAATGGTGCAGCATTTGCAGGCTGAGTCCATGATTTTTTCCTAAGCATTGGTGAGCGATGAACCTGTGATAACCAGTTCATCTAAACGTAATCATTTTGCTAGGCTCACAGGTGCGGCGAATTCGTGCCCATTGTCTGTTGCGCATGTGATTTATGACCTGTTTGAGTGAAAATCGTACCCATTAAAACAGTATGCCCATTTGGTTGTTTCTCAAAATCGGGGTTTTCCCAAAGTTATGGTTGGTTTATTGCCATAAATGGAAAATAAAATGAATGATTTGAGGTACCATGGGGTACCCCTATGGCTTGAGAAACCACCAGCTCGTGGCGGATCTCCGCTAAGGGGCCGCACGTCAGGTGACCGGAGATCGATTCTTTGCCAAGGGCGTGGCCTACAATCCGCGCAATGAGCTTTGGAGATGCGATAAAGGCATTGACATAGCTCTGGTCACCTGAGGTTACCCAACCGCTTTATGGATGTGGATGTGGTCATGTAGATGGGGTCATCCATTTAAGTGAAACTTGAAGATCTTACGTTTGAAAGAGAGATTAGAGGGGCGTCATCCTTGAATCAAGAACCAAACCACTTGACTCTTCATACTTTTTATCCATCATTCCATGTACAATGTACATTTTAAAGAGGTCATCTGTCAATAGTTGATTTCCTCATTTACTGTTTCAGCGTGTGATTAAGTCTTAGCGTGTAATTAAGTCTTTACGTGTGTGTTTGTACATAGGCTGAAGTTTCTGCAGGGAGAGTCAGTTTGTTTCCATGCCAACCTTTCTGAACTTCCGTCCGTTCATAGAGAATACACATTCAATTCATGCTTAGTCGTACTTAGGAACACTACGACAAGTCCTTTGGGCAAAGTGTGCAGGCAGGGAGTGGGAGCCGCGTCAAGAATCGCAACGAAAGGAATGAATACGACAAAGAATCAGCTGAGCTAAACCAGCTGATGGAAACGGCGCAGTTGGACAAACGGATGGCCTTCGCGCCGGCCAACCACAGCAAGGGAGGGGGAGCAAAACAGAGAATTAGAAGGTCCTTTTGTGGTTTTGAGTTTTGATTGATTTTGTTATGTTATGTTCATGTGCTTTTGTTCTTGGTGAAACAAGTTGGATCATTTCCAATGTTAGAAGTGCGATATTTGTTGACAGAGGTGCAGGATTCTGCCGACAATGAATGGGACAAACCAGCTACTATACCAAGTGGTGTAGACTTTTGCGTGCTGGAGGCTCCAGTCAAATGTTGGTGCAAAAAGATGCTTCGAAAGTCATCAAAATCATCAAATGTTGTTTAGATGTTTCGAGTAGCCACTGCTAGGTCCTAGGTTTCTCAACAAATCCTACGACCATGTTGGGGAGACAGTAAGCCACGTCTACTCATTTTGCCTGTGTCTTTTTCCTTGGGTTCAGAGACACTACTCTTAGGATATCTGTTGGACAAAAAACTGAGCACCGAAGACACACAACCAAGCATTTCCAGATCTTGAAATTCAAGAAGCAGAAGCAGAAAACCAAAAAGCATGTTCTTCTCATTTTCACTGCGCTTGACATAGGGCGTGCTTTCCCCACGTTGCTTCGGTCTGGCAAAGCTTCCCTGCCGCCAGGTGGAAGGCTGGGTGGCGACTTGGCGCAGTGGACTTAAGCCGGCACTGACTTGCTGAGCAGCCGCACCAAGGATCACTGTGTTCCAGGCCATCCCAAGGGCGGTGAATGGTCATATACCGAGGAGAGCAGATCAGTGTCATCCAGCTGATTTGACATGGCTCAGAAAGGGCGAATGTGAGCCCAAACGAAGAGGATGAAAGCCACAAACAATTCATTTCTGAGGCATTAAGAATGTCTGCTGTAAGAATTTCTAAGAATCACAACTTCATCGCTCTAAGCGATTACAGCTGTGAGCGATGCAAGGACGTGATTGCAGATGAGCATGAAGACATGTGGAGCAACTGGGCACCTGTGGGCATCATTATTTGGGAGTGATGTGTGAGCGATCAGTTGTCAAATGTGGAACAAACGTGACAACACGGTACTGTATCATAGGAAGCCCTTTACGTCCCTTGCAGTCTTTTCTCCCACTTCTCCCGTATTCACATGTTCACACATCACAACACGGAGGGAAGGCGTGTCAAGCCATCAACATGTATCCAGATGTGGCAAGGAAACTTGTCATTCGATTACAGAGGCACATGTTTTTGTGTTTTTCAATGTTTTTCATATTTTTCAGAATTAGTAAGGCTTCTCTAGCCGAACATTCGTATCGGCTTAGGTGTAGATCTGGAGGCGATTGCAGATCTGGGTCGGGGGCTTGGATATGAATAAACTCTGTAATTACATTGACTCCAGCACAAGGATTTGTTTCAGGTAAGTTGTCACTCTTTTCGAAGGTGTTCCGAGAAAAATCTTTCTTTTTCTTTCTTTTTTGTAATTTTGACATGAAGTGGCAGCAGTGTTTGATCGAGCGAGAGAGAGCCAGAATGTTTGGAGTCGCCAATTTTCTTTCCAACGATTTCAATTTCTTCACTGCCAAGGTGCCAACACAGTCCGCCTTTACAATGTGAACCCGCAGAACAATCACTCCAAGTTCATGGAGAAGGTTCCAACATGTGAGCAGAGTCTCTAATTGTGGATGTGCGGGTTGACGAAAGCATTTTTCCTGAAATGTATCGCATGGGCAATTCTGGATGCAATTTCCATGAAAGGATCAAAATCTCCAAACAGGACAGAATTGTTAGGCGCATCCCATTTATTGCATTGATCCGCCGTACGAAGTCATTCGGCAAGAACATGCCAGAAACCAGGATGGCTGTAGGCAATGCATTCGGTTTTGATCCCGAGGGTGGTGTAGGAAGAAACAAAGACATCGTAAGACACTCAATTGTTAGGGTGAATGTGATGGGGCAGTTCTTGTTCCAAGAGGCATAGACTGACATCATAGTAGTGTAGGCCTTCAGAGCGGTGTAGCACTTGGCCTAGGACCCTTCAGGCTACATTAAATCCGATATACTCGTACCCAAACCCATCCAAACTTCACAAAAAAGTTGCTGATGTTTGTACCAGCAAAGAGAGGTTGATTGAATATCTCCAGATGCCTCAGAACTTTGAGACAAAATCGGGGAGGGTCAGTTTCCTGTTGGTCATGTTGCAAAATATGCCACACTTATCCCATTTGGTTGAAACTATTTAGTTGTCAATTGATATCAATAATTGAAAGTATACATCGTATGTACTCAAGATGTATGTGACTGTTTGACATAATGTTTTAATGCCATGTGTTGTGATGTGGTGCCAGGTAACTTGGTGCATTGCAGTCTATTGGCAATGCAACGCAATGTAGGCAATGTAACGGAGTGTACCGGCAATGCAAAGCATTGCGTGCGCTATAAGCACTGAATCTTATTAATGTGTTTACCACTACGTATGCAATGTAATGCAACGTCATGTAAAGTAATGAGTAATGTGTGCATGTATGTAAGTATAGATGCATGCATGCATGCATGTATGTGTTGCTATGGAGTGTCATTTTTCAGTTTCATCTTTTTGTGTGTCATTGTCCTATGCTATGACACATGTATATATGTATATATACATATGTAATTATGTGATGCAGTGGAAGCCATGCATTGGAAGCCATGCAATGCAATGCAATGCAACTGAATGTCCTTAGCATATGGACTGACAATTTACAGTATCTGATGAATGCAGTATATGTGATGCATGTGATGTAGTGTCACACACTGTTGGTAATGAACGAGTATATACTGGAATGTAATGTTTCTAGTGATATTGTGTACAATGGATGCAGTGTTATGTATGAAAGGCATGTAATTCAATGCAATGCATGTAATGCACGTGATGTAATGGAACATAGTGCAACTGAACACCGTCTTTTTGAATGTCTTGCAGCCGATGATAGTCAGCAACCAAGCCACATTTTAGACCCTCACTTCCGCCACTTTCACAAGCCTGTGGCCTTATCCAGGCACTCTCGCTGGGCATTTACGCAGCTTGGTTCCATATTCAGAGGCTTTCCATAGCTGTGGGGCCTTCAACTACCCATCGGCAGACAATCGATCGACAGGTAAAGCTACGGTAAAGCGGCACTTATTGCTGCATTCAAGGCCTACTGGATGCTTATTGCGATTCATATTTTTGTAAGCCTTGATTTCATCGGCCTATTGTTTCATTGGCTGACGGGTGCAGAAGCAGTGGTGCGAACTCGGGAGGCCAACTTCAATCTCCATGAGTTGTCAGTGATGATGGGCTCTTGAATCAGTCATTAGGAAAAATATGGAAAAATCAAGTCATTCTGAATGCGAGAAAGAACAGGTGGGTCGATCGCATACTGTCAAGTTGGAAAGGAGGAAACATCATTTTTGTGACCTGGCTATGTGACATGCCAGCCTTTTGTTTTCGCTCTGGGCTTGTGCTTGGTTTTTTGATGATGGTTTAGAGGGATCAATGATGATCCTGCACATTTCTGCAGGTTTGCCAGTGCATGTGGGCTCACACCGTTTGTCGCTGGTTACAGGGCCTATATTATTCACATGTGCTTAGAGGGGAAGCACATCCAAGCGCTGTCCCCCACAGGGGTGACCACCATGAACCATGCTGTTGGGTCACATTGGCCAAACCCTCCCCAGACAAGAAGCAGTTGCAACCTGAAGCACGCCCAAAATCACAGTGAAAATACCTTTGTGGCCGGGATTGTTCAAATCTAGCATCTATCAATTCTATCAGCATCTCATTTTGTTGGTACTTGCAGAAGATTTCAACCGGCCACGCATGCGCCCTGTTCATGGAGCTGATTCTAGCGTTAGTGAGGGCATGGTGTTTGGGATTTGTATTTGTGCTAGGATTTGGGGTTGAATGTATTGGAAGGAGCTGTTTCCTCATCAATCTTCAAGGATTTTTTTCAGCCTCAAAGTTTCACATTTTTGCACGGTCGCTTCTTCACGGCACGTTTTCAGGTCATTGTGCCTTTGAATGGCAAAGATTGGGGCTATTTGCCGGCTTTTGCTTCACCAAATTGTTACACGCAGGACTGATGGCATGAGAATATCACGAAGACAGTGAAGATCAGCTGAAACATGCAGATCCCTTCCTCTCTTCCTCTTCAATGCTTGTCTTGAAGTGACCCTTGCGCGTTGCCGCGCTGTTTTTCAAGTTCCAGGAGATTGAAAGCTATGGCAATGTTGGCGTGAACGCCTTCAGCCTTTGGGTTGCAGAGATGACTACTGTAGATGGCACGTCACTGGAGAGCCAGTTAGAGACTCAACAAGTTTCCGGTTTCAGGCACTGATTCCTTAGATGACAAACGTCGCAGAACACGCCAGGCTGTTGTCGAAAGCCCAAATTGATCAGATTCATTGAACCAAACACGTGTAGATATCTACTCTAATGATATCTATAAGAAGCATACATATTTGATGCTTATTGTGGGGATTAGCTTAAGCTTATGCATTGTGATACTTGTTCCCATGTGCCAACAAATCTCAGTCATCATAATGCACGAGCCCAAGTTCCCTCAGAGAACTTTGTTGTGTGGCCGATGTGGCGCCTCGCCCCGGTGTGTGGACATCTGCAAAGATGTCTGGAATCCATCTGACACTTGTTGTGATTGATTTTTGATCAATGCCCGGCTTTCTTGGGCGATTTTGGTTTGATGTTGATGGCTTAAGTCATATGAGTCAGATCTTGTCGTACTTGTATCATTGTCATATCCGCTGATCAAAAAAATGGTCGGCTTTTGGTTCGCAATGCTGGCTACACTTTGGTGTTCGAATTTCTGTTGAAGCTGTTGCTACTTAGGCTTTGCCAAGCAAGTCGTGCAGGAGTTCAGCCGGTACAATAATACACTGCTGTTCACTGTGGCGAATGAACTGGCTGCTCGACCCCGAACCACATTTCTTCCGAAGATACCTTGCAAATGTCCACAAATTCTTATTTCCTAGTGCTTTTGTGCCTCATTTTTTCACGGCATGTTTGATCCAATTATTTTTTGACATGGAAGCATTCCAACGGAACAGCCTATGATAAGGCAGACATGAGGCTGTTTTTAGCAGAACGTTTTGGACTCACTGATTGGTCCGATTCACGGTACCGTGCCTCATTCCATACTACTTCCGCGCTGAATGACTGATCAAGTTGTGTTCCACACTTCCGGAATGCTTTCCCTGGTTAAGGCCCAGAATGACAAGAATGGATGGTCAGCATTTCCGTGTGTCAAAGCTCTGACACGCGATGTGCACAGATACCAGGCGCTGACATCTGGCCATAGGATACCCTTTTGAGGGTTGTCACTGGTGACTTCCCGGAGCTTTCGGGATCTTCTCAGGCCAAACATTTTCCGCAAGACATGCAATCTTTCTGAGCAGGAAGAATGATCAATCATGTCCTGGCTGCCTCATTTTTCTTGAAGTTGTAATGATCAGTGTTGGCTCTTTTACGTTTCTGCCAGCGGCAGGCTGAATGTGGACAAACGATGCGACGTGTTCCTTTGCACCTCACCTCAAACTTGGCAGATAATATCACAATGAAATATGATGAGCATGCATTCATGTCCAATCTTGAGATTATTTGATGTGGAGGGATGATTTTTGCAAGCGGGAAAATCCAACAATCCTGACACTAATCATCTAGAAATATCTAGAAATGCCGAGATTCTCACTCATTTGACAATGAGGATCTACTCAGATGTGGATATGGGCGCAGGCGCTTGATGTTCACGACATGTCTTGATGCAAGTGATGTAAGAGAGCCTGCAAGTGGCCACATGATACTGTGCGGTTGGACCACCAAGTCTGACAGTGACAAGCTCCAAGCTGCCTTGATAGAAGTGCTGTGTTGCAGGAGACCGAGGCGAAGTAGCGGCTTACTTGACCTGCGAGCTTGACAGTGAGGACTGGAATGGAATGGACATGCTCCTAGGAACAAGATATCCTTTTGTGACATCCCTTGGATGCTAAAGTCCACTGAAGCTTCTTCCAGGCTAAACTAATTTGTTTGTTTTTCTTGTGGTGTCAGTGCTGCTGGTGGATGTACAGAGTTGCGAGCACTGCAAGGACGATGCTGTTGATGTCTATGGTCTGAATGTCTATTCCTGGTGTGATGAGGTGCGTGAGTGGCTTTGAGATGCACCAGTCGTGGTGAGATGTGGTGAGGATGTCGCGTTTGGGTGCTTGCAACAAAGTGTGAGGTAGTCAAAGAAACTAAGAAAGAAAGAAAGGAAAACACCGAAAGATACCTAAAGTGTATACTATACATTTCAGTAAGTAAATGAATTATAGATACATAATATATACTATATTTGTGTATACATATATGTATATATATATATATTTGCACTTTTACAATATACACATGCATTGCACAGTGTGATAACAATATTATGTGTAGAAAAATGTAATAGGTATATGAATATATCACATATATGTATATATGAATATATGTTATATATATACACACACTTTTGGCAAAATCATTTTCTACGAACCTCTCGGACACTCTGAAAATCTATTAGCACAAACTGATGCCGGGTGGTGAATAACTTTTTCCATGTATGGCACTTGGAGCGTATGCCTTTGAGACTTTCGTTTGAGGGTGTGAGCACTCAGCATCATTTTTGAATCATTTGTTGTACTCCTTTCGCTTTGTTTCTTAACTATTCCTGTTTACTACTTTCGATTTGTTTCTAGTATGTGATTTGGTTTTCCAATACTTTTGTTTCATTCTATTGATCGCTTGTTTGCCACTGACATTTAGCTTTTATTTCATTTTTGCTCGTTCCTGCGTGCGTTCGTCGAAAGCTGTACAGGTCTGTACCTGTACATGTCTGCATAGCTGCCATAGGACTCCAGGATTTGGACGCTGATGCTGGCGATCATCCAGTATGTGATCAGTATGTGATCATCCAGTACAAATTTACGCAATTCTGACTTTTTACATGTCTAAAAAAAGGTTTTTTACATATCTAAAAAACCTGAATGACACATTTCTGACTTCGCTGAAGCCGAGCGTCCCCGGATGTCATGACGACGTGATGAGTCCTCCAGGCATATCCTGGAAATGGCATTGCCGACAATTTTCAGCTCCTGGGGCTGCACCTGGTGATCAGGATATGTCAGGGGTAAAATTCCCCCATGTTTTTCGAGGACAGGAAATGAATGGAAGTGGATGAAGTGGCTTTCATGAGCTTCCATGAACTTGAAGTGATTTTTTTGAAATGTTGAATCGCAAAGCCACTAGAAAAGCCACTACTGTATGTGTATTTGTGGTTTGATTTCTGTCGCTCAAATACACATACAGTAGTGGCTTTTCGATTCAACATTCGCTGAATGTCGAGCTGAGACAGGCATCCAGAGTGCATGTTAACATGGTGAGGTATTCACCCTACTATGAGATTCAGAAAGACTTCAAGGACATCTCTGTGCCTCAGCCAGAAAGCATGGTCAAGGTTCTCAGGTGAGCAGATGTTGCTACCTTGGCACTACAAATGGATCGGGATCTGAAGACACACACACACACACTCTAGTGATTCTTGTCCAAGATGTGGCAATTAAGTTCTCCAATGGGTCTATATGGTATGATCTTTTCCTCCACCCTCCAGAGTTTCAAGCATCCTCCCTGGCCGATTAGCTTCCTAAGGTGCCATTTCTCTTCACTGAATTTGGCTGCAACCTGGGAGCCTTCAAGACCAAATGCCCGTGACTTGTCCGAAACTCTCCGCTGGTGGGACTCCTCCATGGATTTTGGGTCATCTCCTGGTGTCTCTAGCCCCGACATTGCCCTAACTTTGAATCAATAGCAGACTACAGATGGGAAGCCAATGGGCAATGCAAATTCATGGCCCAGACGGGAAGCCAATGGGCATGCCAGGAGTCTTTTTCTTTCCAGAATCAAAGATATGCAGGCCATGCTGCTGAGCCATCCTGAGGTATCCTGGTGGTCGCACATGGCCAGAAGTGAAGCATTTGATGGGCAAGGACATGGGAGAAATGATGAGCGGTAGCTTTGCTTCAATTTCTTTTCTGAGTGACGTGCTGCAGTGCAGCTTGTGCAATTTGTGCAGCTTGTGCAGCTCGGGTAACCTTCAGTTCGTGGGCATTTCTGGCAGTTTGTCCCCTGTGTTGGCTCCACGCCCTTGGTATTCCATGCTTTGGATATTTTCGATTTTGTTGTCAGAGCTGGCCCAGTTGAAGTGGGGAGCTGAATTTTGCTGTATCCGGGACCTCAACACGTCCAGTTCAGTAACAAACCCTTGAGGTGCCATTGCTTTTCAGTTCTCTATGGACAAGGAAGAGCATCTTGAATTGATGAGCGGGCGGACAATATTGCTGTACACAGTGATGGTTGATTCATGTTGATTCTCTTTCCAACAATGCAAATTCAGCATTCTCAGAAGACAATTCCAAGGTAGCCAAGAGCCTAACAGTTTGGTAATTGCCTATTTTCATTTTATTCACTGCTTTGAGGCGTGGGTCAAATCCAACGGTCCAGCCTCGAGCATCAGGTACGGATTGACCTTGTCTCCGGATTTCTTGGCCAACCAGACGAAGCTCTACTTGCTTCTCAGCCAAATGGAATCCCTTGAGTGGCTTCTAGGTTCTTTTGTGGACAACTTCAGCAAATGAACTCACAAGTCCATTGCTCATCTCTAAGATTTGAAAATTGACTCATGTGTGTTGACCTCCAGCTCCATTTCCTGTGCAGAAGAGATAGAGAGATGCTCACTGTACCAAGAGCAGCAATCCTTGGACTTGAAAAGAGTTTCAGATGGTCAAAGAATATCAAAACTGCTCGCTGCGAGCTCACAGCTAAAGATGCTGCGATTCAAAGCTGAATTGTTGTGAGATCTACTCAGCTTGGCTAGTCGCAAGTTGAGGTTGGACAACTACTTTAATCTTCAAAAGGCGGGATCTTTTTCACCAAAACCAAGGACCAGTGAAGATCATGCAAGGATCTTCATCACGTCAGCTCACCGGCAGTGTCCGAAAACCGGCAGGGCCAAGCTTCCAAAGCATAGCTGCAATGAGATTGGAACAACTAGACACGTTTAGACACCTATAACATCCTGTAAGTGTACTTCCGCAGAAGATGTAGCTGTTCAGCATTTGAAGAATGGTTCATCCAACCTGTTTGCAGCTCGCAGGTCTTCAAAGAATACCACGTGAACACAACCTGGGCAGCTCGGATTCAACTTTCAACTTGTTTGGCACGGCTGGGTAGACCTCACTGCCCTGTTGTGATCCACAGTAAGGGGGCATGTCTTCTGCCAGGTATGTTCACCCGATATTTTTTTGGGTCGGCACTGCACTTCGTATGACATCAACAGACAGAGCAGCAAATATTTTTTGAATTTGTTTGTCATTTTCCACTATAAGATCATATCTCTGTTGTGTGCATATTTACATGAATGCATATTGATAAACATATATATATATAGAAACAGATATACAAGACATAAACATTGTCTGAAAATTGATATGTGTGGCTGCTGATTTCCAACTATGAGTTACATGCAGAATCCAGTTTCCGGTGGGTGATTTTAGTGACATTGGCTCGCCTGGAACCCAGAACGCTCCAGCATCTGAAGTCATGCAATGCGACTTCGTTCCTTCCGACGTGCACAAGATGGAATTCAAGCACCACAGGCGCTTCTCTCCACAAAAGGATGTAGTCAAAACGGGCCTTTAAGCGGAGTATTGCAAAGACTGCGACTTTTTTCCTGGAGATTCTCAACCCGCTTATCATCATTGCCATTACATTGCTGTCGTCGTCGTCGTCGTCGTCGTCGTCGTCGTCGTTGTTGTTGTTGTTGTTGTCGTGGTCGTCGTCGTTTTTTTTCCTTTCTCCGGGTTATCATTGTCGTATACTGTCGTCATTGGATCTTCAATAGCGAGTTTGCTGTCAATCCATAATCTCACTGCCAATCAAAGATCATCAAAATACGATTTTCAATCGAAGACAGATACAAATAACGCTTCCACATGTTTCCACTAATTATGAATGCCGGGTGTTTCAAGTTACCTTCCAATTGAACTGAAGCCCAAGACATAGAAATCGGATTGCAGGAAATCATTTGCTGGAGATCACTTGGTATCAGCAACACATCGATACGCTCAGCAACGTAGTACCAGTCTTGGTGCCAGGCCAAAGTGTCCTTCGAAGTTGCACGGCTGCAGCAGTTGGAACAACCGGCACACACACACACAGAACACCAGGTGTGCATATTAACAAAGGATTATAAACCATGTTAAGATATGTAAGGGCATAGGGTTGATTATCACGGTTACTGTATCCTCGGAAACCAATTGTAATTCATCGAGTTTACTCTACTTTTAGTAGGAAAAAGCACAACTCAACTGTTGCCACTCGCCACAGATTCCTATCCGAAGAATCCATGACAGCATACAGTAGGATGCAATTACGTTGTTGCCCACAGAATGTCATTGCTGAGGGCAGTCTGGACAAAGATCATGGAGAAGCATCGTGACTCGTCGAGATTTCTCAACAGCACTTGGCTGAAGGAAGGCTTGAGCAATTGTAACTTTTTTTGTTCTTTCGAAAATCATATTTGTAGCCATACTGCCGGGACATCTCAACATAAATGAATTGCCTCTGAGAAGGATCATTTGGTGACGGGTTCCCCAGTTGCTTTGGACAGCCGATTGATGCTGATGTTGTTGGTTGGCTCACATTGATTGCAGTGTGCTTGACTACACAGGTGATGGATAGTTCGTGATACCATGAGTATATTGTGGGATAGCTCCCTGTTAGGCTACTAATGCAATGGAACAGTCACAGTTTTCTGCGTGTTTTCGTTGGCTTGGATGTTTTGATCTCTGTCTTTTCTGAGCCAGTTGGCCAAGCTCTGCTGCACCTTTGTACTTGGCAGCTCACAGAGATGAAACGGATCGGATTGCAGGGTCACTTCAATGATTCTTTCAGATGCGAGGCATTCCCTAGATCAATCAGATGACTTAGATTTAGATGGTTGATTTATGTTGATTTGAAGCCAATTCTCTCGTTGTAGCTTGACCCTCTTCACATCCTTCGTCATTTGATCTGTGTGCAGGTGTTGACAACATTTCAGACTGGAGCGTTCTCCCACCTACGCCTAATGCAACCCTCACAGGGCTTTGGAATGTCGGCAAGGACTGGGGGCAGTCCACAAACACGGACCTACGGAGAGGAGAGCACCCAATTACTCTATGATCATGTCAGGGGGCTGGTCGAAGACACCAATTGGATAGAGGGGGTGCTTCGAAATTGACTGGGGAGGACATAGGGGCACTGGAATGTCCCTAGCATCCAGAGATCGCGTTTTGTTCCGAACTGGAAGCCAGCACCACAATGTGGTAACGTGCACGGCTACCCTGATGGATTTGCAGGAGGAGTGCCCTCCTGCAGCAGTTCGTGGTTCCATTAGAGAGAACAACTGCTGCCACTATGAGTTTCTTGGCACAAGAAAGTTGGTCTGTAGAGACATGTAGAGACGCTCAGAAAGTGCCGAAGGATTTGTGTTTCGAACATGTCCAAACCATTCAACGTAATTTATTATCGTCATGCTGGTTTCGATTGAGTCAGGGAAGAAGTCAAGAGTCTGGCTTGAGTCGGGTGGAGTCGAGAGCGGGTGAGGCATGAGAAGCTAAGAAACACACACACACACACAGTCACACACGCAATTGTCATGCAATTGAGTAAGTGAGGTAGTGACTGAGTGACTGCGTAAGAGAGAGAGAGAGAGAGGAGGAGGAGATCTAAAGATGCTTTGGGTATGTTTGGATCCTTCCATCTACATAGAATGCCAACTCCCTGTCCTACTCATGCTGATGCAAGACTTCTGACTTGTGATCAAACGTTGTAGTTATGTTAACTTGCTTATTGCTCAACATACTCTATCATAGAGAGAGCTGCTGGACAGGAGTTGTTTGATGCTACAGAAACATGGAACAAATTGAAACAACAAACACCAGCAGCTCTCAGCATATTCGACCCTTCGTTTCTGCATTGCTGACCTCAAAATTCGAGATCTCAGGTGCAAGGAGTCCTCATAGTGATCTGCAGAGTCCAGCTGTACACAGCTGTATAGCTCGCTGCAGTTGAAGCAGAATGGCAGAACTGGCAGTTGAAGCATAACGGCATCTGCTGGAATTCATATCATCGCTAAGTCACCTACAGAATTTGCTGTAGTAATCGTGCACACTAAGAAACATCGTGCACAGCAAGAAATGAGTCCTTTTGCCAAACTTTTGGTAGCGCGAGTTGTGTCTCGCAGAGTACAGTGCGGCTCCTGGGCCCCATGAAGTGGGGCACGGATGCCGTCCCCAGGATTTCCCGGACAGGAGCTTTGCTGCTTGGAGGTTTCACGCAGTTTTCGTGCTTCATGAAGTTAGAAAAGGGGCAGAAGCTTCAGATGCATCGCGCTCTGGGTCTTTGCAAGTGGCTTGGTGCAACTCAGAATGCAACTGATCGTGAAAGTTCTACCAAGCTGCTATGAGCTGGCAGAAAGTTCTTTGCAACTGGCCACTTATACATTTTATATCATTTCATACACTCTGTTGCAGCTTCAGAATGAATCAACTGAAATTCTTGGCGAAAGTTGTCGCCAAGCTGCTGCCTGAGGACGACCTATGATCACTTGGTCACGAGCCTTTTGGAGACCGGTGACCATCAAAGCGCTTTAAAGTCAAGAGCTCAAAACTGATGCAGCGCATGGCCGATGATGGCCGATGTCTCCGATAGCTTCTTGTAGGTTCCAGGGTATGAGCTCTCATATAATATTTCAACAATGCTTATTAAATATCACTGTTAATATTCTGATTACAATGATCATTATTATTACTAACATTATTGTTTTTATTACTGTTAATATTCTGAGTACTTTGATCGTTGTCATATTTATATGTATTTATTGTCCTTTTACTTCTCACATAAGCTTTTCTCATCCATTCCGACAGCCAACCAAAGAAATGATACACAATTGCGTGCTGGAGACGTATGGGGTTGCTACGTACATGGGATTGCAAGGGATGCTTTGTGCCTCTCACATCCTCTCACACATGCGTGTACATATATGTAGGGAATACTTGTTGTAATTTTCTGTATACCCTTTATCTGCAAGTTGCGCACCAGAGTTCATAAATTGTGAATCAAGACAGATGTCACATACGCAGATGCAGGCAGATTACTTGTGATGAAGTTGTCTCCATACGAGCAGCTAACAGTGCTAGGTGTGGACACATTTCCATGCTTTGTTCTTTGACTCCAGCAAGACCTCGCACACTCAAGATCGCTGGAGACAATCCTTTGAACAGGGAGTAAGTGTAGGAACATTTCCAGATATTTTCTCTACATTTCTCTACTCACATTTGCACACATGATATGCCTGCAACATCACTGCTGCCGCCAAGGACCCTCTTGTCAGCACCAAAGGTTCTCCTAAAGACTTGCAAACGCATGCTTCGGAGTTGGCACCTCAGGTTTGGCAAAAGTGCTTTGCAAGAGCCGCACTAGCATTGTGGAATTCATAAGGAACATAGATTAGGATAGATAAATAGCTCATATTTTATTCACTCCATCTTATCTTACTTATGAGTATAGATACTGACTCATTAGTTCCTCTATAAATGCATACTGATGTATACATCTAAACCAACATTCCCAAGACCGTTGTCGCCAACTTGACTATGGGAAAATGAGGAGGGTAAAGGTCTGTCGCCTTCCGTGATGCCAAGAATTGCCAAGGCCTGTTGGAGGGACAGAAGGACTTCACCAGTGCCACAAGGCGCTGAGCGCAGCGCAAGCTTCACATCTGCCCTGCACCAGCTTCCTGTTACAGCTGCAAGCTTCACACCTGCCCAGCTGCGCCCAGGCTCATGAGTTGTCTGCCAGCCATGGGTTTACAGCCCACCTATCCCATGTACAAAGGCATGGTCACAGCTGCTGCGGAGGACAGGGAAAGACATGGCGCCACGGGCATTCGCCACAGTTGCCAAGGCTGCTCTCAAAAGTCATGTGCCAACTGAGTGCCAGGAAGGTAACCTCGACACAGCAGAAGCCTGGTTTCAGCAGCTGCGCATCTGGCATTCTTCTCGCTGGCAAGTCAGCAGTATCAGCCCATTGCAAGTCTGTTATCCCAGCGATCATATTTTTGAGCATGCCAGCAATGGTTGGACCATGACAGCAGTCTCAGATTATCTCCTGGTTAGACCATGTCATCACTTTTTTGCTGCAAAAAACAAACTTTGCCTGTAGTCTACTGCCACTTTTGCTGAGACATTTGTGCATTTGACACTCTAGTGGGGTACAGTGCCCTGAATTGCCCAGACTTCAGTGGACTTGGCATGTGATAGAAAGCAGACATACGGAGGCATGGGACCAATCTCCTGCTGATTTGGACACAAATCCTAGATGGCCAGGAACGCAGATGGCTTCCAGCCAGATAGTGGACTCTTTGCGTGGAGCCCAATCTTCCATTCAAGCGTGCAGCTGGCGTCAAAGGAGAGGGGATCAAGTTTGGGCACTATTAGACCAGCAGAGTGATGTCTTGACACCCTGTGCTGTTTGAGATTGAGTATGGGAAAAGATAACAAAGATCTACAATGAGCAAGTATATTTGCTTCATTACGTCTGCACGAGGGGCAACCGGTGCGAAAGAGAGTACTGAGACAAACGGACAAAATACGCAGCAGCTCTTCATTTTTCTACGTGCCACTCTACTCCATCAATGCAACGTCATTCAGACGGCTCATCCTGGTGTCGTGTGCATCATGGCTGGTGACGTTGTGCGATTTTTAAAAATCCGTACGATGATGGGATAGCCATCCAAAAATCACGGTGTTATGCCATACAGCAGGAACCTCAAGAAGCTTCCTCTAATGTGATGCCAAAAAGCGATGACAGTAGTCAACTGATGACTAGCTGGTTATCTAAGGCTTCGCTGATCAAAGGTGGTTACAAGGCACGTTGGTGGACCGCTGCCAGCAGATGGCACATGTCTGCAGTGCCAGCAGCCTCCATGGGAGTGAAGATGAGTTGTAGATCAGTCAGGTTTTTGGCCTCAAATCATCAACTGCCTGACTTAGGCTTCAATGGCTATGGGCTATGGGTCAATATTATTCAACCAACTACTGGGACATAATCACCAACAATCATAGGGAAGACAATGGCCAATGATGGGGGAACCAGGGGTAAGCTTGGATCATCTTGAATACTGCCAATGGCAGGCAAAAGATCCTGAGAGTGCTCTGCGGTATTTCAACCTTATGCAGGGAGCATCTTGGCAAGCACTTGATCAACGAGAACCGCAGAATGCATGTGGCTCCTTTCATTTGGACAGTCGCACTGCCATCTCAGACTTAGAAACGATAGGAAAACCAGAGCATACTCATGACATCCGTTTTGCTCAGGACCCGTGCCATCACCTTTTTGATTGAAATCTAGCAATGTGACATGTAAGTGTAATCTAGTGTAATTAAGCGAACAAGGACGCATCTTTCACATTGAGTTCACTCCTCTATGCATGTCAATGCTGGATATGGCTTGCAGTTTTGAATAGAGCCCGAAGCCTCAATCCCTGTCCACTACTGAGAGCTGCGATGACAGTGTCTTGGAATACGGATTTCGAATCTGCTCAGGCTGCCGCGAAAGAGGCGAGATTCTTTGATGGAGTTCAGGCCATCAATTCTGCCATGGAAGAATATGGCAAAGAGGTTGGCGACGAGTCCAATCAAGTGCTACGCGACCCTAGTGCTTTCTTGGAGAACCACAAAGCGAAGCTCTCAGATGAACAAAAAGGCAACTTGAGAAAGATGTACGAGGTCAGAGGTGACATCATCAGTGGTTTGGGTGCTTACAAGCGCGCCTTGATTGACTACCAGTCCGCCGAAAAGCTTGGGGCCTCGTTGCGTGACAAGGTGGCCAAGACGGAGGCAGCGAGCAAAGAAACTGCGACCCGTGCTGCAAAGGTGCCGGTCACAGTGCTCACAGGATTTCTGGGCAGCGGTAAGACGACCCTTTTGAATCACATTCTCCACGAGTTCCATGGAAAGCGTATCGCCATCATCGAGAATGAATTTGGCGAGGTCGGCATTGATGATAGTCTCATTGAAGCTGGGCCATTGGCGACGGAAGAAAATGTGATTGAGATGAACAACGGCTGCATTTGCTGTACCGTGCGTGGAGATCTCATTGCTGGTTTGAAGAAGATCCTGAAGAGGTCCATGAAAAATGACAAACCTTTGGATGGGGTCATCATTGAGACCACGGGGCTGGCAGACCCAGCACCAGTAGCGCAAACTTTCTTTGCTGATGACTTTGTTCAGCAGAACATGCAACTGGATGGAATTGTGACTTTGGTAGATGCCAAGCACCTCATCATCCACTTGGATGAGGAGAAGCCCGAAGGAGTCGAGAACGAAGCCGTGGAACAAATTGCTTTTGCTGATCGCATCGTCTTGAACAAGTGCGACCTGGTCGACGAGCCTCACCTGAAGGAAGTGGAAAAGAGGATTCGAATGATCAACGAGTCGGTCAAGATCCAACGGACAACCAAGTCCAAGGTTGACATGGACTTTATCATGGGCAGTTCAGCTGCATATTTCGCAGAACATTTCAGTTCTGGATGTTGCTTGAAGGACCTCCTGTCATACAATTACATATCGTTCATCCGAACTGGATTAATCTGTGTATTCATGACTATTAGCGTTATGAGTTATGTTTGATATGCAGAAATATGGATACATAGATCGGCTTCATATGTATACATATATATATATATATATATATTCAGATGCATCCGTATACTAATACATGAAACCTTGCCAACATCGGAATGTCTCAGGCTCCTTTGTGAGAAAGACTCTGAGGAGCCATTCCTTGCAAACTCCCCCCTAAATCCGTTTACACAGCCAGCATAACTTCAGGCAAGTCTGTAAGGTCAAACATTGTGGATGGGATGGAACTGCTAGGAAGGGAAGGGCTCATCCCAACAACTAACCAGAATCTTTACAAAACACACGCACACATAGATAGTATATAAACACCTATAGAATCTCTGTTCTTGTCTATCCTTATCTATTTATCTATCCATTTATCTATTTTCTATATATCAATCCAATCATATCAACTCAAATCAAATCTAATCTAATCCCATCCAATCCAATCCAATCTCATTCAATCTAATCTTATCCCATCCAATCCAATGATATCCAATCCAATCTAATCTGATCTAATCTAATCTAATCATATCAAATCTAATCTAATCCCATCCAATCCAATCTTATTTAATCTCATTTAATCTACTCTACTCTGATCTAATCTAATCTAATTGAATCTAATCTACTCTAATCTAATGTCATCTAATCTAATCCCATCCAATCCAGTCCAAACTCATTCAATCTAATCTTATTCCATCCAATCCAATACAACCCAATCCAATCTAATCTAATCTAATCTAATCTCATCTTATCAAATCTAATCTAATCCCATCCAATCTAATCCAATCTCATTTGATCTCATTTAATCTAATCTACTCCGATCTAATCTAATCTAATCTGCTCTAATCTAATGCCATCTAATCTAATCATATCAAATCAAATCTAATCCCATCTAATCCCATCCAATCCAACCCAACCCAACCTAACCCAATCGAATCTAATCTAATCTTATCTAATTGATTCTGATCATATCTAATCCAATCCAACAAAATCCAATCTAATCTAATCTCATCTAATCTAATCTACTCTTATCTTATCTTTTCTTCTCCAATCTGATCTCATCTGATCTGACCTGACCTGACCTGATCTGATCTGATCTGTTTGTTTGTCTTTCTGTCTATCTATTTTTTTCTTTTATATATCTGCATCTCTTCGCAAGAAAGTACTGGAGTTTGGAGTCGTTGTTAGCAGTCATTTAATGCTGGAGTCACTGGAGTCGATCGATTATCAGACAGGTGAGCGATCAAACTTCAGCAGCATGGCTTTCACCAAGGCATTCAGGCCTTTGATTTGGACAAAATCTTGGACATGGACGACGGTTTCCTCGATGATGAACAAGACCACCAGCACGATGATCGCGTATCCTCATGCGGCTTTCACGTGAAGGGTGAGATCAATCAACAGAAGCTCAATGAGTGGCTGGGATGGCTCTTGAAGGAGAAGGGTGCTGACCTTTTCCGGACCAAAGGAGTATTGGCTGTGAAGGGCATGAATGAGAAATTTGTCTTCCAGGCAGTTCACATGGCTTTCACCGGTTCTCCACAGAGACCGTGGGGGCCAGATGAAGAGCGCATTTGCAAGCTGACGTTCATTGGCAAGAATATCAACCGGCAAGAGCTGGAGGACGGCTTCAAGAAGTGCCTGGTGAATGGAGGTGGCTATGCCTAGTGGCTATGCCTAGTGGCTATGCCAAGTGGCTATGCCTAGTGGCTATGTTCAGAGCAATGTAGAGAATCAGGGCAATGCAGCACCTGTTTGCATCGCAGTTTTGAGGTTTGGACCTGCAAGCGAAAGACTTGCTTTTTTTGGTGGCAGCTGTAGCCACCTTTGAAGTGCAGATGCACTGTGAGGGGTGAGAAAGTTCTTTAAATATGCATGCTATGCCGTGTTTACAGATTAATTGTTATTCGGCCTTTGCCGAATTGAGGTTCAGATCTTTGCACAGTTTCTGGACAGTAGTTCTCGCGCACTGCAGAGGCTGTGCAATGCGACATACCGCAAAGGCTGTGCAAGGCGATTGCAAAAGTGACTCGGGGGGCGGGGCGCTGGATCATGCAGGGGGCGCTGGATCATGCGGTGGCATGGCTCAGCAGCTGCATGGACATATCCCAGGCAGACTTGCAACCCACAAAGGGTGCATACAGCTTCCTGATAAGAAGTCTAGCAGAGGACTCGCTGCAGGATGTACTGCACCCACTGGGCATGGATTGTTGGTATTGTGTCGCTGCTTGAACAGCAAAAATCAAGGTAGCTGCTACTGTAATGTGTGTTTTCTTTTGGCTTCGATGTCACATCAAGTTTACTGGTAGCATGTTTAGATGTGCTTGATTGTGCTTGCGAATTCTCAAGTCCCAAGGTGTCTCCTTTAAAACAAATTTACATTTTTCACCTCACCTTTTGGCAGAATGTTTTCTTTTTTGTCCGAGAGCCGCAAGAATCTGCACATGTTCTCGTGTTGCGAGGACAAGCAGGCTCACATGCTGGATCTGGATGGCTTCCAATGACCATTGCAGCCATGTGAAGCAACACGAACTGCTTTTCACTGTTCAATTTTCTTGTCACAGTGGTGTTTGCACGGATCTTCAAAGATTTTCAAAGATTTTCCCTGTTTGGCCTGCTGTCTCCTGCATTAACGAAGGATCTGTCACTGCTGTAACTTGAGCTTTCCGGATGCCGTTGGGCCAGGCCGATGCAGCTGTGTCATGGATGGAGAGGCGACATGTGACACACAAAACCTATGAGCGAATCTTTAACATGCGAAGTTCTCATGCGAAGTTCTCTTGGAATCATTTTTACATATCTTTACATATTATCTTTACCCCACTTTTAACACTGTTTTGGAAAGATTCTACTCCTAGGCATCCCCTCTTGGACTCCTTGGACACTCTTTCAAAACGCCCTTTAGGCACTCTTGTGAGACAAACTTCCAGGAGACTTGTCTAGGAGACTCCAGTGAGACGCTCTACTCTCTTGTTGTTTAGACATGTTGGGACACTCTCGTGGCATACTCTTGTGTGACATCCTTTGGCAAGAAAATAAAGGAAATCAATTTTTGTTGGACATCGTTAGGAGGCACGGTTGTCAAGCACGATTGCAGGAGAGATGTCCTTGTGAGACACTCTTGGGAATCTGGGAACTTTTCTGAGATGCTGCTGTGGGACACTCTTCTTGAAAGAGGCTCTTAGGAGACCCTTTCGGAAAAAGTCAGGTAGGCTAACAGGTAGGCTAATTTCAGGAGCCACTCCTGTGGGGCCCCCTCGGGAGAGTCTTTTGGAGACTTGTGGGCAACCTGTGATCTTCTTGGTCAGACCCTCTAGCAACTCTAGTAGGACACTCAAACGTGGCTCCCAAACGTCACATGGGCTACAAGCTCGGACGCGTGGACAAGCTCTCACTTCCAGACCCTCACCTTGAACGGCAATCCCTCACTGCATCGTCCAAGCAGCGGATCTCACAGGGAAAGACTGCGATCCCAGACCTTTTCTCCAAGCTGACATGGCCCTTTCTTAGCGCAGACAGCTTCCACGAGTTCCATTCACAGCTCCAAAATCATGTGCCTGAACTTCAGAAACAATCACATCGCTATCCATCGCTGTTCATCGCTATCCATCGCTATCCATGAATCCTTGAAACTGCCAACATGGCCTTATCCATTGCTATGGTTTGGTACTCGTACTCTGCAAGGATGGTCGGAGAAGGCTTCGACCCTGACCTGGAGTCGGGCACTGAGCAAGCCTGATTTGAGCCATTGCTAATCGTTACACATGTTCAAAAAGCCTCAACCAATGAGTAATGATGAGTACTGAATTGCTATTCTTAAAACAGTGGAACTCATTACTCATTTACTGTGAGTAGCTACGTAATATTACTCATTCTGAAGTTGTCATACATGCCATGTCTAAGACTAAATCAGCCATTTCCTGAAACGAGCGAGTTGGCAAGATGAGCCATTCTTCACGCTCAGGATCCATGAAGCTGTTTTGGAGGCCAGAAAGTTCAGTTGGTACAATGGGCACACGAACATGATTGTGTGATTGACATGGTGGAGTTGCGTGCATGAGATGGTATCGATTCTAATGGTGAAGACATGGCATGCTGATCTGGAAGCCTCTCCATAGAGTATTGTTCGCAGTTGATATAAACACCCTTGAAGTGACCCTGTGCTGTCAAGATATAGACATGGAATGGATTGGGCTGGTATGAATAGCTACGGGCCAATACCACACAACTTTAGGGGAATTGAGCATATCAAATCAATGAATATCAATACTAAATCAATAAGAGTTATGGTGGCTTTCAAAGAAAGGGGTACCTCAAAAACTGGTTGACTACCAGAAATGGTCAACATTGGATGACAACTGGGGGTTGATCAATCATTGGTTGACTTGAGAAAGCGCCATATCAACAGCATCCTGGTCCCTACTGGTCGGCCATCCATGGCCATCCATGGCCATCCCCTCAGGCTGCTGCCAAGCGTGTTGACATGCGCCGAGAGCTCGAGCATTCCTGGCAGGATCCCCAACCGCGGGGGCATGCAGGGTGCCATGGCCAGGGAAACTGACCGACCCGTTTGCAACCGAGGGCGCTTCAGATCATGTTCTCACACTCGAATAGATCTCATAGATCTCCCTGATGATCTCATCAACCGTAGGGGCTCAAACAGTTTCTCCGTTTTCTTTGAGCACTAAGATGAGATAAGATGAGCGTGTTTGACCTTCTTGTCATGTTTGAGGTGACACGAATGTTTGTGAGCATTTGAAGACGCAGCATCAGCGGGTTGTTTTGTCCACTGAGGGTCAACAGCCTGAAGGCTGCGGGGGTTAAGAGACCGAAGAAGGAGGTCTACCAGACCATCATCCGAGCTCGGACACCCAGCCGCTTCCCGTTGTAGTCCCCGGCAGTCGAATATGCTTTCTCTCACAATGCTTTTTTTCCCGGTCCGATGCCTCGTAGATTGTACACGGATACATGCATCCACTTCAGAAATGTGAAAGTGTTCACTGAACCAGTATGGTATCTGATGCTACTAGTAAGAAGCTGAAGATGATCTCGATGATAGGGTGCTCTCGCACCTGATCAACATCCAGCAACATATTGCAACATTGGAAGGTGGACATAGGTGGACTATGGTGGACCATGGTGGACCATGGTTGGATGCCGGTCTCCCTGTTTCTCAATGGTGAGCTGCACAGACTCGTCGATGTTCAGGTCACCTGGGGGTTCAAGACCATGGCACTACTCAGCAACGACTAGATTAGTGATAGTGATACTGGTGCAACATGGTGTAACTAAACCAGTCTAGCTTGCAACTGTTTACGGATGCTCTCTCGACTGTGAATGAAGTGTCACGTGGCAGCTTCAACACATGTTTAATCTTTTTTACAAACTAATTTCAATCGAATCCTGCAATTCTACGTTACAGTAATATGGAGCAGTATCAAACATTCTTAAATCAACAGGTAAATCTTTGATCAATGCAACATTCTACTTGATATTCTCATCCAAACTGAATGTGCAAATTGTTTCTACCGCTGTGGCTCACCACGTTGGCCACTCTCGTTGAGGTTGCTGCCAAATATGGCGACATCTCATCGGCGTCTCAGTGGCCAGGGCCTGAGGTCTGGTCTACGTCGACAAGGAGATGACAAGGGGATGACAAGGGGATGACAAGCTGCTAACGTTGGCATTGGATGAAGTTTGATGAAGTTCGTCAGGTTTTTTTAGACATGTAAAAAACCCAAAGTTTTGGAGTCGGTCTGTGTCTCTCAGCAGCATTGGGATGTCAGGAGGCACACGTGCCGAGGTTGACCAAGATGCAAGAATCCGGTCAGGATTGTGGGCTCAATGAGTACAACTACTTGTTAAAGGCTGCCGTTGATTTTGGAGCTGCATTTGGCATTGCTTTCCTTTCAAACTTGCCGATGCTTTGAAGACATTTGATGTGGTTAGCATTAACTAGTGTAATTCTCCGCTGAAAAACAGACAGTTGGATGGAAATTATCCGAGTTGTAGGTCTGATAGTCTCCCTTTGGTTACATTTCTCTCAACTTATCTACAGTTTTAGACGACCATGGACTACCCCTGTAGGTGATCCATGACCCAACTTGGTGTCGCAGAACATGCTGTGCAGGCCGCGGAGTACATGAACGACGTACACTCGGCGCAGAAGTTCTTCCAACGTGCGGAGAAGGTGACGCGGGCGCCGATGCGAAATTGCTACCATTGTGGGACTACCAGAGACAGTTCCAAGAAGTTGACAAATGTTCCCAAAACTACAGTATCAACAGTCATTTGCAATCTCCTTACAATCTGTCTCTGAGTCACCAGAACAGGATCTATTCGTTCGAGCTTGCAAGCTCTGCAAGATGGACATTTTGCCTCCCAAAATGCGCCAACAAAGCCTTGCCGATAGGCGGGTGCGAAGCCAGATGCTGAGTCGTACAATCTGGTCATCAAAACCATGGCAAAGGCCGGGAAGCTTTGCCTTGATCAGTTGTCCATGCACCAGAACGATCCAATTTCTGAGATGAATCAATGTTGTACTTGTATGATGTTCTACGTAGGATTTTAATTTGATCTCCTAAATGGCCGACCGAATTCATGCTGGCAAACCAGTGGACATGCCAGTGGCTCCCAAAGCATATTGGAAGCACGACCGAATTGCGTGTCCAGATTCGTGTCCAACAGGTCTCATCCAAGCACACGACATCTGAATATTTGGTACCTTCCAGGTCTTGATTGGGGGGTTCCATGGGAGACTTCTATAGTGTCTCCAACGGAGTTGTTAGACACATCGCGCCTGCACACAGTGGCACCATTTGATGCCCGAATCCCTCAAACATGTCTCACCATGACTCTGCTTGGCTGGCAAACCCAAACTGGCTGAGAAGTGGGCGATGAAGATGGAGAAACAAGGTCTGGGAAGTCTGATCTGTTGGAAGTTCGGGGACATTGGGATTTTTATCAGAGATTTGCCACAGTGAGCAATGACTTTTATTTGTAAAAGGGAAGAGTAGTATTGGATGGTATGGGGCTATTTGGAATTCATATAGTATACATAATTATACAAAAATATATATACTTCAATATATATGGATATATATATATATAAATATTTAGATAGACAGATAGATATACTGCTCACAAACAGGAAACCCTGAGAACCAAGGCTGCCTTTCATAATTTAGGTACAGCAATGTATTTGTCAGAAGGGGGGTTCAAAATCAGCTGAAAACCAAGCTCGGAAATTGTCCAAACGGCTGTATCCAGCTATCGACTGTCGGAGTGCTTTGGAAACATTTGGAAACCACCTGAATATGTCGATTCATCTAGACTTCGTTTATCTATACCTGGTGGAGTTTCACCTCGGGAAAGATCGCGATATTGAACACCCCTTGATTCTAGGTCCTAGATGTATTCAATGGCTCAAACAATCTCAATTCAATGTTTGTGTATCTTCGATTGTGTTGAAACGAAATATGAAAACCATGTGAAAATTACTGAAAATTAGACGTTATGGAAGTTGAATCATGCTCTTTGCGCCTGAAGACACTCCAGGTCTTCTTACATCCAAGTCGCTCCAGTTTGATCTGGCGGAAAGCTCAGCTTTACCTGTAGCCCATGTAAAGTGACTGATGGACGAAGGTATGGCGGGGGTGTTGATCTGGCTTGTATGACTGTTTCGCTACTCATGTTCGATCTAAAACATCACAGTTATAACACACACACACACACAGTCATAGCACACACACATTCTGGCACAAAGTATGGCTGGGATGTTTGTGAGCTGCCGTTCCAACACGCAGGTCACACAGTCCGTTGCAGCCAGCGGCAACGCTGCCGACTACGCTGCCAAATGGGTTGGCGGACCTGGCTGTGGGAAGAGGCGTCGGCTTAAAATGCAATCATCAAAAGTGGGGCCATTTCTCCCCAACATTGGGGAATACTAATTCCATCATAGGGGAATTGTGAGAACTGGGGAGTAATAATCATATTTTGCAATCATCATCCGAACATCACATTTCGCATAATATTCCATCATTGGGGAATTGTGAGAGGAACTGGCTAATTCCACAGGGTAATTATCCCCAAAGAATATCTGAGAAGTGTAATGTATTCATAAATGTCAATGCTATAGTAGTGATATGTATCTGTTCTAGATCATTACAAGTATAGCGTGTGTGACTAAATACATCCATGCATCATTACATTGTCGTATAGAATTATTACATATATCCTGTCGTATAGAATTCTGAGCCATTCTGAGCCTTGAGCTTCCGCACAGTTGTCGTTTTTTGGCACTGATCCATCTCGAGGTGACGCGTGCAGTGAACCTGGAGAAGCCGTTAAGTACTGCGAGTTATAGAGCTGCCGGGGACCACGGCCGCCCTGCGATGGGCTGCCTGCAGGGGCGCTGCGGAACAGATATGGCTCTAACGGTTGTGTCTCTAGGTAACAGGATAGGATGTTATATATATATATATACATATATATTATTTATTATTATATATTATGTGGTATTCTCATTGAGCAGTTCATAGGAACTCGGTATTGACTGCTAGCTGTCGAGGATGTGAAACACCCAGCAGAATCGAAGAATCGTGAGCTGATTATAGCTGGACAAGCTGAACGTATCGATGGCAGCTCATTCGCTTACGAGATCTTTTGCAGGTGATCTTTCTGTGATCTCCTAAGGCAGAGACTGTTGAGCTGGGCCCTGCCATTTGCATTGTTTGACTTTAACCACATGCTGCATGGAGGCAATCCCCTTAGAGGTTTGCTGGGACCTTCATTGAGAGACCATATTCAATGACTTGAGCGTAGACACCGGTGCGAGCACACATTTCCCTGTGCGCTGTGCAAGGAAGCATTGGAATGCTCTGAATGGGTCCTTGGTATGAAGAACCATGAAGAACCCCCCAAGTTGGTATTTCATCAGAAGAATCTCCAGTTCACAGCAGGCTGAAATTGGAAGTTTTCCAATTTCACGGAAATTTTCCAAACAAATGGATGGACTTCAGCTGAAGTCAGGGCTGTGCCAGCAGAATCTGAGGTAATGAGGGCCTACCTGGACGAAGGAAATTCTTCGGCTGCGAGGCCGCCTGCCCCTGGCAGGTCACTTTGAAGCCGTGAGATATGAGATGTTTGTGCATCATTGTGCATCAATCGAGATGCATCACTATACATATCTACCAGTATACGTCACTATACACCACATGTATAATTATGTATATGTTTACATATTTATGTACACATGTATCCATATTCAATCTACACTACACTGTTTTGCTACGCTGCTTTCTCAAGTCTCTGAACATCAACCTTGCGGACGAGGCAATGGTTTGAGCAGATGCATGAGAACGGCACGCCTGCAGACTATGAGACTTTCCTGATGCTGATGAGGATCGCCGACGCGTTCGTGCTGTCAGATTGGCCATTGATTAAGCAGCATTGACTAGGGGTAACCAATGATTTTAAGTAGGGTTAACCATTGATTTATACTGAATCATATTGAATATGGTAGCATATGGTAGCTAAGAACCTGAGTTAACCATCATTCAGCATGGTTAACCGTTGATGTATATATGAACCAAGGTGGTTGAATGATGTTAAATGCACAATTGTTGCAAATATCGACAGTGAGATCACATAGAGAACCAAGGTGAGACTGACTCGCAAACCGAAGCAGCATAGTGGCTTGTAGATGTGCAGAAATGGAGAAAGCCCTAGAAAGCCTGGAACATCCTGGAACCCCTTTCTTGACCCAACGCTAGCAGCTTCATTCACTTTGGTATAGGGAGCTACACTCTTGGAGTGCCTTTGTTGTTGGATGCTTCACCAGTGTAAATCTCTGAAGCACCCAACATCAGGTATGACGATCGTCAGGCGGGACAAACTGGACCAGCAGCTTGCAAAACGTAGCTTCACAGAAGAGTCAAACATGCGCAGTCAAGTCTGACGACATCGAGAACAATATCTCATAATGTATCATATATGATATGTATGATTAAATGAATCAATCTGACAAGTGATTGAATAGTAGATGTTCTTCAATGACTCAGAGGGCTCCCCGCTTTGCTACGAAAGCGGACAAGGTCAGTCATGTCAGAACTTTTTGAACCATTTCTTTCTGCACGCGTTCCAGGAAGCACTGCAATATTTGCCACCGGATGACAATGATGATGCTCTGATTATGCAATATTTCGTTGATGATGATGATGATGATGATGATGATGATGATGATGATGATGATGATGCTCATGATGTTGATGGTGGTGGTAGTGTTGGTGCTAATCATGACGACGACAATCATATTCCTTGCGCCTTTGCCACTGCCAGACTGCCGTTTGGCACAGCAAGATGGAAGATGCTGGGATCCCTCCAACGACAGAAAGCTTCAAGCGGCATCCTTATTCTGAGCGAAAGAGTTGAGACTTCGCGTGTCATTGGATTCACTGGTTGGTGCGATCCACTCATAGATGCTTATGGTCTATATCATGTCATGACTGTATGGATTGCTCTGGCACATCGAATCACCCTGGTCAGTAAAGCAAAACAGCAAAGTTTGCGCATGAACAAGTCAGAGTAATGTGTTCAATTGCATCAGGAATCTTTGGATTTTCATAAAATTTGGGAACCGGTTGTGGGTTGTGATGTGAATGTTTATAAACGAAACGAAGCAAGGAATCCAAGGAACAGATGGGTAGATGATGGTAGATGGGTTTGCCCAATTTTGGACAGCGCAACCTGCAATCGCCGAGTTTGGTCATCCGTTCCTTCGGTGACGTGAAGGGCAGCCTGCGGATGGAAAAGGTGGAGGAATGGTACGAAAGGCGAGCCCCACAAGCAGCTGGAGCATGTTCCAAGTGTGCTGAGGTGGCAAGCGGTTAATACCCGGCCCAGCAACCCTAACGGGAAGAACATCCTAACGAAGCCTATTCTGTAAATTCGACATGCCAACTTTTGTCCAAACACGGGCTCTTGCCCTGCAGGATGCTCAATGCTGGAGTCAAACCTGACCAGGCGGGTCACAGAACAGCCGCTCCTTAATCGACCAAATTGATGAACAGAGTGGCACGACCGGAGGCATTCATGAACATATGTGGGGAATCTTGACAGATTTGCATTTTGGGGAGGTATTGTTGTGGTTTGCAAAAAAGAAAGCAGACGCTCCACCAGTAACTCCTTGAATCCTTGGTGTTCTTATCCAAAAGTTGTGACAATACAGAGGCTAGGTTGAGCTGCGTGAATTCTGGGAACCAAACGAAAAGAAAAAACAAGCAGATAAAGAGAGATTTGGCAGCTACTTGTAGTCCAACATTCAAGTCTGCGTAAAAGATAGAATGCTTGTTGTTTTTAATTCGGTTTTTGAACACCAAGAAGTGTCGACAAGAGGTTGGAGGTGCATAGTGTTCAGAAAGTTGTAGCGCAGGAGTGAAAGTACTCCACCTTTGGATTCACCACGCACAGCCGTAGGGCTCCCTTGGTTTTGACAAAGCATGAACTTTTTTCCCGATCACTACAAAGAGCAGGGCTTCTTTGCTGTGCCCTGCGATGTACGGTCGTTGCTAATGAACAACAATGATTGTTTGCTTATAGATGATCATTCATTGGTCTGGTCATTCATTGGTCGGTCGATGATAAAGGTTGCTAACCAATTAGATCCAATTAGCAATGCTGCTTGTCGAACCTGCTGGCAGGAAACTTTCGCTCAGTTGATCGCAGCTTCTGTCAAGAGCAGAAAAGCACCCAGCTCAGTATCATCGTTCAAACTGTGTTACAAGGGTTGTTTAATTTGTACCGTACAATTTTGAGATGAGAACCCTTGAAACACGGCAAAGATCCGCTAAAGTGCTTGAAAAGCACTACCATCGTAGAATCGTAGCATGTAATATAGCAACATTCGGTGGCTAGGCATGCCTTCCATTTCATGCTGCCCCCGAGCTACTACATACAGGTTTTGTGTCTGTTTTTGTTCAGGTTCAAGCCTGAGACGAGTCATCCTTGCTGATGAAAACAGAAGATGTTGAAAACCGAAGTCTCAATATATATTATATTAGTATGTCAACTTTCTCAAAAACAGCTGGATGTTTTTTCAATTTTCTGACATTTGATCTCAGTTTTGAATGGGAGGCGACACTGCTGGGCAGATCCTCCTCTTAGGCTCGAAAAAAAGGGGCATTTGACTCAGGTTGACCCTGACAAGTGGTTCACCAAGATGGTCGACAGTGGATTCAGCTTCAAGCTCAGTGGCAGCAAGGATCGAAGAAGGCACTTGCACTTCCCAAGTGGCAGAAAGGAGCAGGGTCGAACTGTGCAAATGTTTGCGCCATCCAGTCCCGAGTTCCGCATCTCGACATCTTTTGACCCATTTGACCCTTGCTGGCCTGAGGCCCCGATGTATCTGTGTACAAATCACTGATGATGCGAAGCCTGATCAATAGAGATCCCATCGGAGTCAGGCTGCTGGGCATCGATTCACTTTAAGGTTCAGAAATGAGCCACATTGAGACACATTGCACAAATTTGTTTGGGTAGGTTCAGCATTGTTCAGCAATCTTCAGCACATTGTTTGGGTAGTTTTCTAGGTGGAACTGCATTGTTTCGGTAGTTTTTGACATATTTTCTCATCGAGAGAGAGACCTACGAAACTCTAATCGCGTTTCCGAGTGTGCCCATCGTCGCCGATCAGCGCCGATCGTCCCTGGTATTGTGCCCAGCAAAATCATCAAGACGATGCGGTGGTTTCTCAGAATCGAGCTACCCCCAAATCATCCGTGATTCACCATTTACAGCAATCAACCAGCCATAACTTGGGGTTTCCCCATGGTTTCCCTATTAGAACAAACCACCTCATGTGACACATTGGCACCTGAGAGACACATCAACCGACAACCGTGGGAGGCAGATCCTGGATTGGATGGTGCTGAAGGGCATGACCATCCACAGGGGTGTCTACAACATCGTCGCTTTGCCGATGCGGCTGTAGTTCAAGCAGTCAACCAACCAACCATGGGGGATGATAGTGATTCATAGTGGTTGAGAACCAACAATAGTGGATAATCATCGTTGGCAATGGTTAACTAGTGGGGAATGACTTCACCAACAATAATTGGAATGCACTGGTTGATGATGGTACACCAGTACACCACTTGTTTTGACCCACAGCCATGCCTCTAGGTGTAGCATTTCAACAGAAGATCATTTATCAAATTCACTACTCTCAAAACCAGATGGAACAATTGCCTTGGAAGAACGATAATCTGCCCAGCAGCAGCAGCAGCTCACAGCCCCTGGTAGTTGTTCAGAGCTTTCGCTGTGAGTGTAGAAGTGAGATGATATATGATGATGAATTAAGTTCATGCAGAATAGTAAATTTGATGATTCAGAGGGCGGATAGTTGCGTTGAGTCTCAACTTACATCCCCAGCTAGCTAGAGATACTGGGAGTAGACTCGATGCCAGGAGTCACATCAAGGAATCAATTGTCGATCTCTTCAAACCAATTGGATGGGTCCGTATATTGAACAAAGAACGATGGAAAGGGGTCATTTCTGTTCTTCTTTGAGGAAAAGGGGCTAGTTGTTCCGAAACATTCTGGGCGAAAATGAAGTTTTGATTTGCAGATGGTGAAACCGCGTGAAATCTGGAACTCCTAAGCCCGTCGCCGATTTCCTGACGCTGTCCGAACATCTCTTTTTGCGGAGTCCGATGACTCCCCGCAGCTGAGGCCATTCGTGCCTTTTCTGAAGCCAATGAGCCCGAAAAGGCCGAGGAGATCTTCCAAAGGCGCCTGTCGGTACAGCACTGCACCAGGGGTGAACAACGGAGTAAGATGCAAGTGGATCCAAGTGGCAGCTGAGTTCCCATCACACCAGGCTTGCAGGATGTAAGTATAAGCGAGAGCAACTGAGAGCCAGTGAATTGTTTGTTCTTGCGAGCTAGGCTTTAGCATGGGCTGTAGGTTTACAGAATCGAGCAAGGCAAGTTGCAGGAAGTATCGCACATGCCGCTTGGCATGGCCTTTGTTTGGCTTCCAGCTGCGACATGGCCATCGCTAAGAGTCGGTTCCTCTTCGCACGGCCATGGCAGCTGGTGCGGGACATGCGACAGGCTTTGATCCTGGCCACTGATGGCTCGACGGCGTTTCCGGACAGAGCCGTGGCTCCCCACCTTTTGCGCGACTTTGTGCGGAGGGCAAAGGACATTGATAAGAACTCAGATCCCGAGGACCGATGTGAAATTGTTCGTCTTTATGTTGTTTGATGTTTTTTGATTGATGTTGTTTGATGTTGCTTGGTGTTGTTTACATGTTTCACCACATATGTTTTTCTTTTGTGTGTGTGTGCATGTTTTCTTGACCTGAGTCTCAATGAAACAACTTTGTAAACAACTTGACAAAGCAATCAGAAATGCCAGAAATGCCGAAATGCCGCCCCCTGGACAAGGCAAAAGTGGCTGTATTCTATTGGCTCTCCAAGTGTGCGCAAGGCGTTGCAGGAAGTGATCCCGAAGGGTATGACGCACTGCTCCTGCAATTTACACGTGAGGTCAGGAAGGAAGCCTTGTTGCTTGTTGCCACTTCATTGAACATTTTCTGCCGTTTTCTTTGCGGGCGTTTCCATGCGGTCATGGGTACTGAACACTGAAGTCAGCCGTTTGTGCTTTCAGCGCCGCACATCAAATATCTTGATCTAGACTACTATTACTATCTAGCACTATCTATTACTCACCATCGCTTGGTAGGATAATCATGATACCATGAACGATTCCATGAGAAACCATCACGGTAGTCCCTCAATTAACCTCCTGAACTTGGCTGCTTCCAGGTATGGCAATGAGACTCAGCTCCTACGGATTCTGAGATCCCTGATCGGTTCCGTGAACCGACAGAAGATTCAGAGGGCCTTGGAAACAGATGCGCAACTTCAGATGGAGCACTTGGTGCGGGATTTGTTGTCGGCTTCCATACCTCGTCTAAAGATGCGTCACCAACACCTGCCACTCTTGCAGGTTTCCATGTGTCTTTCTTCTTATGCCGAGATGGGTCTTCAACATCGAGAGATGTTTGAAGTATTTGGGAAAGACTTGGTGGAACGAATCAATCGTCTCAGACAAAGACCGAGTATTGAAGTTGAAGCGGAACTAGTCGGAAATTTGCCTTTCATTTTAGCATCCTATGCGAACGCCTCAGTGGTGCATCCTGAGCTTTTTGAGACTTCTCTTTCTTGGTGTGAAGAGAAAATTGAAATGACTCTTTGATGAATTTAACTGCTACATGTTACGAATGTTTCTTGTCCATGGCTGGAACCCATGAATGCAGAGGCATCCAAGGCAACCAATCCAGGAGAGATCATAAACAGAACTGCTTGATGCAGCGTATGATGCTACAGCAGCCAATTAGCACCTAATTCTTTTGATGTGCAGTTGCGTGCTCCATTTTTCCCGGTTGCAGCTTGCTTCACAATGTTTCACGCTTACTTTTTTTCACTCATTGGATTTTTGCATTGTTTCATTCCAGAATGGCTAGGCTATTATCAAAGCAGTTAGTGGAAAGTTGCATGACTGAATTGAGTATACATACACACACCCTGGTGATCCATGGATCCGATTGACGAGCATATCCCATCATGACGACAAACGGCCGCCTGGTGAGCAGCGAAGTCAGAAGCGGCACTGCGATTCAGGATCACCTACGAAAACATCGCGATTCTTTCTATCGCATTGGCATCCAGCAGGCTTCATCGTCCATCCTTTTGGCGAGCAGTGCACGACCAGATAAGTGCCTCAGTCAGTTTTATTTCCGACAGCAAAACTCTTGGAAGCTGAGGCCACCAATTTTCTCATATTTTCTCCTAAGAAATATAGGACCGTTTGGAGCGGTTCCTGTTCACCTGTGGGTTGAAGGATGTTGCTAAGGATGTTTTGCGGACAAGTGGAGCATCAGATCGATTAGCCGCGTTTGCACCTCTTTTTGGCGTTTGCTCTTCCCAGAGAGCTGCCTGTCACCAAAGGACGGATTGCATCGCAGTATCAGAGCATATTCTAGTCCGCACTGGGAGATCCATTTCATAAACCATAGATGCTGTATCTACTTCTAGCTGGTGATTTATCAGAAAAGACAGGTGATTAGCTTTTGATTTAGCATAAAGTGCTACTAGACCTCCCATTCATTCCCAGCTTAATCTAAGCAGCGAGATAACACCATTTTCTCAACGTTTCTCAATTGCTATAGGGGGTTATACAATACCTGGTGCAGAGGGATTTTCCAGTGTCCTGTAATCTATGAATATCCAGCAGGCAATATGGGAGAGGGCACATTTGATGACGTTGCTTCAGAAGTGCAACGTATGTGCTTTTTCCCTTGAAATTGCCATGACAAATCGCCACAAACCATCAACTATAAACCATTTCCGCCATTACCCGTCAATAACCATCACCCGTATTCACCATTTATTTACCAACATATTTACTGTACCACCAGTAATCTACCATCACCAACCATCATGACAAATCATCAAGATATTCCCAGGCGGAGTGTAGCTCGGCGCCTCCAGGACAGATCTTTGCAAGAGCTCTTCATTTTGGCATCGAAGGAGATGGTGAGACGTTCCAATGAATTGACTTATCTCGAAGCGTCAGATGCACTTCTGACTTTGGCTGCATTTTCAGAAGAAGAAGTGCCACAGGTTGTGCAGCTTCAAAGCGCTTTCGGTCAGATAGCAGACTTCAGGGATGCACCGGCCATTTTCTTGTGTCGCATCTTCTATGCGATGACTGCGATTGACCTACACAAGTCAGGAGGGGATGCATTTGTCCAATAGGCACTAGATGCGTTCCCTCTCAGTGGTGGAGGGACTTGTGAACTTTCGAGCAGCGGCAAAGCCTAGGCTACCAACTCCTAATGTGCTAGGGAAACTCTCTTTTTCAATGTCAGGTGTTCTTAGTATGTGCAAACTCACCGTGTGACAGGAGAAAGTGAACTCCATGAAGCGCACCAACGTGTGGGAAAGGCGTTGCAAAGTGTTTTGAATGTTTGTTTGGCACCAGAGTTGGAAATCTTGGCGCAGTCCTTGCTGGCTTTGTCTACACGGGCCACAGCGGAACACTTGAGCTCTGTAGGCGGGGATTGTATGAATATGTTGGCTATTCAGTCTGTTGTACGTCATTTGATTTGGTTTTTTGCACGTTCATGTTTTTTTGAGACTTATTTTTGTCGAACAGTTGGATATAAATAATACAGTATTCTTTGCATGCCTCTTCTGAAATCAGACATCTCACGCGACATGTGAGCGCATCCAAAATATCTCAATTCGAGCTAGAGCCCTTTGAATGTTGGAAGAGTGCTACCGTTCTTTATTTCTGCATTCGCGAAACCGTGATAAAATCCACCTCCATTAACTACAAAAAACATTCTGCCTCGATGGTTTTGGAGCAGGGAAAACGCTGTTGTTTATGGAAGCAGCAGCTGTTCAGTGTTGCCGCGTTGCGACTCAGCGTTGCAGGTTTTCGCGTCTTGCTCCTGGTGTCACAAAGAGAAGCTGTGCGAAAGGCTAAGGATCTGGGACCAGAGCGTGCAGCTCGGTTGAGTTGCTTCCTCACTGCAGCTGCTTTGCCTTGGCAATCTGCCCTTTTGAGACCCTGGTGTCTCGGAGAAACCATGAGAAATATGGAGAAACGAGACATAAGGAGACTCATATTATGAGTGATATAGGATTGCTTTAGCTTACTGTAAGGTATCTTAAGACATTATAAGATTACATCTCACTTAGATCAGTCAAATCTCATGAGTTGGGGAGAGAAAGGTGTAAAGGAGCTGCAAATTGGCCAGGTTTTTGGCAGAAATGAGCTCTTTTGTATCACAGACTGGCTTCGAGGGCATCTATGGTCGTTGGCTTCTTGGCTGCCCAAGGATAGACCATCAATTGATGAGGTGATCCACAGCTCAATGATGGAACATCGTGGTGTTCTACATCCCATCATGGTGATAGTTCCTGGTAGTTGATTAATGATGCTTTCCGCATTGAGATTAATGTTGATTCTGGGGCTTACCATGGCTTACTACGTTGCGGAGTGATCGAGATAAATGTTGATGCAACTGTTCCATGGTAACTCATTGTTCTACATCCCCTCCTTGTGATTCATGTTGATCAGCAACTCCTGGAAGGCTTCAGATGTCCTCAGAGTGCCTAGAACCTTGGCCAGCCCCAGTGGCCTGGTATTTGGAAGGCCCACCGTTGGTGGCCAAGCAATCCTCTCTGGTGAATATCTATGGTGGCGAACAAATGATGGGATGGGACTCACAGGACATCAGCGATGCCAGTGGAGCAAACACCTTTGACAGCTCATCTGCTGCATGCTGAACTTTCACATCTGTAGTTTCAGACTTTTCAGTCATGAAGCGGGTGCCAGATTGTTTCATTCGTATCATGCTTGTGATGAACGTGATTTCTGTCCAGGGAACTTAGACCAACACAAGGCATCGTGTCAGGTCTGCCCACAAACAACATGGTTGAACAGCGGAGGAACCCAGCACGGAAGAGGGAATAGAGGAGAAGCAAAGGGCCATGAATGAAGTCTTCTTTATGAATCTGACAGTTTAGATTCGAGCAAGGTCTATTTGGTTGCGGGTGCACAAGCGAGTGAATGAAAAGCAGGTCTTCTTTTCATCTTGAAGGTGCTTCAAGCCTCTCATTTTGTCATGGCTAAACAGTCTTCGCAAGTCAAGAGAAGCCGTTGCTTTACAAGGGCGGTGCGATTCTGCGTGGGCAACTACAGTGCTCATTCGACCGTGGCAGTTGGCAAGACCTGATCACCTCTGACACTGGCAGAGGCTGAAGTTTTGGCAGATGCTTCTGGATACTTTGGTTTCTCAAACTGGTTCTGCACTTTTCTGCGTGGCAGATCCGTCAAGGTCAAAATCCGAACAACAACAGGAACAGGCAAAGATGTCGGCTGCATTGTCTGCTCTGTCTAGAAATGGGAGAACAGCGCTGTTTCAGGCCTCTATGAATGTCGATTGATAGCTGATTTTCGAGCCGAGGCTTACAGGCGGAATTGCATTGGTAGACGCGCGCATGGCTGCAGAAGAAAATGTCGCCAGAGCAACCATGAAGCCACAATTTTGTTCAATGAATTTGGTTCAAAGATAATCCAGAACAATATCCAGAGTAAAGGCCAAACATCGAAAAATTATTGGAGCCAGGGGAATGCCCCAGATTTTTGTACCACTTGTGGAGGGCCATGCTTTTTGGTTGGTAATCCCCAAGCTTCGTTTCGGAGCTCATTTTAGAATGAAATACATTGAACGGTTATGCAGACGTAATTGGCCAGTGAGCTCTGTTAAGTGCCTCGATAAGGACAGGTAGGCAAAATGTGCCCTGTCTGAACAAAGCAGCATTGGGGGTTGTTTTGGTTGGTATTTCTGATGGTTCTGACAGTCCCAACGGTAGCTTCATATATTTCAACAAGGAGTATACAAATCAGGTTCTGCAGCAGTTGCAGAACTAGCTTGTACGTTGCTTTCATAACTTTCTTCGACATTTTGTGCATTTTTGTGCTGTGTGACTCTGTGTGACTGCGAATTTTCAGCCTTTTGCAGGTTGAAAGTAGCTGGTCGGTATCCTGATGAGAGGACATTAATAGTTGAAGCTGTGACAACTGACGTCCAACAAACCTTTGGAGACTTGGCGTCGTAGACGCCTCTGTCGTTCGTTGTGCAGACTCAGTCTTGCTACCTGGAAGGTATTTGGACTCAAGACATGTGTCACATTGGATTATGTTGTTTTTATGTTTTTTTCCTCAAACTTAGGCAACGTGTTCTTGGGCAACATATTAGTGAAACTTGGGCATCACTTGGGCGTTGAGAACTTGGACATCACATCGTTTCGATGTGAAGGACTTACACTTTCCTCATCGAAGCCCGTGCTGGAGAGCTCAGCAGTATACTTTGGTGCCCTGGGAGTCCCTTCGACTCATCCAACGTCCAAGGAATCCAAGGAATCCAAGGGTCCTCTTAAGTTGTTGGACTTGTTGGATGTTGTTGGTTTCTTTCGAGATATCCTACGCAATCAATATTTGTATACTCACAAAGGCCTTTCTTGTTTTTCTCATGCTTGTCCTGACATAGCATGTCAAAGGTTGTGGAAGTGATGTATCCAGAAAGGACCTCAGCTAGTGTCCATCAGTGATCCTGGAAATGCACGTCAGCACATGTTTGGCTCGATGCAAATAACCATTGTCAGCAATCTACGATTGCTAAAGTCTTGTTGAAGAAAATATGGGTGTGCGGTTCGTCTAGAAACGGTGTTTCCTAATTTTTGATGATTTTCCTATGCTTTACTGCTATGGTCACGACTAGCCTTCCAGTGAGGCACAAGAAGGATCCATGGAGAAAGCCAGAGCTTGGTTCGGAATCTCAGGTTGAAGGTATTTTGCTATGTTTTTCTGGCATGTCAATATTCTGGCTTGTGGTTTCAAACATTTTTATATTTTCACTAGCTATCATGAATATTTGTGCTTGCATAGATCAAGATCGGTGTATCAGGTATCAGTGTTTGCAAGTTTCAATGGGAATCGTCGAGTTTGGGCGTTGACTGTGCCTTTGGTGAGCATTCTAAATATGAACACACAGCTTTTTGCAGGGATGTTCACCGACCCACCCAAGTGGTAGATTTGGATGAAAGTGGTATTGACAATCAATGCCAATGACAATCCTTCTTTGATCATCCACATACAGCAAATATAGATAGACTTTTTGGATACATCATACAGAAATATTGACAATCCACTGGGCACACATAATCATGAATTTATATGGATAAGTTAATGTCTATAGTTTTGCCGTTTCCAGCAACTCTGCTCGGAATGTGACCTGTTGCCACTGGCATAAACTTGCGAGATAGGTTCAGCGAGATGCGGAAGGAAAAGATTCGGCACCGGCCTCAGCGAAGCTACACACGCAAGGGATGCAAGGGTAGACCAGCATGTTGTAGCAGATATAGATATCATGTATGCAGTATACATGTACATGTATATATATATATATCACATACATGTATTGATTGTTGCTATTGCGCTGCTTTACAGAATAGTGCTAAACGACCCCAACACGTGGGGTTTGAAATTTTGAATGAGAGTCACACGGAACAGAGATGAATCAGGATCCTCTGAGCGCTTGCACTTCTGCACTTTTCATAGAGAGAAGGTGTCTCACTGGTTTAACTTCTGCATGTTCAAAGATCGGGTGTACCAAGCGCGATTTCCCAGGCCAGACTTTCGCAGCTATGCTGCGCTAATCGCGGGCTATGCGAAGCAAGGAGATGTGGCAAGCACCAAAGAGCAGGGCAACCCGGAGACCAACGCAATTTGAAGATGTTGAAATGTCCATCTCAATGTGGGCTGGGAATCCCACGGCCTTCAAGACCTAGGTTCTTGCAGGAAATCGAACTGAGGAAGTTCCATGGCCTGAGAAGGCAGCGCGCAGCGCTGGGTGGCCATCCAAGCACCACTTTGGTGGTACCATGGTGGCCCCCAAGCACCAGTTTTGGGTGTATCATATCTATCATCACATCTATCACTGGTACACATCCGGACTCAGATCTTTGTTCGCAACGACAGAGAAGTTCCACACCAACTTCTTTCGTCAGATTTGAAGCTGGATTGTGAACGAAAGTCTGGGGGGTCTCAATCGATTCTATGTTCAATCCCAAGGAATCTCTCCTACCGATTACAAGGGTACCAGGACCTGGTCACCAGGGTCCTTTGAGTGCTTGGCACAGGGCGGCTTGGACTGGGATGATGCTGCCGGCCTTGCAGTGCTTGAAGAAGGTGCGGAGCTTGCACCGGAATTCACCGGCTGCTCAGCGTCCGAAACAGGATATTCGGGTGACTTGATTCAGAAATGCTATTTATATCTATTTATATGATTCTATATGTCTATGGATTACTTAATTGGTATGTAAAAACATATTAATACTGTATGTGTAAGTATTAATGTGTGCAGATACAACATTGTGGTATATATAGATGTATGTTTTCAGTCTGCACTGGGGACGGCATTGTTGTTTTTCTATACATGCATGATAGGGCTCAGTTTTGAGACAATAGTTGCAGCACGTTGCAGCGTGTTTATGCAACATAGCTTTCCATTTTCCACTTCCTTGGCCGGTCTCGCTTCTGACGCTTCTGTCTTCTTGCCTTTATTGGCTTCTTGGGTTTACTGCGCTTCTTGGCTCATCATCATCATCATCAGCAGCAGCAGCATCATCATCACCATCATCATCATCACCACCATCACCATCACCATCACCATCACCATCACCATCACCATCACCATCATCATCATCATCATCATCATCATCATCATCATCATCATCATGCACTGAGAGATGCTAACCGCTTTCAAATGTCATGGAACTGAGAGGTTCAAGCTCTGAATAGTGCCAGCGAATGCTCCCGATATACCATCCAGTTGAAAGGATTGTGCTCAAAATTGTACATAGATTATTCATTATATGCAATAGTACCCTGATACCGTAGAAAATCAGCACATTTGTCCCCGTGATTCGTGTTGCTTCTCCAACTACTACTGCCAATACTTTCTAGTACGGCCATGGCTCCAGCTCCCACTGCTGTTATAGCTCTTATGCTAGGATAAAAGTTAGAATTGCAGAACATGTTCAACTTGATTAAGCATACATTTGGGTGTTTCTCAGAATAGGGGACCCAAAAAATGGCTGGTTTATTCCTATAAGTAATTGAAATAAGATGATTTAGGGGGACCCCTATTTTGAGAAACCACCATTTCTTCAAAGTTTGCTGGAGGGGGATGCTTCCTTGAAGGGTGGAGTAGCCGTCATGCGCAGTAGATGGCTGTTGCATTTATGGTGACGTGATTGGTCATTGCCAACGTTGGCCAACAATGACTCATCATGACGCACAGTCATGGTTGATACTGATTCAGAACGATTGGGATTGCTGCAGATCCCTGGTAAGAAACCATGGCTGCTTTCACAAGAAGGAGTGGCCCAATTGGGCTGTTCAGGCTGGCGAAGAAGCAGAAGTTGCCAAGTGGATAGAGTACTCTGCCGAGCAAGGCGGGGCGTGAGAACTGTCTCCTATGAGCATTTGAGCAGCATATTCCCACAAAACACAGACACACAGACACAGCAACAAAAGAGGACACACGAGTGTGATATGCCGTTGGTTTTATTCAGAATGGACCATCAAGTGCATGACCACTTTTAACATTGTTGCCTTTCTTTGCATCAAAGCAAGCCTGGAAAGGAACGGCTGATCCCAAGTAATGCTTTGATTGCTGGCTTTGCCGCATCTCTCTAAGGGTGACCAGGGGAGAGTCAGGAGGCTCTGGAAAGACAGGAGACAGACTAGGCACTTCTCCTTTGGACAAGGACAAGTCCCATCAATACCCGAAGTTGTGCGAACCTGATGGGTTTAATCTTGGATCAAATTGGATTCGTGGAGACACAATCGTTGCACATTGGAATGAATGAGCTGTACTGGACAGCTATAGATAGCTATGAGATCCCCATTGGTTAAGTATTGGATACCATGGACGACCGTTAAGGATCCCAAGCATTTCTTCTATGCCGTGCCCTCTTGGCCACCTCGAGGCTTTGAGCTGAGCCAAGAGGAGGCCACCAGCAGCGATGCAAAGGATAAGCAAATGTGAGTTTTGGTTGAAATGATTTGGTTATATGATATTATATACTTTAAATGGTTTATGATATGATAAGCAAATGATATCATGTGATGCCCCCTATGGATGTTGTGGTTTTATATGCTTATTATAAGATGGCTTTACAATTGCTATATATGCATGTTTCTCAAGATAAGGTGCCCCCAAATCATCCAATAGTATCCAATAGTACTCATTGACACAATAAACCATCCATTTTCCGGGGCTACCCCTTTTCAGAACGTCCAAAATATGTTCAATGTGATTTTAATGATTCACATAGCTTATATGATGACAGTGGTCATTGCGAAGCGAAAAAAACAGCTATACAATGACTGTGATTAATCGAAGGGAACCTAGAAACCACACTTCCGACTTATGGAAAGCTGCAGCAGGCAGCCCAGAAGAAGAGATGTCAGAGAGAATGACATGTGCGTGCGCGACCTGTAGGAAGAGCAAAACGCGGTTGTACTCTCGGATGGTCAAAAGTAAGGTTGGTAAATCGGCAGGTGCAGAGGTCTCTGGCCAAAGCGCTGCGATAAAAATGGCACGCGATTGTCAGGAGGCGATTTGCAAATCAACAGTGCAAAAAGACTGTTTGCCTGGCAAGACTTTTGCATGTCAAAACTGTAAAAACACCAATTAAACACCGCATTGATATGTTTGCAACGTCTTTACTGCATACTTTGTGGCACTTGCAAGGAATTCGAGACCTTATGAAATACGTGGCAGTGGAAGGGATTCGTGATTAGCCCGACAGACGGCTAGATGGAGAATGTGAGAAAGTCCCGCGTACAGACAGGGAGTGAGAGAGAGAGGGACACAGATAGACAGGCAGACAGTCAGACGTAGAGATAGGTAGACAGACAGGTGGAGAATGATAGGTGCAGACATCATGGATAGATGAGGATATAGGATGATTAAAATATCCTCAAGCATGGAGTAGTTGCTGAACATGCCTGGTTCGATGAGCACGGTCTTTGTTCTAATGAGATCAACTTCAGCTTCAGTGGAATTCCAAATTGGGTAGCAGATGGCACATCAACTCATGGACAGTTGAACCCTTTCGACCCGACCATGTTGGCTGCCAGAAATGTTGCCACGTGGCAAGTGAGCTGGCTAATTACTTTCCTTGTGAAAAGCCAGGGGCAGCCGTTGAAGCACATCATTGAAGTGTGGTCTTGCAACATCCAAGAGTGACAGGGAGGTTGGACTTATTTGGATTTCAGATACAGCCCAGCTATATCGCCGGACATACACTTAGAACACCATTTGGAAAACACTATATCTCCATCTGCAAATGGGAGTTCTAAGTGTTGATCGCCCAACATACACTTAGAACAGTTCATCTATGTTCCTACACTTAGAACACTATTCTGCCGGGAGATGTGTTCTAAGTGTATGTCCGTGCAGCTGAGGGTGACCAATCCTAACATTCAGTGGCAAAGGCCAAGGATCCTTCTCTGGTGTGCTTTTGAAAAAGGTGTTCTAAGTGTGAATGAGTTCCGCCTGCAAATCAAACCAACTCTGTTCTAAGTGTACACTTAGAACATAAGTTCTTGATTTCTAGCATGTGTTCTAAGTGTTAGAATGTTCATTTTGGAAAACACTTTCTGTTCTAAGTGTATGTCCGTCGATATAAAATGAACTGATTAAATCATCCACCATGGCTTGCGTCAAACAGGGGCAACCCTGCTGACGCCGCGTTTTTTAATAACCAATTTGGTGGCTGCCGACTTGGATGCTTCGGCATTGTTTTGTTTCCAGATTCAGATTTGATTCATGACAGAAACATGCATAAGAGAGTCACCTTGGAGGATCACAGTTGGTTGAACTGTTGCAAGGCTGAAGTAGAAGAGGTTTCTGAAGACGAGACACCATCCGTAGCCTCCAGGACCGGATTGACATGAATACTTAAGTCTTTCTCTTCACATCTTGGCACACCATTGAACTCAGGCATCTTACTGTAGGATTTGTAGGGCTAAATGGAGCCATTCTCGATGCATAAGTTTCAGCAGCCCGCAGGAATGGGAAGAGGAGGAGAGCAAAGAGATCAAAGGCAGATTGCGGGGCCACAAATCAACGCTTGATGCAAGTACACAGTGAAGAATGATCCTCAGATACATATGAATCATGATTTTGACGATCATCTATCTCAATAAACCCATCTTGATCGAATCATTAACAGTCAGCACTTTCAAGCATGCTAATGATATTCAATGGCGCTGGTTGATTTGGTTGATCATGGCTATCTGGCGCTCGTCAATCAAGGCTACTGAGGATCTAAGTGTGGGCTCACTGCTGGGTCTCCAGGGCGAAGATGTGGATGATCCACTGGCCGCACTGGAAGCCTTAAAGGCTGCAGGCGCCACAGGGTGGGTTGATTTGATTGCTGTGGCTTGACAGAAGCTTAACCATCACAGTAATGCTAAGCATCATGGTTAGTGATGCTTAAGCGTGCTGAGGAATGGTTGATCATGGTTCGTAACTAATGGTTGATCATGGTCAATCCTGGTGAATTCATGGTGGTAGTGACAAAACAACCATCGGCAATTTGAGATAATTCATTCTGCGTATTCTTAATGGCTTTGTTTGTTTGTTTGTTGTTGAAGCAACGCTCCTGGTGGGACAGGGGCTTGCAAGCTTGCCTGAAAAAAAAACAACCACCCCAAATTTGGCAAGTGCTTCAGGAGACAAATTGAAAACACACCTTGAAAGAAACTGTGAGACAAACATGCAGAGCTGGGACCTTCATTTCTTGTTTCTAAACAGACCAGACTCCGCGACTGCATTCCAAGAAGTTCCCAAAATTCCCAGCTGCTGTAACAGCCCTGCTGCTCAGGAAAGACCCCAGGCATTCGTGACTACAATAGAGCTGCTTTGCTGAACGGCGATCAGCTGTTGGAATATGATGGAATATGTTGGAACATGATGTTGCACAGCCCATGACAGCCTGCGAAAGATTCATCCAGCTCCAGCGTAGTGATAAACACACTGCGAATGATCTATTGAATGGATAGATTCCAATTATTCACAAAAGTCACAAAAGCAATCACTGTTGCTCTTTCTATTGTTGCTGGATCCTTGATTGCTGTTGACAGATTCCGATTGCAGAACCATTTTACTGGCTGACTATCGCTGATAGTTATTCTCCATAGCAGGTCATATTTCTCCAACATTTGCCATTGTTTATCTGTCAAATTCTTGGCCACCGTCAGTCCCAACCATGACACTCTTGAACAAGGTAGTGGTCGGTCGGTTTTTATTGCATTCCCCAATACGTCATGAATGCGAAGCAAACAATGCTTGGCATTGCTTGGCAATTATTATCAATTATCTATCATCACAATCACGTACCTGCATTGCCACATCTGAACATCATCAACTAACATGAAATATGACTCAACTTCGAACGATGGAAAGTGCAAGCCATTTACCGTTACACTCAATTACTACATGTAACTGACATATAAGCAACATATAATTGACATATAGCCAACATATAACTGACATATAGCTGCAACTTGCATAAAAACTGACATGCAACTGACATCACATTCCACTAACCTTGGCTAAACTTACACCCAAGGTCTCAACCGACGGTCAAACGGAACGAGGTCATGAAGCAATTGGCATCCAGTCCTCGCTCTCGCTTTTCGCATGGACTCCCAGGGACAGGGATAGGGGGCCAGAGATGGGCTTCCATAGTACTTGTGGCCAGCGGGGATGCCAAGTGGAAGGAGCTCCTTGCAGGTGCCACATTTTTGGCATTGAAGGATTTGATTTTCAATGACTTTCACTTCAAAACTTTAAGTGCTCAGTTTCAGTGCACAAAAATGGTTTGAAAAATGAGGAGCACATGAAACTGGGCCACTCCCCACGATCTAATCTGACGCCTGATCCCACCCTCGCCAGGTTGGCCAAAGCTTTCCTGGAAGACACGGTGATCCCGGCGGTAACACCCAACGAAGAGACGTTCTCGAATCTCCTGAGGCCAGTGAGGAATGTGTGATCCACATCCGGAAACAGATTGAAATCAGCAACCATATATACATATAAATATATATATATGTATATAATATGTAAACTCTATATATATAATGTATAGATATAATGAGCAACAGTATGGAGTAAACAAAGTCAACATGGATATGACATGATATAGATACAGACATGATATAGATTATATATAATAAATAAATAAATAAATAAATAAATAAATAAATAAATAAATAAATAAATAAATAAATAAATAAATAAATAAATAAATAAATAAATAAATAAATAAATAAATAAATAAATAAATAAATAAATAAATAAATAAATAAATAAATAAATAAATAAATAAATAAATATATAAATAAATAAGTAAATAGATAAATAAATAAATAAATATATAAATAAATAAATAAATAGATAAATAAATAAATAAATAAATATGTAAATAAATAAATAGATAAATAAATAAATAGATAAATAAATAAATAGATATAAATATAAATATATATATATATATTTATAAATAGACAATCTTTAAATATGTTTGACATTCTATATTTTCAAATTGTTTGAGATCTACTCATATCAGCAACAAAGACGGATCAATATCAGAGATGCTCCCCATGGGGTCTTCAGGACCAAGTTTTAGCCAATCCAAAGTGACACCGAAGTGAGCGATCGAAGACATCCAAAGACTCGACCATGATCTCAGAGCATCTCACTTTGGTGCTGAATTTTGCTCGGCGGCCCACGAGTTTTGCATTTGCATACTAAAGGATATCCAACATTCAGTCATCAAAACGATTTCAGAACATCAACAATGTGTGGTAATACTTGCTAGCTTGCTTAGCGATGTCGCACTCAGAGAATATTATAGAAATAAGTGCAGCTTTGTTCTTGCACTAGTCAGACTTGATTTCGATGGAGTTTCTGAGAACCACGCTAATGAAGTATTCCAAAGTGTTCCGTGCTGGTTGGCCATGTGATTTGTAGAACTTGCAGCGGAGCAATGATGATTGGGCCGCCTTCCTCACTACGACTGCAGCCGCGGTGTGTTGGTTGCTTGGCCTTTGGCGCCACCGAAATGGTGCTATCGAGACAACTCATTTTTGCATCTGAGGACAAACATTGACGCATGTCAATCCATTGTCAATGTGAAAACACACTGCAGTATATGTAATTGCATGGACATTGTTTTAATACAGCAGGCACTGTGTTTTCAAGTAGATGGAAAGAGCGGCATCACATCTGTGAGATCTTCGCAACACTGTCCGGAAACATGTCGTGTGAGTTGCCAGCTGCTGTAAGGCTGCGCGTTTATGTATATTGTATATACTGTGCCATTTCATTGCTATTTACATGGCACTTCTATGGTAGTTCACCACAGTGCTCAAGATTCCCAGCTACCACTTGCTTGAAAGCATCGTATTTCAGTTGACTTCTGATCCAGGTCATGGAACTTGGAGTCGACAGAGCAAACATTTTCGGAGGGCCTTGCCCGAAGGACCCACTGCCCATCCCACGACTTTGCTGATTGGCTGTTGGAAACATGTCACATCATGGTGTTTTCATGTATCCAGGGGCCAATATTAATGCAGATCTATACTATATGATATAAGATAATTTTTGTTTATGTAATAAATGAATGTAAATATACTAATTTTTCTATACATGTATTCAGAATTTAGTAGATACCCATGGTGACTCGTGTGGCATTGCTTGATATCGTTGCAGTCGCGAAATCATACTTGCAGGGTTCCAATACTCAATCACCAGGCAAGGCGACCATTTGGTATGTCTTCTCAATGCCTCAGTCAAAGACATCTTGCCAGGATGACGTCGACTTTTGTAACCATGAGAAGGTCTGATTTTAGTAATTTCCCAACCGGCTCCGTTTGTGACCATACCATGCATCACACTGTTTGCTTTGTCCAGCAACACTTGACGAAAGTGCAGTGATGGTTACTGTGTGGTACTGAGGTTCACGTAAGCTGCCAGAAGGCAAGTGTGAACTTGCCCCATTTGACATCGAACATTCAGCGATGGTTGAACTAATGTATGCATATAGTTGACTACGGCCTTGTTTGTTGTACAGTGCAGTATTCGATGTGCTTCTTCCGTATGAACAAGCCGTGTTTTGAACATAAGAGTTGCTAGGGGAAGGTTTCCTGCAAGGAATCTCCATAGTATTCCCTATAGGAATCCATATAGGAATCCCCATAGAAATCCCTAGGATTTCCATGGATTTCCTGTGAGAATTCCCCCTTCAGCTCGCAGGACCAGAGGAGCTTTGGGTGCCAGCAGCTCTAGCTGTAGCAGCTGCTGCTCTCGTTGGGAGCCGACGAGGCGAGTGTGGCGAGAGGATGTATTGAAGTTGTAGACTTATAAGATGTAAACAATTGGAAACATGTAGTAGAGATATTATGTAGTAATCATTGAGTTGGATGTATTGAAGTTGGATGTATCATAAAACACATGTTATGATATTTTGTATGTATGTATGTAGTATATAATTTGTTATAAGATATATATATATATATGATAAATTGTAGATTCATATCTAGTAGTAAATGATGATATGCCATGTTAAAATGTTATAATGTTGTAATGTGTTGTAAAGCTATGATGTATGGAATATTGACTTCTGGGTGTCGTTTAGCGATCTAGATTGTGTGATATACTACTTCGAAAGCTTTCGGCTGCCTCCATGCTATCAGTGTCCAAAGGTTGCGTGTTTGCCACTTGGTGCTGAGACTGCGTTCAGGTAACGGCAGCAGCCTTCCTGCAGCATCTACACCTGAGAAGGAGTGGCAAGAAAGTGAACTGCAGAAGTTTGATGGCACCTTGGTTGCGATTATGGTTGATGGATGTTGATGGGTTTGATGGCAAATAGAACCAGAAGTCGTACTCGTGATCAATCTGTTGAAACATGTTGAAACCTTTCCAGCAGTTTTGCTGAAACATGCCAAACGATACAAAATGTGACTGAGGAGCAGACTTGCTGGCAACTCTCTTTTTTTGCTGATAAAGTGATAAGTGCCTCTCATGACTTGCAGTTTTAGCAGCTAGTTTGGAGTGATACAGTGTGGTGCAAGTCTCGATCAGTTGCTATGCCATTTGTATTCTTGAAGGATCTTGAGAAGGTGTAGCCAATGAAAATGTACACAACTGGGAGCTTTGCCCGCAGGTTTTTGGTTTCATTACCTCTACATTGCTTCTTAAGGGGTTGACGGATGTTGACGCCCAAAACTCAAAGGCAAAAGTGAATGGGGCAACGGATTATGTGATAGTTTCTGATGTGGCTGTCGGCCTACCAAGTGTATCTGAGTGTCAGAATATTGTTATAGTATCAACCTGTTATGCTTTCTTGTTGTAATCCATGAAAGCATTCAACTCCTTGTTCCTCAGCCCTTGGACTGTGCCTGTGGTGTGGTACTATTCAGGCTCTGGAAGCGTTATCCTTCTTGCTGCAGATGGTCTGGTTTTCGATGTCACTTCTGCCAGGCTTGGACTTACAAGGGATACACCGGTGATCATTGGTGTGTAACTATTGTTAGAGTATGATATAACCGTAACATGCGGTAGCAATGATTAAAAATAAACAAATAAGCTGCCAACAGTTCAACCATAAATTGCTAGGGAACTACCATCACATACGAGGTTTTTGTCAATGTGGATCTCCCACTAAATGACAAGCAGGAAACAGATCTACAACCACTGAGATCAAACAAACTTGCTCGTATACTTGGAGTTTGGCCTTACTGATCAGTTCAGCGCAGTGCTTTTCAGGGGTCGTACACGGCTTCGGAATCACTCCGTTCGCATCACACAAAACATACAGACAAGTATCAACAAATTATCGGCGTGCTTTGCTCAGAACTCTATAGTCCAAGACAAGGTTCGTACCAGTAGCAACATCGGGCAGACATTGCGCAATGACCATTCCCTTCTGTGTCGGGCGAATCCTTGACCAGGCCACAGGATAGCATGAACATGAACAAAGATTGACTTGGGCCATGTACGACATGGGACCTTGCCGATGTGCAGGAACCTCTATGGTTCTGGTGGTAAATATGCAACCCTGGCCGGGAGAGACGCTACTCGATTCTTAGCCAAGAACTCCTTGGAGGAGGAGCAACATCTTGGCAGCATTTTCTATGGTTTTCCTATGGTTTTTCTATGGTTTTCCTATGTTTTCTATGGTTTTCCTATGTTTTCTATGGTTTTCCTATGGTTTATTATCCAAAAACTCAGGTTTTCTATTGTTTTCCTATGCTTTCCTTCTATGTTGCCTCCAGGTCACTGAGAATTCATACATGTTCCTAATTTGGCCATAGATGTGCAGGCGAACAATAAGTTTCTATCGTCATTTGTGAGCTCCTCCCATCAAGTCCTCCAGGAGTCCAACGAATCAAAGGCATTGCCATTGAACATGGCAGAAAAGGCTTTCCTTTCGGCTTGGGTGGCTTGTCATCTAAGCGTGTCAAGCTTCTCAAGTGACAAATCAGACAAACCACAGAAATATGATAATATGTATGATGGATCTCTCAAGTGATGTTTCTCAAGTGAACGATTATTTTTTGCATGATCACGAATGTGTCACTGAGCACTTCGTTGTTCAAACCTGAGCGTATTCAGATGCTTTCTCAAGGTCATGTCATTCAAGAACAAGTATCCTATTGTTGGAAAACTTGTGGAAGAGGACAGCGGCAAAAGGGGGCTCTGAATTTTTCCAACAAAACTTCATGGCTGGGCGCCATCTTGTACAATGTGTATCTGTATACATAAGTATACACACATATACATGGTCCAGATTACAATTTCCTTTTTAAACCCTGGGGTGCACCTGTGTCATGGATTTTGAATGATTCATGATGATTCTAGTTCATTTTTTGTGAAGTACCACGACTTAAGCGAGCTCCTGTTTCATCACCTAACAGACCTCGTGGAAAGAGGATGAAACACGGGTGGGTGGTTTGAATGTTGTGGGCTGCAGCAGATCCTCATGCAGGAGTTGATCGAGGTCACCCCGGCTTCTCTGCTGCGTGCGGCTGAGCTTGGCAAAGCTGATGAATTGCAGAGACAGTTAGCCAAGGCAAAGGGCTTCTGGGGGTTGTGCTGTTGGAATGTTCGGGTCGACCCCGTCTCTTCGATGGCATGCTAGTCATGCTATCATCATGTGTTGATTCGATTTGGTCTATTATTTTGGGTTTTTCTGACTGTTTTCACGACAGCCGGCATCAGCTGAAGTTACTCTTGCTTCAGCAGTGTTTCCAAACACCAACAGGACCTGATACTGTACTGACTGCATTGGTCTGTCAATGATGACATCTCATTGGATCTCTTGGAGCCTCTTGGAGCATGGAGGGACTTCAGTTCTTAAGATTTTCAAGTCTCAGCTCTCAGCTTCAGGGCGCAGACTTGGCTTGGTCCGATGGTGATGGACTTCAAGCCCTCCACTGGGCAGCTCGCCAGGGCCACACTTCAGCGCTGCAAGCTTTGTTGGAAGCCGGAGCCAATGCTGAAGGTCGGGGGGTCTGGGGCTTGGTCACAAGTTTAGCAGCTCTAACGCCGCCGTGGCTGGACTGTCGACGTCAAAAGTGCAAAAGTGCGTCACTGTGATAAATGGAGAAAAATTGTGAACACATGTGAACCTCACTGTGAACCCTGATGATTTTCGCACCCCATGAGCCTCATGACATGAAGCACCACAGAACCCTGGCAGTCAGCGGTGACAGTTGGTGCAGGTCGAGATGTGAAGGGACGAAGCGCGTTGCACTGGGCCGCCACCTTTGGGCATGCGGAAGCAGTGGAGGCGATTCCTCAGCGGTCTCCCCTGGGATCACCGTTGCATCCTGTTGCCACAGGCCCTGCTGGAGAAAATCCCCGTGGAGGTGCGACAGCAGAAGTCTTGATCTTCATAGATGCTGCGCCATGAAATTTGATGTTGTTTATATTTCCTGGTGATGTCTTGGGGGTTCCAATCTGGGGGCCCAGCCGAGTGTCAATGGTTCTCCCCAGTGAGCCATGACAAAAGTATGGCCGGTTGATTCTTCGTGCTGGGTGACTGGTTATATAGGGTTGATTATGTAAACACATTTGGAACACTGACACTCTCCCTTAAACTCTCCCCTGTGACTCTCGAGATCCTGAACAGACTCCCTTAGACTCCTGTAAGACTCATCCCTAAGACTCTTTGTTAAGACACTTCCTTAAGCTTCTTGCTTTTCTTCAGACTCGCTCTCAAGATGCTCCCTTAAGACCGTACCTTGAAACTTTTCCTGAAACTTTTTCCTCAAGACCATCCCTTCAGACACTTCCTCAACCATTCCTTCAAAACTCGCCCTGAAAACGCTTTCTCAAGACTCTTCCTTGGCCAGTGTTTGCCCAGTCTGTATTTTCCAAGCCAGTGTTGGGCCCATCTCTGTTTGCCTGGCCAGCGCATAGCTTTCCGTTTTTTTCCCGATATTGATTGATGTACATCGATTGATTCTGAGACAACCAACAGTAAGCAATGATGTCATAGGTTGACAACTCCTAGAGCTAAACAACAGCTTTTTTTCCAAGCATTTTGACCTGGATATCTTGGTTGCCAAGCCGCAACAGTTGATGTAACCATCCCATGGGATGGCAGCTGCTCAAGCATGACATCACCGCGCAGGCAGCAGCTGCAGATGATTGGTTACCACTGCACTTTGCAGCGCAGAATGGCCACGTTGAGGTGGTGCAGGTGGGCGGTGGCAGTCAATGGTAGTGGTTGATGAGTTACATGGTTTGAAAAATGCTTAAGTGGCCAATCAATTGTTGACCACACTTTTCATGGCCTCAACCATTGTGAACCATGTGTTTGAAATTAATCAACCGATAAAGGCCATGATGAGCAAGCTTTCCATGCTGCAGGGTCTTGCCTAGATAACACGCTTGGCCACGAACGCTATCTGACAGAGCTGGATTGGCTGCTGGAATTTTCATTCTCTTTCGATGGGAGGCTCTTCTGAAGAAAGGTGCTGATGTCAACAGGACGGCCCTGAGGGTGATGCATGGGGGTTGGCTTATTTCGATTGAGGGAGATGGTGTGGTCGTATGAAAGGCAGGTGCAGGTCATCCTTTCATGTCCCATCAAGCAGCGTTTGGATTGAATCTTTGCCAGCAACTATTTGTGAATAGTCTGAATAGTCCGTGATACTCGTAATGTTCAAGCACCCCATAAGACTCTCTGGTTGTCTAGCTTGATTGGAGTGACCATTGGTACCACTTAGAGACCTCTGTGAGCATAATGAGCATCAACGATGACCATTATTCAACCCTCGACAATGCATCATTACTGCAATCCATTGGGATTGTTTGTGAACATCATCAACTGGTATTATTCACCATTCTTCAACATGTTTAATGATTATTTAACATTAATCACCAGTGTTTAAAACCACTACTCAATCAATGTTAATCAATATGGATCAAAATTAACCAACATTTATCAATATCGCTGTATCGCTCAAAATGTTCAACCTTAACGATTACTGGCGAAACAGGCTATATAACCAACGTCAATAAATATGGATCAATATTAGCCAACGTCAGTCAACATGTTCCACCCATTTTTTTACATGTTGATTAATGTATGTTAACCACCTTAATCTACATTTAGGTTGGTTAAAAGATATTCATCAACCAACATTAACCAACCTTAATGGCATGTTTAACCCAGTTTAACCCATCTTTACCCATCTTTTACATGTCGATCAATGGTCTGTAACCACCATAATGTATGTTTAATCCACAGTTTAACCCATCTCTTCCCATCCAAGGCCGTTGCTTCCTCCCAGGGATTCTGGGTCCTGCCAGGCCTTCCAAGGCCGGGGTGACGCCTCTGATGGGCGCCGCGCGCGCGGGGCACCGCAAGGCAGTGGAGGTCCTGTTGGCGGCTGGAGCGGATCCAGGCGCCGGTGCTGGCCATGGAGGTCTCCCATGGAGGTCTCCCATGGTGTTGAGCCCATGGTAACCATAGGAATATGGCTACCATAGCATCCCCTGGCCCATAGCCAAATATAGTTACTATCCCCTGTAGTTATTATTGCGTTATTATCCCCGATTATGGCGAGCTGGGTCAAGCAGTTCACCAACCATAGGAATAGGGGATGATAAGCAATGATAAGAGGGAAAACAAGCTTAGTAATATGCTACCCATCACCATGGAGCTTCCCGCCATGTTTTCATAGGTTTACAATCTTTATGTTGATGCATGGTTTACCATGGTTGAACAGAATGGTTCACACGGTTAACCATGGTTTATCATGGTTGAACTGAATGGTTTACTTGCCATGGTCAATGATGCTAATGGTTTGTGATGATGATGGTTCATCAATAGCGATCATGCTTTAGGTCCGTTTCATGGCTCGCTTGTTCACCCGAGAGTGTTGGATCGTTGGCTTAGTTCTAATTTGGTGTGAACACATGGCATATTGTTCCAAGTATGTTGGATATGCCATGGTTGTTACCTGATATATTAGCTAATTAGTGGATATACCAAGAACGTATATACACCTATATCAATGGTTCTTACCTGATATGTTTATTAGCTATTTTAGCAAATTGATATTATTATGGATCGCATAGTGATCTGACACAGCGTGCAGTAGTTGAGGGCCAACTAAGGGGCTTGGATGAAGTTCCAGTAGATGCATGTCTACTCTAGTGAGTATAGTGTTACTTTATGGATCTAAATGACGTGAGCTGTACAATGGGACCTCACCAGAACTATTACAGACCACTCAAAATCACAGCTTCATGGAGGTGCTGAAGTGAAAGGAAAGACTGCGCAAAAGTGGGCAGAAAGTCAAGGACAGACTGCGACAGACTGTGACAGACTGTGACAGACTGTGACAGACTGTGACAGACTGTGACAGACTGCTCGTGCCCAAGTAATCTCCTTTCACACAGTTTGATCAGCTATGTTGATTGATGTGAAATTTGTCCTCTTCTGCATCAAGCAGTTCAAAAGCCTTCTTCCATGCACCAAATATTGACTTCGCTGAAGCATAGATGAACTGCTGTTATTTGCTGCCTATAGTGAATAGACTTGAATCAAGATGTTGCAAGCATGAAACTCATGGACATTGCAGGCTTAAACGACATAGCTGAGCTGATTGCCTCCTACGGAGTTCCGTGATGCTCAGCGATCCAAAAAACTGGAGATTTGACCGTTTCTGAGTGGATCCTTGTTGAAGCCTTTCGGTTCTGGTTGGAGACAAGCTTTATCAAGCTTTTGGAGATCATAAAAGAAGGTTGACATGAGTCGATATAGGTTGCCATGGGTTGATATGGGTTCATATCAGTTGAGAGGGGTTGATATGGGTTGATATGGGTGGATATGAGTTGATATAGGTTGATATGGGTTGACATGGGTTGATATCAGTTGATAGGGTAAGTCTTCACTGAACTTGGCACTTGCGAAGGTGCAACCGACGCGGTGATGGCAAGCGTGGTGTTTACACGTGTTCCTTGCGTGTTTCACGGTGTTCAGATGTGTTCAGCTGTCCTGGAATCTGTGTTGCTGATGCATCGTACAAGTAGCTCATTGCATTGCTTGGCCAGGCTTGAGTGGATGTCCGAAAAAGGCTTTGCAGTGAAAAGGACTTCGACGCTTCATTTTTTCCGATGTATATGGACAATCCAACCTTGAATGTTCCCACGCACGGTGAATCAAGATTGTGGTTCTCAGCCTGTCGCGGTTTCAAGTTGTTGCGAAAGGAGTCATACCTCCCGGGTGGTGAGGCACATGAGCTTGCCAGCAGAAGATTGTTTGAGTCAGCAGACTCTGCAGAACATTGGAGACCACATTTCCATCATGGTCAAAAATGTCAAATAGCTCTTCGTTCAATTGGTGTTCAGCTGCTCTTCGATGACATCATGTATATACAGTATGTATATAATATACAGTATACATACAGATCATGTAGCAGTTTCGACGTGTTGAGGCAGGCTTTGATTTTATCATCTGTGAAGCTTGCTAGGCAGCTGTTTCAAGATTTCGCTGATGGAAAGGCCGGGTTCTGCGGTTTCTGGTGCAGAGTTTTTTTGACAGGAATCTCGGTGCCATATGAATCAGCAGTTCCACGAATGATCACTTGCAGTGTCCTGTATGTGGGTTGTTTATTTTATCGGGGCTTATGAAGACCGTCAAAGGTGGTTGACTGTCTTGGGGAATATGGGGAACACGACCCCGTATCTTGCTGAAACCACTCGGCAATATTGCCACTAGCTCGGTGAATGGTCATGCTACTTGTTTGGCACCATGGAATGGCTCTGTGACCAAGATAATTGTTCGGATGACTACGGTTGACCATGGATGATGGCTGGATGGATGGTCCAATATTTCCAGAGGTCATAGGTTTAAACGGAAGTATCATCATCGATCGTATTGGGATGTGTTCTTGCATTTGTTTAGGTTTGTGTCACATATTTCGTATTTCCACGGGCTAATGTCATTTGGGTGAGGGCAGCATTATTACGGTCGTAAATCGTATATGTAATCATAATCAAATCATAGCACTTCTACAACAATATATATTTCGTATGTACATATACAATGATATAAACAATCGATTTCGCAACAATTACATCATGTTAGTATATGGATATGTGTAACGTATATATGTCTATGTGTAACGTGCATGTCATTCATTTTACATCACAAGTTGTGTTTGGGCAGAAGGCAGCAAGCTGAATCAGGTCGCCAACATCGACTCATTGCTGGAGAAGATCCTCGCTTGTTTGAAAGAGAAGAAGGACCGCAGTGACTTGTGCCCTGAGCTCTGGGACCAGCTGAGCGCTCAGCTGTCCAGTTGGGGCACCGCTACTGTGCTCCAGGTACGATACGGTGATCCGTCAAGCTGCGGAGGCCGCAGTGTTTGTCAGTGGAACAGCAGAGGTTAGGTTCCATTGGTTGCCCTGGTACTGCTCAACAGACAAACAGAATCAGATGAATTAAATGAATCAATCAGACTTAAGAAGACAAGTTCCTCTCCTGATGCCTCAGTTGATTTCCCTCCAGAGACTGATTGAATTTGCCCATGCGGCGCGGCTTCCACGGGGCATGCTTTGCTCGATGCTTTCAGGATGATCTCTTGAACATTGCAGATGACTGGGCCACACGATCGCGCAAGGAGGGTCTGCTGTGCGGAGCCGAGCCACCGCCGTGTAGTCCCTTTGCTACCCTTGTCTTTGAGTTGGAAGAGCCGCTGTAGAGCATCCAATTGAACTGAAAGGTGACAGAATGCAGAATCATTTTCCTATATTTGTAGAGATTGTAGGCTGCAAGTATTAATGTCAATGTAACCGTTTTAGAGAGACCTCACTGGTTAGATAAGAAGAAAAAGATGTATTTGCAAGCCAAGTTGGGCCAAGTGCTGCGACAAGCACAGTTTACACTTTACATTTCTGCTGTTTCACAAAAAAATGTGAAGAGTTTGCTGGTGACAAACCACTGTTTAGACTAGTGAGACCATGAAGATCCCTGAAGTATGGTTGTGTTTTTGGAGAATTTCACCGGATGGGATTGATCAATAGGACAATAAAGCCACTGCTGATCAGCTCTTCATAAATAGGCTATCGATGGTTCAATATATAAAAGGGCTCAAATGGTAAAAAGGAGCTAGGATCAGATAATTCAGAATCACCATGCAACACGCTCGTTACGCTCTCTCCGCTACCAAGGATACCAATGAAGACTTGTTACAGCATGGCCAAGGCGGCAAACCTGGCAAACCATGCCATCCTTGTCATCCCCAGGTATACCAGGGGATATCCAGCTGGTTCCTGCCGAGTCTGGCCATTTTCATATTTTGCTGGCTTGGGCACTTCCTGGTAGAACAGCCTTCATGAGCTTTTGGTCTGCGTTTGGAACCAACTGCTCGATCTGGTGAGCTTGACATTTACGTTGATATTCTACAGTGCACGGAGAGGAACAGCTGGAAGCTTACTCTCACACATTGAACGTACTTGGTGATTCTTGGCAGGTTTGTTCTGTTACCATTCAGCTACCTTTCATGAATCATAAGCCAGTTGACAGAAACTTTGAGAAAGGATGAGAAGTCCAAGACCCAGTGGGTCAAGACCGGCTTTCCACTAGGTCAACTTCCGACCCAGTGAGCTGCCAATTCAGCTTGCGCAGGTTCACTTTAGGAAGGGCGATGAAATCTCCAGCCTGTGGTGCGGAGTCCAAGAGATAAAAGGGCTGTCCATAGGCACGGTGGTAGCACCTTGCATCCCCTGGTTGATTTCTGAGCCATTCTGAACCATTGGTCAGAGGATTTCAAGAGATAAATCGCTGATCTTCCTAGAATAAAGCGGACAAATCGCTGCTCGCAACAGCTTTTATGGGGACAAAAAACGCTACTCAACAGGTCAAGGTTTCCCACTAAAGGTGGCATCCGAGTTTTAGTGGCAAGATGCTGGCAAGATGGATTCTCAAGTTCAGACCCAAACGCCCAAGCAATGTGATTTCTAGCGCCGAAATCGGTCAGAATCATCCAATCCTAGTAGCCCAATAGCTACATCATGCTTGTCCAACCAATGGAGAGAAGCGACTGCTTTCTAGCTGGCTGTGGTTCCAAACCCAGTTTGAAGAGATCTGGGACCCAGAGTCGCTGTGTCAGGTGGATTGAGGCAGCTGGAAAAGAAAAGGGCTGCAGTCTGAGTCGTTTTAGGTGAGTTGCTAACAATTAGTGCCAGAATGTGCCAGACCTGTACTTCATTCGTACTTCGAGATTGAAGTTTCTTTCTGATTCCTTTTCAAAAAACGTGAGAGGTGATGCTTGAACTATTTTCTACACCTAACCCCCCAGGAATTGTAGACGTGACTTTGTGCATCTTTGTGCAGGTCAAAATCTACTTGAATTCCTGATTTGATGCTGTCAAACTGCGCTTACCCCACTGATGTTCATGGATGTGGGGGTAAATTTGCGAAATGCATTTGTGCCCCAACGGATCGCTTTGTTAGGAATTGTGTTTGTAGGTGTTGATTGCTGGTGACCCTTTGGAGCTGAGGATCGACACCATTGATCAGACTTGGCCGCGACCACAGGAGCGTGATTTGTGTAGGCTGTCTGTCCACTAGAATCCTTCACAAGCCCAAGTTCCCCATCAAGATATCGGCTGGGTTTAGTGCTTGGCTCGGTTTGGTTTCAAACAACAGGCCTGGTGAGCCAGATATACCTAGGTCGGTTGCGTGGCGGTCCCGAGAAACACGGTCCCTACCCCCTTCCCCAACCCCCCTTAGTGCAATACTCTAAGGCCGCTTCGTTGACACCGTGACTGCCTTTCGCAGCACAGGCTTTGGGCTCAGGTCGGAGAACTGATAAACCACTGGAGTTTTACCACGGAAGTACTACCATGGTCATGGGAGGCAACTCTCTGCCATAGGCCAAGTAGCAACCCCAGTGACCCCCATGACCCTGGGGCCCATGATTCTATATGCGGATCAGGTGACGGCTCCAAAAGGTCGCCGGATGTAGGCACCGATCCGTTGGGGTAGTGGGGATTTGTTGAGATTTGCTGATCCCTTGGATTCCGGGTGGCAAAATGAAGGGGAAATTGAAGGGATATCACCTACAATTCCAAGGGATCAGCAGGTTCAACAAAACATCATTGAATTTGGATGAATTTGGTGCATTCAATTGTGGGCAATGTCAATTTGGGGATATCACCTGCAGTCAAGGATGTTGATAACGCTGGTGGTGATGATGCTCACTGTTTGCACATTGATCCTCTTGACAGAGCTGCGCCTGAACGGTGTTTTGCATTCATGGCGCAGCAGTGTCAAGACCATAGTTTGGTGCCTTTTCTCAGCAGCCGTTGAGTTCAAGAAGATCCGGCAGTGTGTGCAGCTAACTTGATGTTTAAGTGATCATGCTATCACAATTTGCAGATGCAAACAATTCCCTTTAGAGATCTCCATACCGGGTTACCACCTTGCAGATTGCTCGGATTAGACCCAAAATACGGATTAGACGCTTTACGCAGTACTTTTGGGCTAGGAGCGCGCACACTATGATGAGACCAGTTTTGCGAAGGCTGAATACAAGACAGATGATAACGATGACCCAATCGCGACAGAACTCATGTGATTTTTTTTGCGGAGCCATGCCAACCAAACGCCTTTCTCCACCGGTAACTTGGTTTTATTGCTGGGCAATGGGAAGGGCAGGTCTAGACTCTCTGAGACTCTCTGAGAGGTGTCATGCAACATTCACAAGCAAACCACCGGGACATTGCAGATCTCAATTCCTAAGCGATAGGCAGTGCGCTTGGACCTCATTGTACTCGGCTAGTCACTTCAATTACAGAGTGGAGGATGAAAGAATTGCTGAACCACCTGGGATGGATACACAACTTGCAAGAATTGCGTGGATACCAGTAGCCATAGATAGCCTTATACAGCTCTGTGGCGGCACAAACAGTCCATTGACTGGTCCAGAATTTCTTGGATCAACTGCTATGCTGAGATAGTCTCTGTAGAGCGGCTGCAGCATCAACAGGGTGCTGCTCTCGGAGATTTTGCTGCGGATCGCTGCAGTAAGAGATTTTTTCGACTTCAAATTATGGTATGAGAGTTATGAGTATGATCGACAGACATGCTATGTGCTACACATGCTGCATGTGCATCTAACTAACCTATCAGATTCTTACGGACAGCCTTGGAAAATGACAGAAATTGCAGCAGCGTTTGTCGGATACCTGCTACTGTATGGGTTGTGCCTTAGCTGCTTAGCTCAGATACACGAAGCACCAGCCATAGCACGGTGGCCCCGGGTGTCTTCATCCTACCACCCTTAGAGTGGAAAAGGACATGCCTTGCGATGTGCAGCTTATATGACTAGGATATGACTACAGTTATGTCATGTTATACCTGGGTTCATAATCCCTTCCTTGATGGATAGCCACTTACCTGGCGATGCTCGTCCAAGCTCGTCCAAGTAGTTTTGCCGTCAGAGAAAACAAGACCCTGGTACTTGATAGGTCGAGATGCATTGCCGCACCGCAGTGAAGCGATCCACTTGCCAACCATCACTGAACAACTCTACCAATCATTGTCAACTATAGTACTATTGTCATCAAACATATGCAACCTGCATTAAAGATGAAGCCTAGCTGATCCCTTTTCTACATCCAGTATTTATGCAGCGCAATGCTTCAAAACCGCCAAGTGCCGTGGTTGGAGGCGCGGTGGGAACATGGCAGGGACCAAGAGGCAAGTGCCACAATCAGCACCCCATAGCAATGCTGAGTTTTGAGGAAATGCTGCAGGATGGAATGATCACATGGTACACAATGACGAACTTCTTCAAACTCACAAACTCTTTGTATTTGGTACGTACTCCTTCCCTACTCATTGCTGATATTGTATGTGAACGAACTGTTCCTGTCTGAAGCAGCTCTTCCTTCGTTTCTCCTTTTGATGTCACTGCTGCAATCATCTCATCCACAGGTGTCATTCCCAAACGTGGGGGCGAAGAAGCAATGTGATGTCACCATTTGGGTGCAGACATTCTTCCATTGCGCCCCGAAACATCATCAAAGTATATCACAGTTATGTACGGAGAAAAACTTGGGGTCACCATCAAGTCACCATAGTGGTGAAACTTTCACATCAAGTCACCACCATCTCCAAGATGACCATTTCACGCGTCAGGGAGACCGTGCGAGCGATTTCGGTGACAGGCTCAAGAGCTGGATGACTTGTACCTGGACCTCAATGACGGTGTGGTGCGAGAGGTGCCGCCAAGTCCAGGAAGTTTGGTCAGTTGTTGTTCCAAATTTTGTTCACTATGAATTCAATATTGGTTCACTATAGGTTACTAAATATATCTAAATATAATATTCACTGAGTGTTACTGTATTCACTAAGGTTTTACGAAGTATTATTCACTAACCATTAATTATTAATTCTTCACAAAGTATTTGATCTCAGTCGTTATCAACCAGAACCAACCATCAGTAACAGTAAGCAAGACAAACCACTATTTACCATCAGGAATACAGGGGGACATTCATCAAGCATCCTGATTTGAAGGGCAAACAGCAGCTACTGCACCAGTTGGATCGTTGATACTTGTTTGTACCAGTTTGATGCAAGTTTGTTTATGATTGATCCACTTGTGGCTGATTCTTCACAGAGTAATATGAAGCATGAAACAACTGGTGATTCAACATGATTCAATATATTTGACCAGGTAAAGCTGATGACGTTTGCATCAAATGCATGTCAACCTCGCTTGTCTCGTCCCCTGCATTGCTTGTGCCAGCAAAGTTCTGCTCGTCTTGAAATTTGCTAGTCCTGATAAAAGGGTCAAAATTGGATGGTTTCCTTGAGCGGAATAGAGCCACCGAAAAAGTACGAATATGATTTTGGTATGGTTTCAGCAGATTTAGCGACATCCTATGTCGCGAGCAGAATCAGTGATCTCATAATGGCCTTCTGTTGCTGTTGGGGTGCTCCCAACTGGTGAGCACCTCCAAAGATTTCATCATCCAGTGTGTTTGCACATGCAGAATGGCAGGATGTCTTCCTTGAAAACCGGCTCTTACAACAAGAAACCAAGGTGCAAACGGGGTGCTGTCAACCGAGTTACCGAACCAAGTGATTCATTACACGAGTTGGTTCAAGACTTGGTGGAAGGTCAGGAGTTATCCAAAAATTATCCAGCAATGTTTGGATATGTTTGGTTGATACGATGCCTGGAACCTTTGGCTTGGACCTTCGATGATTTGATGCAATGACAAGGATTGTGGATGTGTCGAGTAAGATCAACACCAAGGGCAGCTTCGTTTGGGTGTATCTTGCCCCAGTATCGATTAGAAGGCAGACAAGACCGGTGTCAATCAGAAAGTCCTGATGGATGTCATTCAAGAAGCTTTAGACTCAGCTGTAGTTGACTCCAGTTGGATACTTGCTACCAAAAGAGACTCAGACATGCACCTTTGAGGGAAGCCATTTTGCCATCTCATCTCGGCTTGAAACTTGGATAACTTGGTTGAAAGTCTATTGTTGAAGAGGGACATTCCTCGGATGATCCATGTGCGTTTCTTCGTGTTGCACTCCGATCCATGTGCGCAACTGACCAACCAGTGGTGCTCAAGGTTGGAGATGTTCTCGGTGGAAGCAGCGCGGAGTATGCCAAGGCGCGTGAGGCACAGGCGTGGTGTTCAAAGTGAAGTGTGAGGTCTACCAAGGGCGGTACCTCTTTGGCGAAGTATGGCCATGGATCATCAACCAGCGTACCAAGCAAGAAATACGTGAACATCTTGTGGGAGATAGGCTTGCATTTCACAACATCATTTGCATCCAGTTGGTAGATGGCTCATACTAAAACGCAAATCCTGCTTTTAACATCTTTTGAGCACAATTCCGTTTGAAGATGTTGAAAAGATGTTTTTTTTCTGGATGACAAAAGCGTTCTTCCAAAAACATCCGAAAACTATGACAGTGACATGGGAAACGCCTATGGAAACGCACGCTATCACTGACAACTGCGACGCAGTTCTCCTGAGTCCCTGGGAACTTTTGGGATCCACAGGCGATTAGCTTGGCGCTGCCGGTGCCGCTGGCCAGGACTTGTGGGGCCCATTTTCTCATCGTCGTCAGTCGTCGTGTTGAGTCGGAAGAAAATACGATGAAAAATGGCATGATGAAGAATGATATCACTGGTAATTAATCATTCCCATGAAATGTTTTAAACTGGCTTACTATACAAGGAATAAAATCATGTGTTCCAGATCTTCACGCAAGATATTCAAGTTCCGTTCAAATTCCTCCATGTTCAGCTCCTCGAGGAGGTCTTCTCGAAAAGGACATCCTCGCAGTTCTGCTCTGCCAGTTGCAGGGGCACCCAGAGCCTATATCTGGTTCTGATTGACCATAGTAGAAAGAACGCGTACATGCACTGGTGGATTCACTGAGGTTAGTTGATGGTTGGTTGGAGGTTGGTTTCAATGGAATTCATAAGCATAGGTGCTTACCCATGCAGACTAGCTGCACCATGGATTGTTTTGCCAAAGTCTTTCAACACCGAGATGTACCGAGTACTGCCTCAAGATGGCTTTGGGACACAACGAGCATCCCGAAATTGTCAGGATCGCGCCTTGCCCCTCGTTGAACCTACGTGCATCTACGTGCCTTGTGAAGTGACCAGATACGAATCTCCCCTTGCGCAAAGAGTTATGCAGACGTCTCTAGGAATTGACTGGTCCCGAAAATGATAGAACCCTCTTGTCAAGTTCTTCGGTATGGTACTGTTGTCAATGTGTCCCGTGGGCTTACAAACGTTTGCATGGCATGTTCCGCAGTATCCCGCGGTCAAAGTTTGCACTCGGTCAAGACTTTCTTGTAGCCCAACACTGACCTGAAGGTCTTTGCACTTTCTCCATTCATGCCGGGTACTTTTCCCAGATATGCTGTAGGCAGTTCAGCCTTTCCAAGTTTTGCAGTCCTTCCAGCGATGACTTTGGAGAACCCTACATGCCTCGACATGCTGGGACTCTGACTTTTGTTTGCAAACTAGTCATTGTAGCCAATCATTCACCGGTATAAGCCATAATATTTGTATCAATCCCCTTACTGTATTAGCGTACTCGTAACCACTTCACCATATTTGGTTAGTATATAACCATACCGTAACCAGAATGAAACCAGCACGAGACATTGTATTAGCATTAGAATCATTATTAGAACCATTTCACCATTAATGTACTCATTTCATTAATCACTAGCCATCATTACAGCAATCATCTCACCATCAATGAACCATTTGTTGCAAAGCGATACGCAGCCCAGGATGGGCCACACGTTTGCAGCAAGCCAAAAGGGGAGGGGTTGTTCACGAAACATCAACAAGCGTTAATGTGAATAATTAAAGGTCCGTTCGTCAATGTATTTTTTAGCCATTGGTTAATGTAAAGGTTCACTGATGTGAATCAGTCAGTTCGACCGTGGATATTTCAAGATAACCATTTTCTTAACCATTGATATATTAACCATCATTGATATCAACCATTGTATAGTATATCTATTGTTCACCTTGCTTCACCACTTGTTTCCGTGGCGTTGCACTCACCATTTGCGTCGCCCGTTTTCACTCACAAAGGCCTCGTCGGTCCTGAGCAACGTCTCAGACGGGATACGGAGGTGCCAGTGCGTCGCTCGTGGTGCAGGGGAACGACGAGTCAGCATCAACCTCAATTGATGGTTAATTGGTTGGTTAATTGGTGAATTGATGGTTATATAATTGGTTAACCATTTGAATTGATGGTTAATTGGTTGGTGAATTGATGCTTCTTTGGTGGGTCATGATGGCAAATGGCCATGAATTGATGATGCTGATTCGGTGGTTTCTCAAGGTCCCGTTATCATCCTTTATATATTAGAACCATTTATACCATTTGGGGGTTCCCCATTTTCAGAAACCCGCACTTTTCACCATCATGAACCATCATGAACCATGATTTGCCGTTGATGGATCATTAATAACCACAAGCAACCACTTGTGCAACCACTATCAACCATCATCAACCCCCCTTATTGAGCATCATCATCAATAATGATCAACCATCACATGGTAGCTTGAATATCGGGAAGCATCACTGTCAACCAGTATTGTCAACCATAATGATTCACAATTCGAACATTCAGATTCTTCCCGAGCTGCGAAACTGGGAGCTGGGATAGCTGTGAAACTTCGGCTGAGCTGGATGTAGATCCAGCTGTGACCCCCACTGTTGGATAGTCAATGCTGCGCCCCTGGAGGTTGCAGCAGTGGCTACCATGCAGTGGCACCTGGTTTCTAGGCATTAGTTTGAAGAGGCTGTGCAGAACATGTTCGGCGCCAGTTAAGAGATCTAAAGAGCTTTGAGACCCCAAAGCCGTCATCAATTTTGTGAGTACGCCACTAATGCAGGAAATAGGGACAACATGGTACAATGTGATGTACATGAACCTCGACTCTGGTTGGTACTTGATGATATCAACTGATTCGTAGAATGTGCTAGCTTCAAAGCTTTGAGATTGGGCACAGACTTCTATCAGTTGTGAAACGCCCCTTGAAGGCAATTGGGCAAAAGTTTAAGACTCGTTCTGTCAGAGTCATGTGTGATCATTTGTGCACACACACACACACACTTTGACAAGTTGTCGGCGGCACTTCGGGAAGTTGACCGGATCATTTAGATTTTTCGATGTTTATTTTACCGTCAAAAAGGTAGGAACATGAAGGGAAATGAATTGAAATGAGTGGGGATAAATGAAAATGAATGGAAATGAATGAAAATGAAGGGAATTGAATGGAAATGAAGGGAAACGAAGGGAAAATGAAGGGAAATTAATGGAAATGAATGGGAATGAATGGAAATGAATGGGAATAATCGGAAATGAATGGAAATTAATATAAATGAATGGAATAAGCATAAGAGGCTTCTGCTCTGTCTCGTAGCCTTGGTACTGTCCTTCAGCACTCGGAGGCTTCGAGGCAGCGTTTTTGGAGAGTACGGTGGTCGAAGCTTCAGCACAAGTGTTGGTGGCCGAGAGACGGAGGACGGGAACAGCTGCGGATATGCAGTTTGGGGCCATGGCCATGAAAAACCACACCCAGTTTCACCAAAGCTTGTCATTTACCTGTCAAATATGGCTGGCTTTTAGATATGAACTTGCGCACATCCGCATGCCAGACCTTCCAACAGAATTTATTCTTAGGCTGGAAATCTTAAGTTTTTGGAGCATATCTCCACTTCCACATATGATTTTCAAAGAAGTTCAGACTTGACTCATTCTGGAGCATGCTTCCTGCAGCGAGTTTTAGAGCAAGCCCACCGCCTTGTTTCTTGTTTAGTTTGGTACTGGTACTGGTGCAGGAGCAGTTGAAATCAAATGGATAGTTCTCAAAATAGGGGACCCCCCAAATCATCCCTTAATCATTGTTAGTAATCAACCAACTATTTTTGGGGTCCATGTATACAAACTATATCCATCCATTTCTAGTCACAATTCTTTTGCTCGTCGCGTCATGGAAGAGGACTCTGCTATCAAAAATGATTTGTTTCCAAAAAGTATACTATCATTGGAGTTTAGTATTCTTTGGAAGGGTGTATATGATTCAGAAATTCAAATGTATATGTATACATTGAGAACAATTGAGGTCAGTAAGTGGCTTAAGGATGGAGGAAGTACGCTCCTCCACTGGAGAAATGGCAATGCCATATTGTCAGCGGGCCTGTAACTCGCCTACAAAATCTTCAAGGCTGAGTGCCAGAAGGACGATAACTCTGGGTTGCTGCCTCGAGAGCTATCCTGAAGTATCATTTTTGAGAAAAGATCACCTTGTTCTGAAGTTGATTGATGAATCCACACACCTCATGCTAACATTACATTTTTTGTTGATGCGAAGCATCAGGCTTGATTCTTGTAATTCTGGTCAATTCTGCTACATCTTGGAAGGGGATACAAAAAGCTGCCAGATCCAAAACTCAAACATCAGGCCATCCATGACGTTTGCATTGGGTTCCCCACTGACCATTTTGGCATGGTTTTGGGGGTCATTTGGGGATAGACTCCGGACAAACATTGAGAGGCTCAGGTGATCCATGACAGACATGGCCCATGGCATTACAACATATTTACAACAGCTTGGCAAGAAAGCCTTCAGGTGGCACCACTATCTTCGGGTGAACGCATAGCGTGGAAGCTCTGCCGTGGCCGCAGGCGCCAGTTCCTCACTTCCAGGTCCAAGCGTTTGGGATCCACGATGAGGACAGAGCTTGGCCATTGAAAGCTCGGAAGGTCACTGGTTGTACCCTCAATGACTGTTGTGGCGAGCTGTTTCTAGATGGGATAGGTGGTTTCTTACTGACTATAAATGGTTCATATAATGTTAATATTGGATGATTTGGGGGTCCGCCATTTTGGGAATCACCGAAGGATTTGAGAATAGTTTTTGACTTCTGCGATAACGTGTTTGACAGCACGCTATTGGATGACGTTGTCCAGGGTTGCCCCATGGTTTCGGGAATTGAAGGACCCTCTGGTTTTCAAGCATGGTGGAAGAATAACATTGAACCAAAAGACCAGAGATTAGTACGATCAAGACATGCTTTTGTGACAAGCTTTTGTGCAAGGCATTCTGAAAATGAGCGTTTGGTTTAGATTCCTCATGGGTGAACGCAAGGGTGGTCAGAAATGCCACAACTTTTGAAGATTGAGTGTTCGGAATGCTCCCAGACTTTCAAGGGTTGCATGCCCACGCACTGCTGGCGTTAGTTTGATCGACAGGCTGACCACCGGAACGACAGGGATGATTCGCAACGATCGGATCTCAGCGAGATCCACTGCATCACTGGTGTCAGGTAGTTGGGACCCACGGCAGGGTATCAGTTCTCATGCTTCGTGCCATGCAGATCCCAAAGCTGGTCACTTGACACGCGGCACACTGTCACAGCTATTGGGATGGTTGGTGGATGTTGGTAGGGATGGTTGGTGAGTGGGAATGGTTGGTGGATGTTGGTGGGCTGAATTGAAAACATACTTCACTGATCTTTTCCAGCACTTGTTACCACTGAAGCGTCATAAATCATCTGCGCCGATGCGAAACACGGGGAAACATTTGCTATGATTGGCACCTGGCAGACATGAACAGAAACAGGTAGAGATAGTGGGTCCATTGAACAAATGGCAGTGATACAATTCACCTGGCAGTAAATTGATGCAACCGTAGTGAATTAATAATTATAATACTAGTGAGTTGACGGTTGAATAACCACAGTGACATACAGTGACCTTGGTGACTCATCAATTAATGGTCGGCTGATTGCCATTAGTGGCGATCCTCACAACGACCAGTGTATTGATGGCGGTTGCTTGCTGACAAGTTGGGATTTGTTGGGATCTGGCGGAGGGTTGGCCATGTTCGGGGATGTAATGAGATAGTCCATGGACGTTGATGGATTGTGTATTTGGTTGGACCGGCAGTTGATTGCATCTTGATTCTGCTTCACTGTTGAGGTGTCCGCCAGAGCATGATAGCAAGGGACTCGAGGCATGTTGCATCCCGCTTTTCTGGTTGCTGAGACAGTAAGAAGCTGGCTGGTTGGATGGTAAGGAGATGTAAGGAGCCACTGTTCACAATTCAATTTCTGAGTCTGAGAAGCAGGAAATTCGAGATCGTTTCATTCCTTTCTTCAGTTTTGGGTGGGGTCTAACACAGATAGCTATGGGGGACTTGAGCACCCCCAATGGTTGCTCGCTGGAAGCTATTGTTGGTGCACGACCATCCTCTTAACTTCTCCTCGGCCTGCTGCAGTAGTGCTTCTTCCAGACAGAGACCGAGACCAGCCCCTTGTCTTCCAAATATGTTGGATGGTACTATGATGAGATGTTCAAAGAAAACAATGTCTTCGTGAATAGTGTTTCTCAATGTGAGAACATGGGGTTTTGTCGCATGTCTCACATGGCTTTTGGTGCATCATTGCCACCAGCCGTGGTGGGATTATCTCACAATGGCATGAGAAAAGTGCCGCTTGAGATGCTCATCTAAATGTCAGACTCTTTTTTGCTTGCTACTGAAATCTGCCGATTAGCCATAGAAGTCCCATAGGATCTTTTTGACGGCTCATGGAAGTCTTACTGTCAACAAACTCTTGAGAGCGAACTTATCCTTTGATTTGGATTCCCTTCCAAGATTTCAAAGAGGGAAAACAGATGACAACAAATATGATCATGTCTGCAATAGACAGATAGATATATATATATACATGGACACATACTCATGGTATCTCATGGTGACTTTCTAATCAATGCGTTTTTGGCGCCTCTGTCCAGTATCAGACCAGTGTCCAACAGACGGAGCATGAATTAACTCTTGAGTCAAGACACAACGGGTCTCAAATTCATCTTCATAAAGTGCACGGTGCGGGATCATGATGGAATTGTGTACAAAACGAAACTTAAGTAAACCATAGCAAGCCATTGTGATTCTATGATGTTCTATGCATTTGCCTCTGTGTCTGTTCATATTCTTCACTGCAGTTCCAGGAATCTAGAAGTCAGACAGAGGCAGCTGCAGTTGCTCCTCAGGCCAGCCGGTGATTATCATCATGAGAGTGGTACAGACAACATTCCCGCTATGTCTTGAATGCAGAAATGCAAAGATGTCAAGATGTCAAAGCCGAAAGTTGATTTGTTGAGCATGTCACAGCACGTCAGGCTGTGCTCTCCAGATATTCTTTCTTGCGTTTCGAGTTGTATGTTTTTGTAATATACAGAACAGGCTGGTACTTGTATTCATGTAATCATGTCATGTCCACTAACTGGAAGCGTTATTTCCTTACTGAAGAAGGCTGTATGAATATACACATCCACCATACTAATTCTTTGCATTTTCAAGGGAGGCCACTGCTTAGTTGGTGGTGGGCGACCATGGTGGATTTGAAAGTTCTGAAAGTAGGAACAGTTCGTGAGGTGGTGAGATCACCATTGATATATCCAAAAGATCCAACAAGTAGAAATGTGAGCAACCGAGGGTTTGTTCAAAGACGATTCAGCTCATTGCCCAAAAAGCACTCCCTCAAGAGGTGCCGTGCTCTTTTTTCCCCCTGAATGGGCAGCTGAACCATTTCATTTGCAATTCAGCAGTGGTTTCTATGGCACCCAAAGCGTCAAAGATGCAAACACATCTGCAAGCACATCTCTACCTCAGGAATTGGCATTTCTCACCGTTGTCCACCTATTTCGAAGCCAAATCGCATGCTCCAACTCGCTTCATGCCATTGTCGAAGGTTCCCCAACAAAAAGTTCCAGCAGGGAGACCTGAGGACGGCCCAGAATTGCCGGCTGACAACTATAGTTGTAGAGGCTACTGAGCCATTTAACAGCTATTGATGAATAGCTTATAGTTATTTAAAAAACAGTTAGATTTTTCACGATAAGTTCTATAAATTGCAGCTATAGTTCTGATATCCGTAATGGTTCAACTATTTCATACTGAGGAATAATAGGCAGCAATTATGGGCCATGGCTTTGATTTTGGTGATTTGCAACACATTGCTTTCTTGCAGGGATCAAATCAAATTACCATAGCTTTTTCAATAGCGAACGTTGACGAGGGCTCATGAAGGGGGACAAGGCAGCTACAACAGCATTGAAATGATTCACTCGAAAGTTTGATAATCTCCTGCTTTGACAGGGCCTTCGGAAGTCTGGAGACAAAAAGAAGTTCAAGAAATTTGCCGGAAAGAAGGATGAACAAGTGCAGAGCGAGTATAAGGCTCGTTCGGGTACAGCATTTGGAGTGACGACATGCATCAACCTGCGCACATGTCTCAATTTACAGTGCCTTTCACCGGAGGGGATGATTCACTCAACATGTTTCTTTCTTTTCCGAAGCATTTCCATCATTTTCCATCCATGGGTTGTTTGGGTACGCAGTGGGTCTGTTGTTTGTGGTGGCAAGGCTGCAGAGAGTGCGCCACGCTTGCCAACGTGCTTTGCCGTCGGTGGAGTCTCACCACCACCACCAGCACCAGCAGCAGCACCATCACCTCAGTGTGTTTTGGCCGAGGCATGAGCAGCGTCAGCTCGACGTGGTTGACATTTTGCAGTCAACTGATACCCACAATCAGTTATTGTTGGAGTGGTTTAACCACAATGGAACTTAGTAGCTGCTTTACTGGGGATTGCATTGTGGCTGAGATCCTTGCACCAGTTGAACAATCACATTGTCGGTCGATCATTCGAGGGGTTCCAAGCAATGCAGAGCTGCCCATTAATCAACGAGGCCCCTGCTCATAATGGGCTGTTGAATTCAAGATCATGTTCTTTCGCTGTTCTTGATCAGGAGAGAGCACATAGACGCACGCTAGAGAGATTCAATGAGGCGAGGGTGGGCGATTGTCAAATGTTGCAGTCTGTACACATTTCACATGAGTTGGCAGAAGCAGAGGCTACTTTGAGGGCTCTTCCAACTTCCTCTTGTTGAGATTGAAGGGGACTAGACTCACATAGACTCACGATCAAAGGGGCCATTTTTTTCTCCAACCGAAGTTAAGCCTGGCAGTCGCGACAGCTGAGCCAACGTTCCGCTGACACTTCTGACGAAGAGCGAGAGGAGGCTAAAGACGACGAGGCCGAAGACGACAAGGCCGTTGCTCAGCATGGACTGGAGATTGTGAATTGGCTCAGGGATGCTTAATGATGCTTAGATGATCAACAAAAATGTTAACCAACATGAAATGTCAAGAAGATAGAAGATGAGACTTGCGGTGCTCTGTCTTGTGGCCAGGACTTGGCCATCCAGACGCCTTCTGTGGCTTCTTGCGCTTCTTTGGCGGGCTCTGCTCGTTTTGCTTCTGAAGAAGCAAAAGGTACGCCGGCAGACGCGCTACCACTTGATAGCTTTGACTTCGCAGCCACAGCGGAGCAAGTGGAGCTCCCATCTGAAGCGACCTTTCGACCGCTGCGCTGCCACGTGCTGTTCTCCTCTCCGCTACTGGACTTTGATCTGAGCTGTGGGCTTGCAAGCGATGGGAATGTTGACACCGTGAATACACCGCCCCTGTATTGAAGTACACCCCGCACCCGATCAGAAGAATTGGACCACCCCAAAATTCAGTGGGCCATCTCCATTGAGTCTTTCTGGATCTTTTTGGTATTTGTTGATATTCGTTGTCAACTCGCGTAACTAGCAACACTTCAATCTCCACTGCATCGCATTGCTCATCGCATTGCGTATTCCTTTTCTATTCCCGCAATTGATAAAGTATCACTACTAAAGTTGTAAATAGTCCATCATATATTCTCTGTCGATTGCCGTCATTAATCAGCAATACAAATGCAATACAAAGGTCCCGACTTCAGAGCATTTACTACTATTTGTCAAGTACTGATTTGCAACACAAGAGTTTGCCTCAGTTCAGCCCATTCAGTTCAGTATCCCTTGTCAATTATGCTGATCATGATCGTTTAGCAATAATGAATTCTATTGAACAACCCCATGTAAATGTGATTTACCAGGGGACAATTGAAGGAGGGATTTTACTCATGCAGTTAGTTAAGCTATAAGTCTATTAATGACATGCAGTGTTCCAGAGCTATCAAATATCGCTTTGATTTTCCTGTCAGTCCCCAACTTGGCAGTATTCTGTCCACATGCTCGCTTTTTTTGTATTCATGAGAGAGGAGATGAGAGGAGAAAACGTGAAGGGAAGACCATGGTATCTCTGGGATTGAACATATATACCTTCTTTCTGCTTAGATGTGATTGGATGTGAAATTTCGAATTTTTCAGAAAGGTAGCGCCAGCACGCGCCAGTTGCCTTATTGTGGTCGCCATCATTGTGATCATCATGTGATCCTGGTTGTTGCATCGCCTTGATCAGCACTATCACCGTCAATGTCATTATCGGCATATGATTATGGTCATGATTATCACCCACTATAAACCATGATGTTACATTAATCATCATTAATCATGGTATATTGTGGTCATGATTCTATCACCGATCATGTTTGTGTCATTTTCGTCATTCTCGTCATTGTCATCGTCATCATCATCGATGTCATGATATCATCGACTTTGTCGTCGTCATCGTCGCTATTTTCCTCGTCCACCTCCTCCTCATCCTCATCATCATCATCATCATCATCACCAGCATCATCATCATCATCATCATCATCATCATCATCATCATCACCATCATCAACAATGTCATGCTTGTCATTGCCATCACTGTCGTTGTTTCACCTCACTATTATTCTCACCGCCGTCTTCGTCATCAGTTCCTCTATTAGCAAAAGTAAAAGTAGTAGGATGACACGATGCCATAGTCGAAGACCATGTCGTAGACGCCGATCACCAAAAAGACTAGACCTCAGCCCAGCGGGTAGCCACACTAAGAAGCAAAGTCAAAGCTGACGCTCCCACTGCATGGCTTCACAGCGTGTCTGCAAACTCTGACGTCTGGCCGACCCACTGGCCAAAGAAGTGGCTGTGGTTCTGGCAACACTGTCAACACGAGCATTCAAATCACGAGCAATCACTTCGCCACAAGGAGGAGCAGTCCAAACCACTAGGCGCCGGCTTACTGTGAGCAGGCACCCACCACTGAATCACTTGCAGGTCAGGAGGCAGAGAGCGTCTCAAACTCACAAATCGGCGCCCCAACAGCTTAGTAGACCCAAGGCCTTTGCTGACATCCATGGCAGATAAACAATCGGATAAAATGTGAACCGTCCCAGCATTCTGGCAAGAAGACCAGGCAGTTCCTCCATTATTATGTGATCATATGGCTACACTCAGTATTGTTATCGCTGGTTATCATTATCATCATCATCATCATCAGCAGCAGCAGCAGCATCAACATCATCATCATCATCAGCATCATCATCACCATCATCATCATCATCATCAGCATCATCACCATCATCATCATCATCATCATCATTATCATCATCATCATCATCATCATCATCATCAGCGTCATCGTCATCGTCATCGTCATCGTCGTCGTCGTCGTCATCATCATCATCATCATCATCATGATGTTGTCATTTTTGGGTCACCTCTGTACCTACTGCTTTGTTGATTTGATGCAGCAAATGGTATCGTTGACTTTGATGAATTGAACTAACTTTTGCCAGTCTTGTGCATCCGATCATCCAGGTACTTCCCTTTTGCCGTCGCCTCCCTCCTGCGTTTCCTCCCTGTTTTGCACCCTTTCCATCCCTTCTGAACTCAATTTCTCAGCTTTTCTCAACTTAAGCTTCAGCTGCAGAGTCTAAGGCTTTGCGTGGAGCGGCCAGTAGCTCTGACTGTGCCTATCCCTTCGCTGCCAGAAAAGGATTTAGAGGCCAAGTAGACACGTGGCGCTGAAACATGGCTCTTTTTGTGGGTTTCAGTTGGTTCAGTCATGTTCAGTCGAAGGATTTCATGGTTTCAATACGTATCAATCACTGAGGAGGCTTCTTTTTTCACAGTTTTGAAACGTGTCATGATCTTTGCTGATATTGATCTCTCTTTGGATTCATGGCTCCAACAATTCTACTAGCAACACTTACTGTACATTTCTACACCAGCTGATCGCCTGAAGACGAAGCACAAAAAATTGCTTCAGGTGCAATCACGGTGCCATCCTTTTGGTTCGTTCCCTCGCCCCTCTTCGTTTCTTTTTGTTTCTCTTCGTTTCGCTCAGACCAGGCCTTCTTCAAATCTCAATATGCGACGTGGGGTTTCAGCTTCGAAGCACTTGAACCTGCTCGGCTTTCAGCAGTCTTCGGAATGGCCAAGGAGCAGAACTGGTCGCAGACGCATGCTGAGGCCATCGCGCATCCACCGATTTCAGCCTTACATCTTGAAATTAGTCATTAAATATCATTAGATTGTGTTCATCTTGAAATAGATTGAAATGGATAATGGTTGAGCTAGGTTCGACCAAATCAATCTATGGTTGAATTATATATATATATATGTTGAATGAATGTTTAGATTCAGATTTTAGCTAATGGTTCTACGATGGGGAAATGATAGGCAAGTGTTTCTCCAAAAATCAAGTCGTTTGCTCCTGTAGAGCATCCGCGGATTTGCTTGCTAGGTGTGATTCTTCTTTGGACTGGACTATATGGACAGATATGCACAGATACCCAACAGATATCCACATGCCAGCAGGTGTTTCTTTGTACGGCGATGGATCTGCTCTGTATGATTTTTTTTCCCTTCTGATACCACACACATACGCACACAAACAAACGCAGCAAGTCAGCAAGAAATTGATGAGTGTAATGTGTTGATTAAAAAAGGCTAATCGATGGTTAGTAGCCAACAGAATTGTAGGGATAACCTTCGCCAACTACTATGATTGATAACATTGATAACTTATTGATGGTAAATGGTGGGCTGTTAGAAACTGTTGATAGTAGGCTATTAGTTCTTGATCGCTGTTGATAACCAACTTCTTGATAGCTATTAGCTATTAGTAACTATTGATACCAACTATTGATAGTAGGCTACTTGATACTATGACAACTAGTTGGTATCAATAGTTATCAATAAGCTGATGACAACTATTTACGTCAACGATGGTAATTCATACTAGTAACTATTGAACTATTGATAGTAGGCTATTGATGCTTGATAGCAATTCAACAACCCATGACCAACAGAAACTATTAGCAATTGATAGTTACTAATTACTTATTGATAGTTAGCTATTGATACTATTAATGATCAACTAGTGACAACCCATGACCGTTTCAGATCTCCAGGCGATGCTGCGTCCGGGCGATGAGATCTACAAGGTCCAGGTGTTGCCATCGAATGGTGAGACCACGACCACACCAGCTGCGTGGCTCAAGAGGTTGCAACGTAAACCACAGGGAGCCGGCAAATCACGGGGGTTTGTAAGGGATTTACAGGGGATCAATAAGGGATGATAACCAGCACGGATTGGGGATATACCAACTATAGATGGCGGTTTCTCAAAATGGAGGACCCCCAAAAATGCTTGGTTTCTTACTATAAATGACTATTAATGGATGATTGAGGGTGCTCCTAGCCTGAGAAACACACAAATTGACCCTGTTGACTTGGATTTCTCACCTGAGATGTGAGCATTTAGTTTGAGATTCTTACTTGCAAAGCAGTAGGGGGCTCACAAAAAAGGAGATCTGAAGAGTCATTCTCAAACCTGGAAAACCCATAGCGCGGTCCCTAAGTTATTGCACCGTTGCGAAGAATTTGTTTGACACCAGCTCACCACACATTAGGGATATCATCGGATTTCTGCCCCAAGTAGGAGAACCATGAAGTTGGAGCTTCGTTTTACACAGAAGAATGACGTGGAGCTCAACATCTAACATTTTATGCTCTACCGACATTGTAAAGTGCGACATGCCATCAGTTCTTGAAATCGATCATGGAGCAATCTCCAAAGGCCCTGATTTATCATTGTTGATAGTCATTCTGAGGAGTTGGCTTGTTGCGGATGATGCCAATACCTAGGATCTGCCCGTAAAAGCAATTTGCAAGAGATTCAAGAGTCAGTTTCTGCCTCTTTTAGTTGGTGATTTCCCATCATAAATCATCATCATCATCATCATCATCATCATCATCATCATCATCATCCTCGTCGTCCTCCTCATCATCATCATCATCATCATCATCATCAAGTCGTGTTTAGACAGTTCTCAATTGCTGAAATCTGGTAAATGGCTACAGCTACTTGGTCCATCTAGATTCAATCATCATACACCGCGGCCGCGAACCACAATCAATACCATGCATTAGCCAACATCTTCAACCAGCACCATAAACATCCATTACCCATCATTTTGATAGTCAACCTTCAATCATTAGTAATCATCTACCATAATAAGTCAATATCAACCATCATCCATCGTTCGAGGCCATCATTAACCATTATAAACTACAACAATCATTACCGGTATTTACCATTACGTACCATCATGCAGCACTGTTGTGCGTTCTGAACTATCAACCATTGACCACTACAGTAACCATCAACGCTGGTCTACTGTGTGCCTCAGGGTTGGCACCCAGGTACCGTCCACAGTGGCAACATCCACCAGTTCATCTGCTCCAACCACCTCGCCTACCCGCAGTGCAGAACCGCCCCGGGTACCTATCACAGGTTGGCGTCAGGGTTGGGAGAGCCATGGGGGCTTCGGTTTGGAGCTTGGGATGACAGGTCGTATTTTGAGATCACTTGCAGGGCGAGGAAAGCTCAAAGTTTCTAGTGAAAAAGCAATGCAATAGGCTTCAACACTGCAACTTGCTAAGACCTTGCGGTTTCTGAATGGCCTTCTATGTCAGCATGACGCCGATCCACAGATCAGGTGGTTTGCAGAGCCTGGTGCAGAACCAGCCTTTGTGTTCAGATACTTGGCAGGTTTCATGCAGAAGATGTCGGTGCACGCTTGAAGTGAACACTTTGCGGAGATCGCTCACAGTCTGAAGACAACAACAGTGTACGACTGTGCTGAAAACAAGATGGCACACGGAGATCAGAATCATTGAGACTACTTGCTGCTATCAAGAGTTGACATGATCTACTTGCTTACAGAAGACTGCAGACTGCAAAAGAAGCCAAGGTTCTGGCGCGGCTTCTGGCAAATCAGCCGCGAAACTGTGGGCCCTTGAAGATGCAGCATCTCATCTTCAAGCCAGTGGCATATTGAGTTTTTCTCAACAGCTGCACCGAAAAGCGACATCGAATTGTGGCTTGCTGGTGATGCTGACTTTGCTTCCAAGCTCTTTGATATGACATGGACATTTGAACATTTGGCTGTTTGTAGATGGTTTAATAACTGGTTGATATGTAACCATCTACTTTCTTGTTTGAAGAAAATTAACATTTGGACATTTGTTTGATATGTAACTGGTGCAGATCCACTGCTATGTTAAGTTTCTCGAGGGCAACCGTCATCTTTTCTGTGCCTTTCCAGGTTGATCTTCCGGGGCATGCGGCCATTGCCTCAACTCGATGTGGAAGAGGAGGTGCGGAGATCCGAAGAGCTGACCAATGAATGGGGGTGGACGAATGTCCAAGACTTGTATAGTGGTTTCTTACAATAGAGATCCCAAAAAATCGTTGGTGTAGTACTTAAAATGATTATTCATGAGGATGATTTGGGGGTACCCCGATTTTGAGAAATCCTCATTTATGTAAAATGGGATAACATGGGATAACCATGGCATCTCATTTATGAAAATCCTGGAACACTGATATCCGATGCAATGCTGTGCATATCTGTGTATAATCTATTGGTACTAGTACCAGGAGTCATGATGTCATGAGATAGAAATATTTTGAATTGTGTAGAGTACTGGTGCCAGTCTTGGTGTCCTGCAAACGTACGCAACATAGTTTTTCTGTTTGTTTCTGAAACAACTATTTGTATGGCAGGTGTCGGTCTATGCAGAGCTTTCCTAAATGAGTTCAGCACAAGTCATGACAAAGCCTTTTCTTCTCATTCAGGAAAAAAGGACTTGCAGTGCTCCTGTGACAAGAGTAATTGTTCGTCCAGAACCTGTCTAGTGTTGTTAATCCTGCTTAATCAGTCTTCTCAGCCTGTCCTTTCAGCAGACTGTTTTTATTTTCGGCAAAGATTGAAAAGCTGCTGTGCTAGTTCTGACAGCAGCAGTGACTGACCATACCAATAAACAATCATCATATCAACAATACTTGTCATCAGATATACTTTATAAGATTGTTCTTCAATTTGACAATTGGAATATCATAGATCAATGTTCATCATAACAATCATCATCATTGTCGTCGTCGTCATCATCATCATCATCATCATCATCATCATCATCATCATCATCATCATCGTCATCATGAATCATCATGAATCATCATCATCATCAACGCTCCTACAGATAGCCATGACAGAAAGCCCATCCTTCACCACCCATCCACAGCTGGGCTGCCACCGCAGGTCGCCGAGGTGCGGCGCAGCGGTTGCGTTGCGCTGCCCGGGGCCTTGACCTCGGAGAACTTCCGACGTCTCATCGCTGCCAGGGACTGCGAGGCACGGAGCCAAGCAGAGTGAAGCAGTGGATAACTGGTAGATAACCGGTGGTTAAGGATGGTTTAGGGTCAATGGGTTGGTGAGTTGATGGTTGATGATGGTTGATGATGGTTGATTGGTTGGTTAAGCGATGGTTGATTGATGACGAAGTGATGGCTAGCGGTTAATGGCTAGTGATATTTCAAGCATAGCAAACAAGGGAGATTTAAGGGACAAGCCACAGGGACAAGCTGTGACAACAAGGGACACTGAGGTTGGGATGGACCATGGGATGGACAATGTGACAACAAGGGACGAAGGAAACGATGACATCAGAAACAATATATTTTCAAGATCTTTAAAGCTTAAGATCTATAGGAACAGTATGGAATACTTGCCTGTTTCACCAGAATCAATGGGAAACTTGATTTGGCAGGCTACACAACTGGAACTCTTCAACTGCTTTTACGTCCTTTGAATTACAATGGGGGTTGTTGTTGTGTTTTTTCTAAGTCTGAATTGGTAAGAAAACATAAAGCTAGTATAGTAACCAACAGCCGTGGATGTATGGAAGCTGATGAGGATATCAGAAGCATGTCAGACTGCTTGGTTTAGTTGGTTTGGTTGCGCTTTGGGGATTTACATGCATACAGTACCGACAGAATGTAATTACAGGAAATCAGGAAAAGTGCAAACTCGCAGAAATCTATGTCGATCCTTAGCCATTGAATCTTCATGGGCCATGATGATACACACATGAACTCCAGTGAACCAAAAAAAGTACTTATCATAATCAGCATTCAAACATATGTAAGGAATGTCGACCAGCAACCAACAGCAACAGTGGCAGGTATTTGGCGAACAAACGTAGTGTACAATGGCAACAACGACAAAGATGTGTTGAAATGACAACGGTGGACTTCTCTGCGCAGTGTCCTACAGAGTTGGATCGTTTGGTGACCACCCTGATGATCCACTTTCCCTA
>VSDK01001536.1:239839-267076 GCA_009767595.1 Symbiodinium kawagutii
TTCCCTACAGCTTTCTCAATACAGATGCCATGGATACCGTTTTTCCAGAGACCCTGTCCTCACATCCCCAGAGTCATATGCACACCTTCAAACATCTATCCATACAGGGTCTTGATTTGAAGATCCTTTGACTTCAAGACCCCGTGTTGCTCCTCCAAAAAGCCCGCTGTGAGCTGTTGCTGATGTCTGGCAAGTCGCCACCTGCATATAGAACGGTTCGCATCGCAACTATGAGAAGTTGAAGCACCCTGAATTGCAACAGCACGACTCCACAGAAGTCGTTGCCTTTGCAGGTGCTTCATTTGGCGCTTCACTGCTCCTCCGGGCAGGTCGAGCTGTGGTTTCGTGGGGTGGTGCTCAATGTTTTGTCGCAGGATTCATGTGATCTGAGATATCTGGATCCACCAAAGGCAAATTTAGAATCGATGGGTCGAGATCAAAAAAATGCTTTCATCTCTAGGTTTGCATGCTACTGTATCATTTCGCCAACATGCAGTCCGTTTCTCCGGCCTTTGCTGGTAGCAATTGATATTCACTTGGCTTTTGTCGGCAGTTTGATTTATCAGTATGTGGGTATTTGCCAAGCCATAGGGTAACCACTGACCCACCCAAAAATGATCAGTTTAAACCATGCAAACCATATATCTTATCTTGAAACAAATCCCAAGCCTCTGGCATGACACATTGGACGTGGGAGTGCACCAGGCTCAACATCTCTATTTGGAAGACATGCAAGGCAAAGCCCATGTGATGTCTTCCAAGGCAGGATGGCAGTTCGGGGGCTGGGCTCAACCACCACTTGTTTTTGTCATCATATCGTCATACCTTACTTGACCGCATTGGAAGTAAGAGAAGATCAGCTAAAGGCATGTAGTAGCGCCATTGTTGGAGCAACTGGACACTTCGAACTGCGACCCTCGGGTCTAAGGAAGATTTGCTTGGAATTGCAAGCCTTGGCCAGAGGCTCTAACAACTTCAATTTCAAGTGGGTGTATCCATGATGAAAACAGGCTTTACCTGCTAAATGTCTCCAAATGTGATGTTGTTTGCGAAGATGTGGTCATGATTGATGGACATCATAAGTGAATTGGTTCCTGATGCTTTCTTATGATGCTTCGAATCCAATCACTGATGGCTGCTATAACTAGAGGTAAGCAACAGTAACCATCTGTAACCATCATGAATGGTCGCAAAAACCATGCATGGTAGAAAACCAATCACTAAACCATCATGCATGATCATTAATGATAAAAAACCAATCACTGATGGTAGTACCTGGTAGTCCGATCATTCATGGCCACCTGTTGTGGAGGACTTCGAAGGACTTTTGCGCGCGGGACAAGACCTGCAGTGCATCAAATTGGTGGCCGCTGGTCAGCGTTCGCACTGATCACCTCAGGTGGCTGTCAATACCCTGTACCTACAAGGTGGAACTCACTTAACTAGGCCTCATAGGATTAACTGTCAGTTATAAGTTATAGGGGTTGAAAATCCAACGTATAAATGCTGTGGGCCTACCTTGTATCCATTTGTTGGTTGGTATTTAGTTTGGTGACTAAATATGTCAATATTGACCCATGGCATCCCACAGCGATCTCAGCTTGAGGTCCTGAATGCTTGCCATTCTTTGACCCTTGGACAATGCTTTGTTGCTGCTGGCGTGCAGCACGTTGTAGCTCGGAGTGAAACTGACCTTCGCCTGGTTCCATTGCTCGTGCTTTAATCAAGATGATGTGCATTTGTCTTTAAGCATGTTGTGTTTTCTCTTGAAGCTGTGAGCAACTCCGGCGTGGGTGTACCCAGACTGTTCTCAGGTTTGCGTTCGCGATGATCGCGAGGTTCTTGACGAAAGTTGCCGCAGCTTTACTCGGAATCTGTGCTTGCAGTCACATCACTTCATTGCATGGGGTTGTCCAAAAATGGTTGTACTGCCCCGACATGGAAATGAATATCTCCCCAAACTGACCGTATTGGGATGGTTAGGGGACGACATCATTTTGGATAACTCCACCTGAACTACAACACCAGAACTACCGTCTTCCTGTTTGAGTGCACAATCCCAAACCTAGAACTGGTGGTGTCAAGAGTTTTCTTGCTGATCCAGCATGAGCTAACAGTGTCCCACCAGATATGTCGTGATATTTTGCATTCAAAACTACCAGTATCAGTATGAGAAATTGAAGCATATCCTAAATAGATATCGACCAAGTATCATGCACGCTATGCAAACCCAAATAGCCTACGGAAGAGCAACACGTCACAATGATTTCGGAAACATCTGCTCATCTATTGGCATTCAAATCAATTAGTTACCTGCTAAGTGGAAACATCAACTGGCAACTGGTACGTCCTTGTGGGTCTTTTTCAAGTCATAGGAGTACCCCTATCCAGTTTGTTCACCATTTCTAGTTCTCCATTTTTTTAACAATTTCTAATGTCATATACCAACCCAGTTCGTGTTTTGAGAAAGCACCAGCCATGGACAGACCACTGAACCGACTTCAGCGAGGAACTTCTTCAGTGCGCTGCGCTGTGGTCGTAGTGTGCAGGAAGCCTTTGAGCTTCTTGGCTCCAGTGACGCCCTGCATCCGACTTACGCCCGGATACGGGGTATGGTTAGTGGTAGGGTATGGTTAGTGGTACAATACGCGTTAGCCAATGTTAGCTAATGATGTTAGCTAATGTTAGCTAATGTTAATTTAGCTAATGCTAGTATAACATTACAATACTGGGCATGATTAGTTAATGTTACTGTTAGTTAGACATGGTTGCAATGGTCATAGGTATTATTTGCTTAGATATGGTTAAGCACAATGGTTGCAAATTGGTTAGTACGATTCTGTATGGTTATGATTAGTAGCGGTCACATATAAGTTATATATGCACGGTCATAAAAGGGTAGAAGTGGTTGACAAATTGTTAACAATAGTTTTTAAGTGGTACGGTACCTTGCCCGAAAAAGAGCAGCGTAATCCTTTTCGAGAAGCCAATGCCGTGTGCTGACTAATCACTGTCTCATAGCGCGAAAATCGTTTGGAACTTTGGCGGACACGTTGTCACCCCACAGACAAATCTGCAGAACATGAAACTGATGCAGCAGTTTGTTCAGAAACAAACTCTTGGTGGTGAAGCGTCGTGCGCAACCTTGAGTTGAAAGTACAGGCCATCGTTCTTCATTTCACCAGATGATGCGGTGGCAAATGTAGAGCCAAGGAAGTGCAATCATGTGGAATCGTACTGTGAACAAGCTGTGCTTGAACATTTCTCATGTAGCATGGTGTCAACGGTGTCAACATGCTCGGCTAAGTTGCGGTGTGGCATGCTTGCAGCATGCTTCGAGTCCGATCTGGCAACGCGATGCAAGCGCTTTTTTGCTGCTTCCCCAAGGCTCCCGGTTGCATTGATACGTTTGAATGCTGCACCCTGGCTGTGTCACCGGCAGTCCCAGGGGACCACGGTGCACTCCTCACCTCATCCTCTTCAAGGCTGGGCAAATTGGAAGTGTCAGGTGGACATTGGATGACGTTGGTACTTGCCTTGCCTCGTTTTGGGAATGGTCAGATGGTTTTACGAAGGGGTTCAAACAGGTTCTAGAGCCCGGCATTGTTCATTTGGAAATCTCAACAAGTTGAATTACTTGTTCTGTTTGGTTCATTTGGAAATCTCTACCATTTGGTTCTCATTTTGGATACACCAACAGACTGCCTGTTTGAAAAGACCTCCTGGTAGGTGGGCCCCAAGATGTTTTGAGAACGGCCGGTGATGCCGAAGTATCATCGGAGATGTTGGATCTTGTGCTAACAGGGAAGCAATGGAGAATACCAGCACAAACGACATCAAAAGACTTCCAGTATGCGTGCTTGACTGGTTTGTGGAGTGGTTGGCGTTGATTGGCCGGTGGACTGTTAGCTTATTTGTTTACTGGCAGTTGCAGTGTTTCTTTTCTTTGTTCCTTTGCTTCGTGTTTTTTTGAGCGTTTGTGAAGGACAACTGCATCTCCACCCTCACTTCCCAGCCGGTTGCCGCCGGTCGTGGAGGATTTTATGGGTCGCGAGGTCACAGGGGAAGGGCCATGGTGACATTGTGATGCGAAATTTGTGATGGCCGGTGCGGTCGGGTCAGAGCCATTTGAAAGCCCTGGCTGGTTAAGACTATTGGATTGGCCTCTTTGGAGAAATTACAATAATCATCAATAATCCATTTCTCTTCATTTCTGGGACGATTCATCAATTTCACTGTTGATTTCTGGGGGTTGAAATCCCCAAGTCCAAGCAGACACTGGTGTAGGTGGATCTTTGGCGGACCATGTGCATGCTGAAGTCAAGGCACTCTGCTGGGAGCCACAGGGGAACCCTGCATTTCTGCTTTGTCCAGAAAATTGATTGGGGCAACTTGAAGCCATCCATTCACATCATTCATCTCTCATCATCTGGTTTAAGAGTAAAATGATCATTTTTTGGTGGGTTATTGGCACATACCCATCTCATCCCATCTCTCTATTTCCGATCCGCAGGCGTTTGGTTGCGTTGAGCGGCGTGAAGGGCGTTGGCAAAACCGCACTGCTTGCTGCGCTGGGGCACTTCATCCACTTGCGCTGCGCAGGGGGCTCTTCCTTTGACCAAGTGATGCTCGGACCGTGTGATACGATGGTGGTTTCAAACATTTTTTAATTTCCCTAGTATTCATTAACAATTGGTTTGTTGACACATATTTTTCATAGGGGTTCAAACCTCCAATCAGTTGATAATGGCTGAGAATGATGGTTGATGGTGGACAATGATGGTTGAAAATTCATGGTTTCTCATGCTGGATAGTGCTTGATCATGATGCCGGTCAGTAATTCTCAATTACGGCCAATGACAGCATCCCTCATGAAACGGCTTTGTTTGCTCAATTGGACTCAGCCTCACAGCCTACCTTCCTGAATATAATTTCTGTGTAATCTGTCCGAACGATATTTAACCGTCCTGCTTTTGGTAGTCCAGTGACATTACGGATTTAGATAGTGGACTACCACGGCTTCCGCAAATTGGTCCCAGTATTTTGCATTGTGGATAGTGGATCTTTATTGACAGGAAGGAGTGGTTGTTGGACTTATTCCTTCGGCTGTGAAAGGCCTTTCTCTTCCCACATTTCAAAACTGCGATGCTGAAGCACGAAACGGAAAACTGAGGTCACAAGATTGAGTTGCATGAAATATGTATGAAAATTGCATGTCGATTGACCATGAGACAGATGCATTGGAATCAAGAAGTGTGGCATGTTTAGTTTGGAACAGTTTGACACCCAAGGTATTGGCTTGGTGCCTTGGAGTATATGGAGGAGCTACTTGTTTTTTTCCATTTCCATTCCATTCCATTCCATTCCCTTAGCGTTACACTTGTGCATGTTTATAACAAGACACATCAAGACACTTAAGAGATGAAGAGTTGCAGGACAGGTGGACCTTCATGGACTTTCTGTGGCAGTCGTCCAACTCAGATGCTTTCTTCGCTCAAGCAGCGAGGTGGAAAGACGGCTGAAGATGACCTGGAGCAGCTGTTGGAGATCTTGAAAACTCAGGAGCTGCATGGAGCTGCGGATGTGGCGCTGTCCCATCTGGGTCCGATGGCTGAGGATCTCAACGTGCTGGTGATCGTGGCCGGAGAAGTGGCACGAGTGGAAGAACTTCTGCATTTCAGTCGCAAGGCCCATGGAAGTTACCTGGAAATGTCAGGGAAATGTCATTGAAACCGAGGGAGACGAGATTATTGAAGGCCACAATACCAAAAGAACAAGCACAAGAACCACAAGAACCACAAGCAGAACCACGAGCAGCTAAACCCTGTCATGCCACAGCTTGTCCAGGTCAGACTCGTTGTGGAAACTTCCAGTTCCTGGACAGCTGGGGGTGGAAAACTCAGAGGGGCTGCAAGCCGAGGTCAAGAACAGCACTGAACTTTTCCTTGGAGAATCATGCACTGAGAATAGTTGATTAATGTTGATTATAGTTGGAATGATTGATTGATAACCTATTTATTTTTTGTTGTTTTTACAAAAAATCACTGGCGCATACCTGCGACTAGATATGCTGGCATAGTCCTACCATGAATGGTTGAAGATCACCATCATACCAATTTCTGCACCGTGCAATTGATATCATGCCCTGTGTAGAAAGCAACACACCATGAACCGATTGTTGGTGATGTTTCATATTAGGGGTATGAATCAATGAAGAAGAGGACCCCTGCAACATTTGTTTTCAATGGACTCCAGCTATTCTTGGGGTACACCATTTCTGGATCAACCAACAAGGGGTACGGTGCATCCCGGGTATCACCTGGACATCAACTGCATGACGCTGTTGGTGGAAATCCAGGGTTTGCAAGCTGCGAATGTGTGAGGTGATGTGAAATCAACCCCTTTGGCCTTGGGTCCACTTGAGCCATTCCTACAGGCAAGGACCGGAGTTGGGTCAATCGGATCATGTCTCTGTAATCATTTCTCTATAACGATGCAATGCCCTGCAATGCAATATGATGGCGTCTTCAGGCTCTTCAGTGTTGACTTGTTCACCTGAAAAGCAGGAAGCTGAAACATGTTTTGAAACAGGATGGTGAAGACTTGTCTCGGCTCCTTCTGGCTAACTTGGCTAACTGCTGACACTCCAGCCTGGCAACATGCATCGTTGAAGTGCGATCTCAAAATGACTGTCTAGCTATATGCATGATCCTGAATGGATTAGTCACATGGATGAGATTGTGGACGCACAAGGCTCGGCTTTTCCTTCAACGTGCAGCACGGCCATTGTACAACTTTGAGCTGGAGCCAACGCATAAAGTAGGACTGGCTTTAGCATTGTACAGAACCCGGATGATTTAACGAGAGCAAGGATGTTTGGGCAATTGGGCTGCTCGACCATGTTCAGCCAGTTGAAACAGCTCTAAGTTCACTTGGTGGTTAAAACATGGCCGACCCAACAGGTTGTGCTGACACCAGCCGCCTTCAAAGGCTGCACCTTTGCAGTATCGTCAGTTTGCAGGACAAATGCCAAGCAGGGAGCCAAGTCTGGCCAATATTTCCTTGCAGCCAAGGGATTTGATGGTGTGGATCTCAGTGTGAACGTTGAAAGCAGCATTTGCACAAAATGGACGAAATTACTTTCCGCTCATTCACTTGAGGAAGTCAACACTGGATAATTACAGCCAAGACGTGATACGAATAGGTTGACTGTAAGTCATCCTTCTTTGTTTCCATTCAAACGATGAGTGAACACATGTGATGTGTGAACGGCCATGGCGGCTCTAGTGGTGGGAGGGTGGGTGAAGTGTGAGATGTTCACACCATGTTGATGAATCATGAAGTGGGGTATTGATTTCCTATTTGTTGATGAGGGCACGGCAAGCCCCGCTCATGCCGATGTTGATGCAGCACTTCAAAGTGCATGTTCAATGGGCAGTGGAATGCCCAGGGTTAAAATGCCATGGGAGCGTACGCCATTGATGCGACAAGTGCTTCGCAAGGATACCATGCCCTGGTTGACCTCACCGAAAGTCTTTCGTGCACTCCCAGCAGCTGATCACAATAGTTTGAGTAGGCCCTTGACAAAGACTGAGAAGAAAGAAGCCATCAGAACTGATAGCGCTTTGCAGGTTGGCCGCAAGCGCGATATCAATCGCGACAATGTCCTCCTGAAGTGGTTAGAAGTTTTGCTTCTTCTTCCCGAGCTGTCTGTAACGGGTCGCCAGCTTATGAATGTGGAAGTTGATGAGCGGACTAAAGGTCGACATCTTCAGATAGTTGCTGATTCCTTGCAGGGTAAGGCTACTCGTACTTTGTCCTTGAGGGTATCATCTTTGGTATTGTATGTCAAGTGGCACAATGCCTGCAATCCAGATGGCGCTTTCCTGCCTTTCGATGAATCAGCAATCTATGACTACATGTGCCACTTGCGGGAGGCTGCCTGTTCTGCATCACGCGGAACTACATTTATTAGCACTGTAGCATTCTGCAAAGATCTGCTTGGCATGGAAGGCGCTAGTGAGTGCATGGGATCAGCACGAATATCTGGTGCGGCTTTGTCGATGTTTCTACAGAAGCGGCCATTGAAGCAGGCGCCCCCTATCGAACCCCATCTGCTGGTTGTCCTGGAAGTTGCATGTTACTTTGAGCAGAACGCATTCCTTCGTTGCTTGGCAGGCTTTTGCCTATGCTGTGTCTTTGGGCGCATGAGGGTATCAGACTTACATCGTGTCGCCAATTTGCAGCTGGGGAAAGAGTATGCTGAGCTACATCCCGTGTAAGGGGCTCATAGGCTTTGAATGGTTCAAAGCATTTCTTCATACGCGCAAGACACTGGGCCTTGACGAATTTCCCAGCCCAACAGACCAAGGGCTTCGAGAGGCCTTCGTAGTGATGCCATCCGAAAACACCTTGAGCTCCGAATTTCAGGCCAAAATCTCAATTTCAGAAGTGACTAATGGGTTGAGGGCCCTGCTGGGAAAAGTGCTTGATTCGACGGCTGTCAAGAAGTTTACGAGCCATAGTATGAAGACAACCCTGCTCACCTTTTTGGGAACCATGGGCTGTGACTACACCTACACCGAGTTGCTTGGGTATCATCTCACTCAGCATCGCAGTGCCATTAACTACCAGCGGAGTGCTCTCTCAGCCCCGCTGAGGTACATGACCGACATGTTGAACAAGATTCGAAGTGGAGAATTCGTGCCGCTGGCTTCAAGGGATGGAGTCTTCCCAGCCCCTGATGACCGCAAAGATGTGGTGGAACAATTGCAAGATGCACTTGGAATGGATCTTCAACAGCTGACCGAAGTGTTTCTTGGCTGTTCGGCGCATAGTGTAGCTGCAGGAAGCTGCAATGACCAAGTCAAGGAACTCTGGGACCTTGCGTGGCGTGAGGTGCACGACCCCAGCAGAGCTGCAGAGTCCTTGCTGTCGGATGACGACAATGTTGACGAGTCGGAGGGGGAGCACGGTGGCAATGCTCCGTCTAGATTTGTTCCAAGCCCTCCCACAGACCATGAGGAGGTTTTGGAGGCTGACGACTCCCGTGATACAGATGAGGATGCTACCCACTGTGCTGGAAGGATGCAGTCTGTTCACTCTGTCAGTGAGATCCTTTACCGGCACCTGCGAACAAAGATGGTGCATATGGCTCATGCAGACATGTCTTCGAAGACTGCGTGTGGCCGTGCAGTTGGAGTAACTTACTGCCGGTATTATGGGGACGTCGATAGAGCGTGGCCCCATTGCGTACAGTGCTTCGGCAACTTGTGACTTGTAGATGTGAAGAAAAAAATGGGAGTGATGGAATCCACAATGTTATTCATGCATGTTGCGCCAAGACTCCATGTTGATTGGCCGTTCACGTGTTATGTCATGAGGAGAATTAGGGCCACTGAACGCTTTTGCTTATTGGGTCAGCGTGTGGCATTCTCTCTCAAAGGCCGTGCCCCTTCGGCAGATGTTGCCTGCAGCCGATGTGGCTGCGCAGGAGACTTGCGCGGGTGTGGCACTCCCACGAATGTTGATGTTTGACATGTAGATTATGGCATTGTATGTTGATGACATGGAAGCTACAAGGTTCTACTCATGATGGTAACCCGGAGATTCTTGGACGACATTTGCAAATTTTGTGGTGGAAATTTTGGTTTAACCAATTTCGTGTCGCTCTAAGACATGGCCTTCTTTGAGTGTACTGGCAGCGAGTTTTCCATTTACCTTTCAGCCACTTAAAATACAAGTATTACTTTGACATGCTTTTGATTATAATCTTTGATGTCCATGCTGCATTCAACGTTGCTCCTGCGGCGCGCGCGCGCGCGCGTAGAGGGGGACCTTTTCAGAGGGCTTGGTACGAATGATTTGGAAACCTCACGTCTGTCCAGTTGTGATTTCTTTCCATCTGAGCCTCATGAGCAAGAAAGATGACGTAATACTTGTATCATTCCTTCCACGTGTTTGATATAATTCTTCATGTCTGAGAGTTTGCTCCTGTATCTTTCAGAAGGAATCAGATCGTGCTTCACCGCTGCAGGGCCCAGGTATCCCAACTTGATAGCCAACATGTTGGATTCCAGTGCCGACTTCTTTGACCGAGCTGTGAAGCTTGGAGTGGATGCAAGCGAGATCAGCAACTTGAAAGCCCTCGGATATGACACGTTTGGAAAACTTGCTTTTGCCACGAATTTCATTCCAGGTCAAAGTGATGAGACAGCTTTGCTGGCTTTAGCTGCTGAGATCACTGGAGTAGACCCAGCACCTACTGGGCGCTTGCCAGTGGTGAGGCGCCTTTTCTTTGAAAGCTACACTCTTGCTGCAGCCGATATGCAGATGAGGTTGGAAAGAAAGGATGATTCAGTTCCACGCAAGCTCGCGAACGCTGAGCGATCTGCAAGGTACAAAGACCAAGAGCGTAGACTGTCTGGCATCGACTTGACTGGCGATCTTGAGCCCTCGAATGCACTGATCGACTTGGTGTACCATATGACCGAGGAGGACCAGCTTCGATATGTACGTTGGGAAGAATGCACCAAGAGGGATCAGGAGCTCATGGGCATCAAGCCGGACAGCTCTGGCCTGATTAGGGAAACCAAAGTCAAAGAGAGCCTTCAGGCTGAGACTGATACTGACTTGAAACTGAGATTGGCTCTCCAACGGCGCTCACTGGCCTTTGATCAGGCCAGGCTGTGTGATTACAATGTCTTCGAACGATGGACACAGGTTATGATGGAGGCCTACACTATGAAGCCGCCTGAAGGTTACCTGAAGGTGACGGTGGAGCAACTTCATCGTGCAGATCTTCAGCTCTTCAAAGTGATGATGAAAGAGACTCGCTCAGGTATCAAACCCTTGGGGGGTAGCAAGCCGGTGGAGGATGCTTTGAAGAAGGCAATGGACACTGCTGATGTCAGACTCTGCCTGCAACCTCTCCAGGGTTCAGCAAAACGGAAGCCAGAGCACTCCAATGAGGATGAGTCCAAGAAAAGCAAGGCCAATCCTGAACTGGCCGCCATGAAGAAGACCCTTGACAGCCTGCGCAGCCAGATGCAAAACTTGAAGGGGTCCCAGGGCTCCCAGCCAGCGAAGGGCAAGAAAGGCAAAGGTCGTGGCAGAGGCAGCATGATCCGTTTGCCACCTCAGCTCATTGGCATGTCGCCAACCACGCAGCAGGGTGAACCCATCTGCTTCGATTACAATTTGAAGGGCTGTGGGAAGGCCAAGCCTGGAGAGCGATGCTCAAAGGGATGGCATGTCTGCATGCGCTGGGGGTGTGGCAAAAACCACCCCCAAACCGAACATGAGCTCCAGTGAAACAAGCCCGCTACCCCTGAACCTGCTAAAGGGGTGAAGCGGAAATGTGAAGGTCTTGACGGCCTCCCCAGCTCCCGCGTGGTATGTGTTGAACTATGCGCTGGCTGTGCTAGGCTTTCAAAGCATCTTCATGAAGCAGGATTTCAAGTTTTCGCTGTTGACCATTCAAGAAATCGTCACAAGCAGCTTTTCTCCACAGTACAGATCGATCTTTCCAGTGAAGACTGCATAGATCAAATCCAATGCATGATTGGCCAATCAGATGTAATTCTTTATCTACACGCTGCCCCACCATGCGGTACCAGTTCACGTGCAAGAGAAAGACGAATCCCTTTCAGGCTTCGTCAGCGAGGAGTTCCGGACCCACGGCCGCTCAGGTCTGATCGACATCCAGATGGCCTTCCTCACCTTCGAGGAGTTTCTGCGCAACGTGTGAAGCTGGCTAATGCCATTTACAAGAACATCTGCAAGATTCTGGATTTGTTTGCAGATAGTTGCGCCGTGACAATAGAAAACCCAACGCGCAGCCATATGTGGAACACTTCCTGGTTTTGCAAAGCAATTCGTCGCCATTCATTGTTCCCAATCTCTTTTCAGCAATGCATGCATGGGAGCCTTCGAGATAAATGGACGACCTTTTACACCAATCATTCTGCTTTCAGTGCGCTGGCTGCTACTTGCGACAAATCACACCCCCATCTGCCATGGGGTGTTTCCGCAAGTCAGAGAGGTTGGAAGTTCAATACAGCTGAAGAAGCCGAATATCCAGCTTTGTTATGCCGTAACATCACAAATGTTGTGCTGCGCATTGCAGCGGAGGCAAGCGTTGTTCTGGTCAAGCCTAAGCCATCTCAGCCTTCGATGCACCTAGCCTCCAAATTGCGTTCTGTTGAAGCTGGCCGACAACCCCGGGGAACCTTGCTGCCGCAAATCATCCCTGAATTTCAACAAGTTTTGCCTCTACAGATTCCAGTTGGCATGGCTGTTCGCTTTCCTCGGCCTTTCACAGAAGCGGAGGTGTCTGCACTCCGTTTGCCTTTTAAGGCCAAACTTTTGACAGTTAAGGGGGGTGTGCCAACAAAAGATTTGCCGACGGTGATGGCTGAAGTGGGCATATACAGGACACCGCAGGAGTTCCAGGAAGAAGCAGTACAACTCACTCATCCCTTTGATGGCAGCTCGACGATTCCTGATGACATCAAACGAGCTATGTTCTGGTTGTTGACTACTGGAGTAGATAATGTAGAGCGGGAACGCAACAATATGTTTAACTACTACAATCAGCTTGCCATATCCTTGGAGTTGGAAGAACAGGCATTGCATGCAGCTATGGACGCTGACAGGGAGTACATTATCCAATCAAAGCGTGTCCTCCTTTTCCGACAGATGTGTATCGATGCAGGTGTTGAGGATGGGGATCTAACTGATCTTCTTTTGAATGGCGTCAAGTTGACTGGTCAAGGTGATGCATCCTCGCAGTTCGATGTTGACCCCAAACCACCGGCCATTACAGAAGTTGAGCTGATGAAGTCTTCCAAGTGGACTAGGCAGAAAATCCTCAACGGTAATGCTTCACAAGCTTCTGACCGAGTGAGATCTGAGTTGTGGAAAGGTGCTCTGGAGGAAGCTGATAGAGGATGGTTGAGTGGCCCCTTTTCCGATGATGAGCTGCGAAAGCGTCTGGGCCCCAGGTATGTTGTGTCCCGGCGCTTCGGACTGGAGCAAACTGATAAGATCCGCCCCATTGATGATCTGTCGGAGAGCCTGGTGAATGCGGCTTATGGCAGCTCGTACAAATTGGACCTCCCTGGCATTGATGGCGTTGCTGCTACAGCCAGGACTTGGGTTGAATCAGTCAGCAAGGATGGCGTTGTAAGATTCAACCTGTGTGATGGCAAGAAGCTGGAAGGCCGTTTGCGTGATTCTTTTTCTCCCTCCACGGCGTGTGAATTGAGGGGCCGTACCCTGGACCTGGATGCGGCCTATAAGCAGATCTTGACCGCAAAGTCTTCGTTGTGGTGTGCAGTACTTGCGGTGGAGGATGAGGACTGTAACAGGCGTATGTTCATCTCCAATGTTATTCCTTTCGGCGCCTCAGCCAGTGTATATTCTTTCAACAAGCTTGCGAGGGCCATATACACCATAGGAGTGCGGTTATTTGGTCTGGTTTGGAGCAATTACTATGATGATTACCCTCAACTGGATGTCGCCATGGCCGGAGATTGCTCCCAGGTGTGTGCTGAGAAATTGTTTGCGCTGCTTGGGTGGAAGGTTTCCATGAAGGAATCTAAGAGAATGAGTATGGCCTCTACGTTTGATGTTTTGGGGGTCACCTTTGACTTTGCTGAAGCGTCTGCCGGGACCATTTTGGTGCGCAACAAGGCTAGCCGGATCCTTCAAATATGTTCTGAACTCGATGAGATCATGATGAGCGGTGACCTGTCCATAGCTCGTGCCACCTCCCTCCGAGGGAAGTTGCAGTTTGCCGAGACTCACACATTTGGACGAGTTTTAGCATCCCATCTCCAGCTATTCAACCGGCGTGCTTTGGGTCAACTCCATGATAGTGTTGTTACAGCCGAGCTGTCCAATGAGCTTGCTTGGATTCGTGACTTCCTCATTGAAGATGTTCCCAGAAAATTAGGGTCGGGATCATCGACTCGGCGCCTCTGCATTTTTACTGATGCATCTCTGGAAGATTCAGACAACCGAGCTGGCGTTGGCATGGTATGCTTTTACATCTGTGAGGGTGTAGTGTGTGAGCGTTTCTTCTTTTCGGATGTGGTGCCCCGAGGCTTAATGACCCTTTGGCAACAAAAGACACCAAAGATTATCGCTACTCTGGAGTTGGTTGCAGCAGTCCTGGCCCTTTTCATGTTGGAAGAGAAATTCCAGCATATTAGGGTTATGTTGTTTGTAGACAATGAAGCTGCTCGGGCTTCCTTGATTTCCCTCAAGAGTGAATTATCCACGCGCAGAAATCTCTTGAGAAATGTTAGCCTTGCAGTCAGAAGGAGTGGTCTTTTTCTGTGGACAGCCAGAGTCCCATCGGCAAGCAGTCCTGCTGATGAGCCATCGCGTGAGGTATTTGAACATCTCCTCAACGCAGGATTTGTACGAATAGCGGTAGATTGGAATTTGGCCTACCTTGTTTCCTCCCAGGATAAATGTCGATTGCTTTCCATGTTGATTCTGTCCTTTCCCAGTGCATGTCTAAGAGGGGTTGCAGGGATGCACTGTATGTTGATGTATCTCATGGTTGATTGACCATGTGTGCTGTATGTTGATTCCCTGTATTTGCAAGGAGATGCAACTTGGATCGCCCCGTTTCCAAAAGAATTGTCCGGTTCAGGACTTGTTTCCGGCGGCATGGGAAAGGGAAGAAGGGAAACAAGAATAGGTTGACTGTAAGTCATCCTTCTTTGTTTCCATTCAAACGATGAGTGAACACATCTGATGTGTGAACGGCCATGGCGGCTCTAGTGGTGGGAGGGTGGGTGAAGTGTGAGATGTTCACACCATGTTGATGAATCATGCCCCCCCTTTGTACTTCGTACCCACCCATGTTGATTCATCACTTGGGGGGTTGCAGGGATGCACTGTATGTTGATGTATCTCATGGTTGATTGACCATGTGTGCTGTATGTTGATTCCCTGTATTTGCAAGGAGATGCAACTTGGATCGCCCCGTTTCCAAAAGAATTGTCCGGTTCAGGACTTGTTTCCGGCGGCATGGGAAAGGGAAGAAGGGAAACAATGTAATGTGTGTCACAAAAGCAGCAACTCGTTTTTGCACTCGCAGCAGACTCTTGGAATCCGGCCCTGCAAGTCAGCTGCAATAAGCTGCACTTGCTGTAAAGCAGTACCTATTCTTGCGATTCAGTTTTCCCTTTTCCAAGATTCGCAACATCATGATCAATCATTACCGACATGGCTGATGATCAATGAATAATTAATGCCAATTAACATGAATGAACCATTATAACTCAATCCATCATAACTAGCATTAATTTTCAGTGAATAACTATTTAATATCCATCAGCATGAATATTAATGCTAATCCATCGTTTATTTATAATATAATTTCATTAGCAACTGCATTGTTTAGTGAAGATTCACTTCTGCACCTGACCCTCCACTGAGACCATTGCAGAGCTGCCATGGTTCAAAGAGCTCCAGGGTGTCCCGATGCGTATCGTCGAGGTGGCACAATGCTTGAGCTTGGGCGATCGTCGAAGGTTGAGACGTGTGGCTTATGGGTGTTTTCACAACAGGAGTACCGCCAAATATTATCCAATAGCAATTTGTCATAAAACAATACTGTAATATATTCAAGAGTAATGTTGATTTTATTACCAATAAATGCTTGGTTTATGGCCAATCAATGCTTGGTTTATTGCCGAATCATCCAATAGTAATCATTTATTGGCAATAAATTGAGTAATAGCGTTTTTGGGGTCGTCTATTTTGAGAAACCATCGTATGGATTTGTCCATGGTACCTACCAACATCTACCAACCATCCAGCTATTCAGTTTGCCATTATAAAGAGCTGCAAACCACCAGTGACTTGGGGTACGCCAAGTGAATACACAGAACTCACGGTTGAGGAACAACTGGTTGGATCTAGTTGGATTGCCTTGGAGTGTTGAAACATTTGTGGTTTCAAGATTGGTTGCTTCAACATTGGTTGGAACTTCAGTGCACTTCCCATACTTTGGCAGTAAAAGGGTGGTACTGGATGCTATTGGTGATTGAAGCAAGAGGCCATAACGCATCCTAAACCTTTCAAGCAGACCTTCCACTTTTTGTTCCCAGTGGACCAGGCGTGTCCCAGCTCCCGTAGAACTGTGAAGTTGCTTGAACCCAGGAAGAAATGGGAAGCTGACAGCAAACCAAACTCAGTGACCTGGCATATCGCTGGTGTTGGACTGCAGATATCCAAGTCTTGGATAGTCTTGGCTTTCTGAAAAAACATAAGATATGTATACCATGACATAATATCACAATTCGTTTTCTGGTGCAAGTCCACTCGGGCCATCAGAGGTACAAACTGTTTTAACTATTGCATGTTTGATAGCAACGCAATCTGAAGGTGGTGAACCCTTGTCACTATGTTCGAGAACCTTTCTGTCCCAAGCAAAAAGTATCAAGAGATACAATATTTCGATGTGTTCCAAGAAATGCAATGAACAGCTGCACATGGGATTAAGAGACACATGGGTCTTGAGATTTCTTCGGGACCAAGGTCTCTGGTCGAGTGAAGCTCCGGGCAGTTCGGCCTGATGGACGCAGCAGAGATTTGCTGCTGAAAGACACCACGACTTTGCAAGAAATCATGGAAGCTTGGCTGTTCTCGGAGTTTCTGACCATCCGACTGAGACATCCTGGCAGATCTTGGCACATTTTGGCACCTCTTGGCACATTTTGGTGCCCCTTGACACATCTTGGCACATCTTGGCACATCTTGGCACATCTTGGCACTTCTTGGCACTAAGTATGCTGCCACGGTTTCACCTGGTTGCTTGTGGTTGCTTGTGGTTGTATGATGTCAGGAAGTCATTGACAGCAACAGCTGCCAAGGACAAGTACACTCCGTCAGGCTTGCAGCCTGGTGATTTCGAGCTTTACGTGGATGACTGCTTGGCGCCAGCTGATGCGACTCTCAGATACTTGAGCCGCAAAGGAACAGGTTTGCATATTTTTTATGTTCTTTTACATAGATGTTTAATTAGTATATTGAAAGGATATTTCTGTAGATTCTGGATGATTCTTGTATGTTTCTTGTTGTGTGCAAAGAGGAGTCGGGCATCAGCAGCCTTTACCACAGCCTTTCCCCAAGCCAGTGCTAGGTGACTTCTTGGACGAGAAGGCACTGTGGCATCGCACCACCTGCGTTCAAGGAGATGTAGAACGACCGGCAAGCAACAGAGCTGGCGCGATTCTGAAAGTATTCTGAAAGAGCCACAAAGACCCCGGAGTGGGATTGGTATATTCGCTCATATCCATATGAAGCGATGTGATTTGTGTGCATGATCTACTAGGGGCAGTTAACAATTGACCCAGATGTGGCAATATGCTGACGAACGGTAAGATGCTGCCAGGCACGACGTGCTGGTTTCATCACCCTCCACTTTCGAGAAGTGTCTGACTGGTGAGGGCCACCTGCGTGTGTCTGCGTGTCTCAACATGGAAAACACCAAGCTGTCAACTAATGGGCTGCAGGATATCTTCGGCCATGAATGAAGCTGAAGGAAATGTGGTGCAAGTTCTTGGGAGAAAAATGAGACATGCCTTGTACATAGTCTGTGCAGTAGGAAGCAGGCTCACTGATGATCTGAACATGTTGCAGCACCCTGTGGCAAGAAACGCACGGAGGAAACTTGATCAGGATAACTGCTCACATGAAACTCAGTAATCCACCTACGACAAGTTCGTTGCAGCTCATTGAAGTCTCCAATTGCAGTGCCTGCTTTGTCCTAGCAATTATATCCACAGAGTGCGGAAGATCATCACTTGAAGCAGCGAAAAGAACGTCATAAAAGGAATGTGTGAGGAAAGGCGAACTGGCGAACTGGACTTCACTGTGAGCTTGAAGTGTAGGAAAGGCGGTAGCAAGGTACAGCCAAGGGCATAGAGCCCTGAATGGCTCAGGCCAATAGTCTGGCGTATACAGTCCCATTCAATGTCATTCATACACAGCAATTAGATAGTTGTATACAGAAACTTCAATAATTACATTCTGTATAGTTGAACCACGTTGAATTTCCATTGATTGAATCCGACTTAATCAATCAAAATCAATCAAATAAATAGTTGACAAAAGTAACATTTGGTTGATCTATAAGTAGTTGATATATTAGTTCATCGAATTTCCACGGTTTCCTTGATTGGCATCAGACGCCCCAAGATTTCCCGATCACGGCTGAGGTGCAGCATGGCGCAGATGGAGTGCAGTTTGATCCCTGCTTTGCACAGATAGTTGGCAAAGAATCAATATTATCCATCATCAACAACAACAGCAACAACGACATCAACATCAACATCAGCATCAACATCAATAACGACAACAACAACCACAACATCAACATCAACATCAATAACGACAACAAGAATGGAAGACAGTATATCATATCCTATTTTATGGGGATCAAGGGGACAAGAACCAACAATAGGTAATAACATGTAGTAATCAATAACAATATATAGGGAATACAGCAGGGTATTGACCCAGCCATTTTATTATATGGAAACAGACCTCACGAAGCACTGCTTGAGCGTTGGAATTTGTGATGCTGTGCTGGAGCTTTTCGCAGAAGGGATCAATCTTCCAAAGATGTCAAAAAGAAATCGCAGACAACCGAGATACATACAGCACCACGTCTTTGTCATGCTCAGGCAGGTTTTTGGTTGCAAGATGTTGCAAGTCTATGTGCCCACTTTGGCTGGGGTTCGCAGATCCAGATCGGCTGTGTAACAACGATTCAGCGCTGAAATGGACCCGCCTTCGTAGGAAAAAGGAGTCAGACAAATAGCTGGACTTTTTGCAGTGGAAAATAGCGCGATGCCGGACATTTCGTGCACTGAACTTGAACTTGAGAATGAAGAGTGGCTAGGAGAACTGTCGGCAGTGCCATGTACACAGGTCGACTTGCAAAGATTAGTCCATCAGTGGGGTCAGGATGGGGTGCCCAAGGGTGTTTTGCTTTCTTAAGTTATCTCAGCTTGGCAATAATGTAGGGCTCGGATGCAGGCCTTGTTGACCGTACTGCCGCCTTCATGACAAGGCTCGCACTGCTACTCGCAACTTTGTTGGCTGGATTGCAACTTATGCACTCACCAAACAAGACACAAGACTCACAAGTGACTCACAAGTGACTCACAATTGACTCACAGTTTCTGATTTCTGAATTCAACACCTTTTTTGCGCAGGCCTTGCGATTAGTTGCGTCACTCAAATCGCTCAGGTTGTCATCAGACTCGACCATACCAAAAGAAGAGGTGTCATGGCGGTGGCATTTTGGACATGCTTCCATCTTTCCTCCCGTTTCGTACGGTTTCTGTAACCTGGGCTGTGAGGTTGCCAAAAAAGACAACTTTTTCAGTGCAGCAGATTTTGCACACAGCCATTGCAATCACTCTTCAGGCGCAACACTTTTGTCGAGTTTTAGGATTGGATGATATCAACTATACATTTAGCCAGCAAGTCACCTTTCAGGTGCACCAGCCTCGGGCCTCACGGAAAAAATATACAGATAGTTTTACTCGGTGGCCATTTGGTTTCAAGCTCCATGTTTTTCCTCTCCTCGCACCGGACAAAGGACTTCATTTGGGTCATGAAAAAAGTGTCGTTTGTGCTACCAAACTCCCGAAACAATCCCGGAAGCAGATCAGGGGAGTCAGGCACCGCCTTGCTGCAGATCCATAGCCTCACTTCCTTGGTGCTGTGGTACCAGCGCTGTCTCTGAGGTCCCATACATCAACATCATGGAGGCGTACTGTCGTGCGAAACGACCCCAAGGTGCTTTTTCTGATCTTTCGGCACAATTTCGGAAAGAATGAACAGACAACCACTGTGGGATAAGTGGTTGAGTTGTATCGCAAAGATGTACTCAAAACATCGAACATCCATCAAAATGGAAACAGCTCCGACCCATCCCCACCAATTTTTATTGCAATGCCATGCGATGGACGATGTGATAGTTCAAAAGCCATGATCTATGTTGCCACATACGAGCTTCATAATAACTTTTGTTGACTTCAGAGACAGCCCATAGACATCACAATCAGAGGAGGATTGGAATTGGCTCTACAATTTTTTTGATCGAGTTTCCAAGTCATTTGAGCGTTGAATTTCGCCCAGGGTTCAGAGGGTTGAGCAGCAGAGGTCTTAAGATCACCGCTAAAATATCATCATGCGCATCTGAGCTTGATGACACCAAGTGCGCAAAGCATCGGAAACCAGCAAACCAAGAGACCAGGCACATCAAGGTTTGTGGGGAGTGCTTGAACCATCTAATGGCTGGCGAAGCTTTCTGGGCAGTTGCAGCCAATTTAAGTAATTAGAAAGAGAAACTAAAAAAAAGCACTGCTGCTCTGATGAGTGGCAGATTTCAGCAGCTGTGTTCCCAGGTGCGTCTGATTGGCTCGACAAGATGGTCAGAAGCACGGTGGAAAGTGATGGTAGTTAATTCGGTCTCCTCCATTACCGTTTTCTCGTTTGCCTACCATTTCATCACATTTCCATGGAGTTTGTGTCTCCAAATCCAGTTTCATGGTGTGACACATGGTGTTATTCCCTGGCAGTTTGTGTCTCCAAATTCAGTTTAATAGTGTTTGAACAAACTGATTCACTTCACAGTAGACTTTCATGCGAGGCTTCCCGTGCAATTCTTGAGGCTGCTTCCACGGGTACCCCGCCAGTAGAGGCTTACAATGCCGTGATCAGGACGATATCAGGTTGTCCAGCTACCTTTCGAATTTCTCTTGACATACAAGGGGTATGATGTTTGATCAATGGCTCCTGGCTAATAGTGGTTGATGAATGGTTGATTGATGCTTGGTTGAATATGGTTAAATGCTTGATTAGTGGTAGACCCTTGTTGGATGATTTGCTCTTGGCGGCTTCTGCAATGTGTTTTTTGTTGGACCTTTTGCCGCAGGAGCTATGCCGAGGTGCAAATGGTGTTTGGATGTCTTTGGTCATGGTGCAAGTGTTTTCACAAACTAAGACACAATGCAGGTGATCAGAAAATTCACAATTTGCAATGAAGGGATCCTAAAATGAGATTGTTATTTTTGATATTTTTTTGTGTAGTGTGCAGTTTGCATTTGCTCGTACATTTTGCATCATCTCACCATTCCAGGGTAGTTTAAGATCTTGCTCGTTGTCAAAGAACTTTGGCCAGGTCGGTGACATGGAATCGGCTAGCAAGTGGCTAGCTAGGCGCAACAACTTCGGCTTGTGTTCTGAGTTCTTGCGCCAAATCATCTTCCACTGTGCTTCGTTATCCATTGCCATTTTCCCTGCCAACAAAAACCTAGGCTTCGGATGTTTTCCCTATCCGAAAGGTGATCATATTACGTTCCGATCGGAAACGTTGCTGCATTCTATGGGTCAAACTAAGCGGTTTTGGTGTTGGATGACAAGTGCAGCAGGTTGCAAGCAGAAACCCAGCCGGACTTCGACTCTTACCAGGCTGTCAAGTTCCCAGATGCTTTTTGGCTTTCCTGGAGCGCAATCCTAAAATGATTCCGGAAAGGTCTATGATTCCTTGTCCATGAGTTCTTTGTCCCTTCAGGTCCATGATTCTATGTGCGTATGTTTGGTGTCGTGCAACTCTTTATTTTAATGTGTGGCCGAAGACAGCTCAGGAGGCTGACAGTTTGCTGCGAGCACCACTAGGCATCAGGCAACAAGCTGACATTATTTGACATTAGTATACATTAGTGTTGCCTAGGCATCAGGCATGGACATGTGGGATGGCTTGGGCATCGATGTGTAGATGGGGTCCAGATCTGCCAAGGTCATAGATGCATATGCGTCCAATGGAGATTCCAAGAAGCTGGATGAGATCTGGAAGGACGACTGGAGAGACCTGTTTGATTGCAAGATCTTGCAAGTCTGTTGGTGGTTCAATGATGCTTGCTGATGGTGAATGAGTGGTTGGTGGTGAATGTTTGCAAAGGAAATGTATGAAGTCAAATGAATTGTGCCTCTAGACTTCTCGAAGCTATGCCTGCTGAGTCGATGAACGTGAGCTGCCGCAGGAACTGACAGCAGCAGGCTTCACACCTACGGATGAGACCTACTGTTCGATGCTCCGCGCACTTTGCATCGCCCAGGATGCCGAGAAAGTGGAGGTGGGCGTAGTGTCACTTGTGTCCAGGTTTTTTGTGGTTGATTATGCTTACTCACTAGTGAGATATAAAGTGATCACCATTTATGATATGTTTGTATGAATTTTATGATCATTTGTGATGTTTAGGATTCAGTTTCAATTGACAATAGCATCGTTACACCATTAGAATCATTAGAATATCACTGATATCACAGGATATCCATGTTCGGGCTGAATTTCATGAAGTAGGTTGCGCCACCGGGATGGCAAGTGGTAAGTTGACGTAAGTTGCAGGTCTCACTGATTTCTTGTCAAAGATGTCATGGCCAGGTGTGGGTGAGTCGATTCGAATGGGAGGGCATCCAGTTCAACTTGCCGACCTTCTCAACGCTCGTAAGGCAGCGAGCTGCTCCCATATCCGAGTAGATCCGAGTCAGGTGAGTTTGTACAATGCGATTGTACAGTGCGAATGGAAGGGCATTTTTCGGATTTCACCAACATTACTGATCGGACATGGATTTTTCTACATTGGCCAATTGTGACAACTGCGCAACATTGCGATGACTTAAGAGGGCAGCTGCACCTTGCCTTGAAGACCCGTTGCCATGAAATTCATGGTCATCCTACTACATACTAGTTGAGCGTTCGTCCATAAACAATGGTGGCCAAAATCATTTATTGGGAAACTATCACTCCTGGGTGATAGACCATGTATGGACAATCCCACAGATTGTTTGCATGCTGGCATGGTATTCCGGGGCATGACAAACAGCTGAACTTTTGGATGTTTAAGGAGGAAGGGTTTGTTGCTAATCATCACATCGTCAGGTTCTACCTCCAGCAAGGTGAGCTGTCAAAAGCGTTGGGGCCGCAGAGCTTGTAGCAACTGGCTTGGCAGGGTGTACCGTCAACGATTTTGGCATCATTTTGCTTGGTGGGAGTTCATGGTCAATATTACCTGGCAACAAACAACGTCCAAGAAATTGATAGAAATCACAGGTGTTTATCAGTGATATATAATAGAACATGTGATTATAGAATGTATCTGACATACGCACGCACACCGTAATCACAAATATTGTGGCCTGATGAGAATCAAGATTGGTTTTCAAGAACAACTGCAAGGGCAAAAGCACCAGCAGCAACAGCAAAGACACCACAACCACAGCTGCCATGTTCACAGGTAGTCTCGTACATGGCCATAGCTCCATCATACTCCCAAGCCTGTCATCATAGGTAGCCAGGCAATGTTAGTACCCATAGGTACCCATGGGTACCCATAGGTAGCCATAGGTAGCCTCCAATGGTAGTCCCAAGGCGCCCCAACGGTGCACCGAGGCTCACGCTGTCAGAAGAGATGGCCATGACGGACCTCTTCGAGATTGGCAGCGGTCGGGCTGCGGCCAACAGAGGGTGACCCCTTGACGGTCCCACTATTGCTAGCTGTAGCCCTGCTTGTTGCTACGAAAACCCCAAACCGAAGACTGCATTACAAACAGTATGCTATAGATATGGGCCGAACTGAGACGCAAGACCTGGCGTTTGTCACTGTCCGTTCATGTCATTGTGCCCCTGCACGAGGTTGTAAGGCACTCCCTGGATTAGAAGCCTCGATCAACATCCCATTTGGTGCCGCCCATACTGCACCTGCCAGCCGGTGTCCCCAATGTGAGGCCTTTGGCTGGAACAGCTTAAAGTGCTGGGCTTAGTTTCGAGCTATGGAAAAGCAAGTTGCCTCAAATTACATCTTCTTAAGTGCACTTTAGTGTATGATTACAATTTCGAATTGAATGTGACTTCTTGTTCTTTCGCAGTGAAGTTTCAATTCTCACTTCTTTTGGTGGTTTGCAACATATTGGATTCTCCTGTATGGTGATGTTTTGCTTTCCCGGGTTGTTGTGCCTTTGCCTTTGTGCTTTGCCCAAGCTGCATTTTCCACATGTTGATGTCGTGGCTTCCTCTTTGTCGTTGGTACCACACCAAATGAGCTAACTCGGCCAGTTTCACCGGTGATCTCATGTAATGTTTCCAAGCCTTGGGATAGCTTGGGCCTGGGGGGGTGCAGTTTCAGGTTGATGAGACTTGCCAAAGTGTGGATGTTTGATTTCATTAATCAAAGAGGTAGGACGTGAAAAAGAACATTAAAGGTCCTTGATCTTGATAGATTTTGATTCTTCCACAGCCATCCATGGTCCTGCAGGCTGCACGTGATCAAAATGACTCTTCACATGCTAAGAAGGCCTCGTGAAGTTGCGGCGGTGGTCGATCATTGTAGTGCCACAGTTCAAAACGTTTTCTTGGGGACGAAGAAGGGGATGGGAAAAGTTATGATCCACAAGTAGACCAGGTACAGGTGTGACTGTGAATTGTTCATGATTATTTGCCGTTGTACCTTTTGGATTAAAGTTGTTATTGATTGGACTATTTTAATCATTTGATTGTTCATGATTCTTCACCAATGCATCATGAACATCAATAAATCAAGCCAATAAATCAATAAATCCACCAATTTGTTCACCAATAAACCATTTGAGTAAATCCTTTTTTCGTGAAGCCCTTTGGCCTCCAGGGATTTGTGATGATCCATGCCTGAGGATGACGCGAGAAATGTGTTTTCGCGCAATGTTGTGGCTGATGCTGGTAGTTGGATGTATCAACCAATGGCAATAGTAATCATGATAACATAGAACTCTATGAAAACAGTATCATAGTATTAAGCATTAATACAGTAGTTGCAGGAAAGAACAAGTCATTGGGGAAACACCAGGGATCCATCATTGTGGCATTGTTGTTAGGCAATTTGATTCGGAATGAAAGTATTGACTTGCAATTGTCCTTGAGATTTTTCTGGAGCATGAACCCAAGCGTACACGAAGTCAGAATGATTCGCAAAGTTCATTCTTTGGTGTAGAAATCGAAAGACGGATGCTAACTTTCTTGAGAATTTCCTGCTTTGACAGATTTAGCCTCTCTTTCTATTCCTATAGTTTCATATTGCCATGACTCTGCTGATCTCGTAAACACAAGTAGGTACACCATGATACACTTTTGATCAATCGCATCTACCAGTCACCAGTGTAAATTGGTCTCCAGTGACAGTAGATTCTGTGGCTATGGGTCAATATTAACCAACCAACTAATGGGGGCTAGTAACCAACGATTTACCTGGATTTACCTGGATTAACTATACCTGAATTGGTCTACCAGTAGCACCAGTCCTCTGATTTCTGCCAGGTAGCCTCTGCCATGGTGAGACATGGCTACTCCTTGGATGAGGCGAAAGGACCACCCGTGGGGCAGGGCTCGGCTCGGCGGCGACAGCGGGACTTCGGATACTTCCTGCTTGCACAGCTGGGTCCCGGCTGGGTCACTGAATGATTTATGTTACCATATGGGTGTTTCTCAAAATAGGGGAACCCCAAATCATCCATTAATAATCACTTTTTGTAATAAACCCACCATTTTTGGGGTTCCCTACATATTTTGAGAAACCACCATATTGTTGCATCATGTGGCTCGTTCAGACCGATTGGACAGAGCTGCTCCTGATCAGTGGAACATGTACTAGTTGCCCTTTCTTTTCCAGCGATGGCCAAGGCCATCCAAAATCTCACGAATTACCAAAATTCAGTCAAAACACTGAAAGTTCGATGAAACGAACGTCCCTTGTACCGAAGCTGAAGCACAACTGTAGAGTCCGTACTTCCAGTGACTCTCCCATTTCACCGCAGGTTTGGTTTAAGGCCGCGTTAGACCTTGTGTTGTCGCACTCCCTTGGCGTCGCGGCCGAACCTTTCCCGGGATGGAGAGCAAGACAGATGCTGCGCTTGAAGCCTACCACAGGGAGCTTGTCATGGCGCAGCGACAGGTCCACAAGAGCTGCCTCCAAACGGGGGTTTGGTATATTGGCTCAACATGAAGTTCATCCATGGCCATGTTCAAACATTTTTTACCAAACAACTAGTCGAAACCACTGTCTCAGTATATTTTGTTGTACAATAAGTAGTATATATAATTAAGTTAAATCAACCAATTACATAGCGCATCCGATTCCAAAATTGTTCTCAGTGTTGGACTACTAATTGTTCTCAGTGTTGGACTACTTCACAGCCGTTCCCTGTCAGGTCGGAGCTTTTCTGTTGAAGAATGGGTTCAAGGAAGGGACAGAGCAGTGCTACCAAGAAGTTTGTTGCCAATGGTTGCCTCATCACAAGCTTTATGTCTCTTGGCATTGTTGAATCGTAAGATCATTGTAAGGTAAAGTTTGATTGAGACGCACTACGGCAGGATTCCCCACCACCATGCGTTGATCATACAAAGGGTTGCTGGTTTTGTGCCGGTGAACAGTGGAACTTGAGCAATCCTGAATTTTGCAGGAGTACTTCCACTTCCTGAACTGTCCTCTGACCCAAATGGTTGCGTTGTAACTGGCGGTGCTTTTCGTTTTGAAACAAATGGCTATGGGTTGATATTAATCAACAATAATGGGGGATAATTACCAACACTAAGAGGGAAAACCATGGTCCATCATTTTGTACCGCAGTGCTTTTTTGTACAGTGCATTATCCAATGCGTGTTGAAGGATCCCATCCGTTGCCCATGCAGTGCAACCTTTCAAGAACCACTATATGACTCTCTACGGGGCTGGTTTGAATCAACAAAAGCATGATTTCCACATTGGCATGGGTGGCTTCTCCCACCATCTTCAAACAGTTGACAGTTTGCAGTAATTGTGGGCGTGAATGCGAGCCGGTTTCGCAAAGTCGGGAAATATGAACAAAAATAGGCAATAATACGAGAAATGAGAAGTGGTAAAGCCCATTTTGTACTATTCACGATGGTTCGATCAAAAGACGTTTATTCCAAGCAGTTGGTTGCTAGGAAGCCCATGAACCGAAGTTCCCCATGAAAGAAGACGCAACTTCCGAAGTATGAAGGGCGGTGAACTCTGCGGACCAACACTGCACACGGCCGGGGTATCATGTATCAATACCAAGCTGAGTTCCATGCGTTTAGCCATGTCTAGCCCCTTTATCTAAGCTGGAAGACAACGTAGAGAAAACCTGCGAATTTATGGCTAATGG
>VSDK01001536.1:267136-310116 GCA_009767595.1 Symbiodinium kawagutii
GACAACGTAGAAAAAACCTGCGAATTTATGGCTACATGTGGCCAGACTATTCTGCCCTGCCGCTAGTCGCATGACGTGACCAGATAGCTGGTGTAATTTCAACAGTGGCAGCACAACCGTTATCTCCAAGACATGGACCTATATAAGTGGTGCCACAAATGATTTCAGGTATGATGTGGTCATGTCTTGGTGATAGAAGTGCCAAAGGTTCCATGCACAGTGATCATTTGGTGATTGCACTGCAGCAGGAGATGGATGCAAAGTGCCAAAAAGGGGGGCGCATTTTTGTGACCTATCCTCTTCATGAGGCCGTGAAGCAAGGTAATGTCCCTGGGGCCAAGAAGATCAAGAAGTCGATGCTGTGGTGTGTGCTAGTTTGTTGGTTTGTTAGTTTCTTTGTTTGTTGGTTGGTAGGTAGGTAGGTACCACCAGTAGAACCAGCAATCAATGGTTGCGGTTACACCTCTCGGGGACACCCGCCATGCGATACAGGGTGTACATGCATATTTATATGGAACGACTCCAAGCAGGACACATAACGGATACAGTACTCGTACCATGCACTGCAGTACAAGACACACGTGCGCTTGCAGATGTCTCTAAGTTCTCTTATGTTTGCTCTTGGAGTTTGCAGGTCTGGTGTTGACATTGCAACTCTTTCCAACACTTCATTTCCATCCTGCTTGTTGATTTACAAAAGGATCTTGAAAGGATGTGGTGAGAATGGGAGAAGGATCAACGAGACAGACCCCAGAAGTACCACCACAATGAAAGGATTCAAACAACTGATCATTTTCACAAGAACGATGAAAGAACCAGAAAGAACAGTGGACATTGGTACAACATGGTATTGACTTCCTCAATCATTGATTCAACCCATTTGAGTTCTACGGGTAGGTCCTAACCCAACGGGGGCACTGATTCCGCCTGATTTCAGGAGTTTTCCCATATTCAATCTTTGACTACTTGTTCTACAATCCCAATTTTTGTTCAATGGATTCCTGTCAATTGTTCTCTTTTTTTGTTGAGGCTGCTCCGTTTTGATTCGTGATTGAATTACTGGATCGTGTTTCATCCCTCAGACATGGGTTTCCTGGAGCGGCAATCAGCTGTGCTACCTCAAAGCCATGGCCTCCAGTCATCAGCAATGTGCTTGGTCAAGAGATGCCATGTCTTTGGCTCAAATTCATGAATGATTGTAGTGACATGCAGTGACCCTCCAAAAGACTAGCTGCGACTGATGAAACATGATGTAACCCTAAACCCTTTTCCCAGGGTGAAACTGTCCACCACCCAAAGCCTGGGGGGGATTCTGTGCATGCCTCGTGATATTTTGCCAACCATGACCAGCAAGGAGGGAACCTGCTACCTGAAATGTTAAAGAGACCTTTTGTGGATGGAACTTCATTGTTGGCAAGGGTAGTAGAAATTCTGGTTTTTGGGTTCCAGTAATCCTCATTCAACTGACCAGCTGGATGTCAGTGATTTTGAGACCAGCTCGCCCATACGACCATGTCTATCCATAGGTTGGCTTTCCTACTTGGAGATGGTTGTACTACCTTCATTGGCCATACTCGGCTATGCAATGAGCAGTGCCTCTGAACAGACACACACACATAAGCTGGGATAATGAGTAATGAAGACACACACACACATGAGTTGGGGATAGTTGGGGTAATGAGACTGCTGATTGAGGTCTACATTGTTTACTGGCTGCTGAAGTTTGGTGCTGATGCTTGGGCGTATGACCGGCCTTTCCGGCGTACGGCCCAAACTTATGCCCGAGACTTGGAGCCAGAGAGAGGGCAGGCGATTCGGCAGCTGCTTGCAAGATCTGCAGCTGATTCACATCACTCACATGTCCCCAACTTGGCATTCAGGAAACTAATTTATACACCTCCACCGCATGGCTTTGAAGAATTCTTTGCCAAGATAGCAGAGGATCCTTTGGTGGTTGAGAACAGGGAACGCTTTTGGCTCCATGTTCGTGGACGAAAATGTCTTCGAAAGATGGACTACCTTGGCTGAATATTCCCAAGCCAGTCTCTAGAACAGCCACAGTACAAGGTTGACGTAGCTTTCAACAACTTGGATATTGAATATTGAAAGTTGTTTGAATATTGCTTGGATATTGAAAGTTGTTGTTGTCCTGCAGGAATATAGAGTCTGGACGTACGTGAAGTTCGGCTGGATATCTAGAACCGAGTCCCGTGTGTACTATCAACTCGATGTTGAGTCGGCCAGACTCCCCTAGTTCCATCCAGGATGGAACGTTTGAAAAGAAAGGGAGCCTCATGGAGCCTCCCCAGCAGTTTCTCTACACCACTCTTTCAAGTTGTAAGTTGGAACAAACCGTTGACATCCAGTGAGATTAGCAAACATATGCAACAATGAGGCTGATCAACAACCACAGTTTTTCTAACAGCAGGTTCTTGGAGAATCCGCAGAGTTACTGTGATGCTGGTCACTTTGGTATCAGTGATTTTTAAGAGGGAGTACCAAGTGTCGGTTGCTCACACAGCAGGTTACTAAATCTTAAGATTCTGAATCTATTGTGTATCTCAATCATCGTATGCAATCGTGTGATTTTACTATCACTATACTATTCATCACATCTTGTGAAATCAAAATCGGATAAGAGCTTACAAGCAACTGTTGCGTCAATGGAGCAGGTACTGTAGATATTTTTTTCAGTAGCAGGTTCTGCAATGTCTTCTGGTCATCCCAATTATCCCCACTGGCCCTCATCCAATGAAACCAAATCAGGAGGCAGATGAAAATGGCGGTGGTTCCATGTTGCTACCACTTACAGATTGTGTTTGTACGACTCAACGCCAGGGCTAGGGGATGAAAATGGTGGTGGTAGCAGTGTTGGATTCTGGAGGGATTTATGAGCTGATGCTCAGAACTTGTGCCTTGTCAACTGTTTGTGGGGTGCAGAGGATGAGAATTCGTTTGCAAGATGTTGGACAGCCATCATTTGAAAGGCGGCCAGTGACTAGTATATGTCATCTGTGTGATGACACGTCTCGGGTCGAGGGTGTTAAGATCTTTGGAAACATCATGAACAACTCCATTTGCTGAAGCAGAAGCTCCTTGACCCAGACTCCGGCATAGACCTTTCTGTGGAAGGGCTCTCCACACGTCGGTCCGTCGCAACAGTGGATGTGGAGCCTGAGAGGAGATACTGTAGAGAGCGGTCGAGTCGTCCCATGATCTTTTGATACCAATGATACCATGTATATTCTAACATGACACATCTACGCATGCATGTGCCGCGGTCTGACCATGTGACTCTGCTGACAACTTCTTGAACTCATTTTTTTCAGGAAGAAAGTGGGAGACATGCAGCTTATTGCGGGATTTGTTAGATGTTCCATCACGGGAAAGTGGAGTAAATTGGACAGTCTGCCCTTCCCATGATCTTGCACTTTTGTTGATGTTTCAGTGGCTGGCTTCAAAAAGTTTCTTGTTCCCTTTCTTCAATGCATTTTGCATCAAGTATCACGGCGCACGGAACACGCCTTTGCGTCATTACCGCACCGTTTTCAATTATCATACGCGGATCCAAAGACCAATTATTGCGGCGCACCCTTGGACTGAAGCTGAAGTGCACATGGAGTCCCGAGTTTCAATACCGACGTCTGAGCGGGTAAAAGTGTGCTGTGAACTTGTGAAACCAAAAGCCAAAAGCCAAAAGCTTTCTGCAATGTCAACACCTGAGATTCCACCTCCGCGTTTGATATGTCCACCAGCGGGACTGCAGCATTCCTACTGCGGCCTGATGCATCTTTCATCCTCTCTCCATGATGCCTGCAGCACCATCATCCCATTCAACTTGTTATAGTTTTTTCTCAGACCTCTAGTAGTTTTATGGTCGAGTTCATTTAGCAGGAATGTGTCATCCAGATCTGTTTTTCCAACATTTTCTTCGAAAAAGATAAGGGTCGTCAGAAAGACAATACCTCTCAAATGTCACACCATCTCAAAACATGTCAGAGCGGCGGTTGTATTGAAAAACAGTAAAAAACGGTAGGGGTCGGTGGTCACCCAAACTTCTCGACGCACATTGCCCCGAAAAAATAGTTTTCATCGCATAAGTCATAAAATTCTTCTAAGTGTAGTGATATGTATCATGCCGGATGCTGACTACAGCGATCTGATTATACTACATTGCTGACTACAGCGATCTGAGTACACTACGTACTCTAGTAATACATGTACATATGTGTGCATACTAGAGTTGCGATCCCAGTGACTGTACTCTATTTTGGTTTGGCTGCTGCACACACGTAATGCATTGCATAGTCGGCTAATGACCGACCCGACCCCCGCAGTGCCCACAGGTTCCACTGCTTTAGGTTTGCGTGCTGCAAAGCAGCGTTGGAATCGAGAAAATTCTGTGTTGAAAGTCACAGCAATGCCACACATCGCTGCTGGTAACTGCTGTCTGACACGCCTCGCTGCCGCCGATGGCAGTGTAAGTCAAAATCCGTGGAGAACGGCAGTTGTCAGTCGCACAAATCTCAGTTCTGGACAATGATCTTGTTTCATAGTTACCCGTGCCACCCCAAGAATACCTCAATTGTTGTCTTGGTTCGTTGGTTGCTTGCTTGCTTGCTCGCTTGCTTGCCTGCCTGCTTATTTCCACCCGATCTGCGGTTTACACACACCTGTCCCATGACTTTGACAGTGTTGCACTCGTTCTTTGGATATGCCCAAGTTATCCCATGATCATCCATGATTATCCATAGTCATCCATGACCCTCCATGATCATCCATGATCTACGATGATTTCTATGTCTTTTCCTCTGAAAATACCCGGGGATCCAACGTTTGCGGCCCTGAAGACCTGAGAATCCTCACCTGGACAGGACAAATCACCAGTTAGATCCTTGATATATCTTGACATATCACCTGGACCTCGATATATCTTGATATTTTGATAGGTCAATGGATCGATAACTGGAAAAATATCAAGATGAATAGGTGATGCATAGATTTGCTGGGTTCGATACTTTGAAACTGCGAAATGAATTCATCGATGCAAGGAGAGAACAACCAATAGTGACATTGACGGATGGACTCACCGAGCAACCAATGCAGAGAGAGATTGGGAGGTAGATTTGGCATTGAGAAGAGATTAAGATAGACACCTGGATGGATGGATGGATGGATGGATGGATGGATGGATGGATGGATGGATGGATGGATCATAGGTCGCTGGATAGCCCTATACGATATTGTAGAGAGGCAAATCAAATTAGAATGAGGGGTCCAGGTACACAGTTGCTGGAACTGTGTTCACACACGGTATATCATGTGTAGTTATTATTGTTATTGCACCATAGATAAACCAATAGAAAAAACACAATCGATAGAGAGATACATGGTCAGATGATAGATGCATTCCACAAAAATGCTGCATGATTGATACATTTGCTAGACACATGAGTGATGCACCTTCGATACATAATGGACAGCGAACTAGAAAGATAGATACACAAACATACAGATGAATTATTGATGAATAGAAATTATATAGCTAGATCGGCAAGAAGATAGATGGAGAGAGGAATGGATAGTGGATAGCGAAATAAATGAATAGATGGATAGATAGATGGATAGATAGATAAATAGATAGATAGTTATATGGGTCGGTAGATATATCAATAAATAGATTCATAGATAGATGGATGGATGGATGGACGGATGGTCGGACGGACGGATGGTCGGACGGACGGACGGACGGACGGACGGACGGACGGACGGATGGATGGATAGAGAGGTTGAGAGATACATAGATCCATAGACTGATGCATACAGTATACAAAGACAAGCTGTTAGATGGATGTATAAAAGGAGAGATAGCCTAATGCCAAGTCGAGTACGATTGGGAACAAAAAAGCAAGCAAAGAAGTAATTAACTAGTGTCAAGCTATTTATCTACTTTGCTTTACTTTGCCATCTACTCACTTTAGATATAATCCTTGTCTACTACTAAATCGCTATTTAGTTTCACAGTTGGTTACGTGGTTACAGTGCTTGAGAGTTTGAAACACGAATAGATGGAGACAACTCTAGCCGTAGATAGGTAGATAGATAAGTGATGATAGGTATAGAAACTTAGGTAGACATCAACGCAGGAATAAAACAGATCAAAGAGAGAGAGAGAGAGAGAGCGATAGACACAGGAAGGAAACAAAGGTTTATGGGTGTGGGAATATAGAGACATTGACATGTTTCTCACCAGTTTCTTTCCTGACAGTCTCATTTTTCTGGGTAGGACGCTGTCTAGTTCAAAGCACTACTGTAGATTGGAGGCTTCGTTTGCATCAGTTGCACGATTGTTTGAGAGTCGAGGGAGGAGTAGCTCCAAGGCAATTTGTTTGAGAGACTGTAAGGGCATGTTTTAGTTTTTGAAATGAGATTCTTCGGATTCGGAACTGAAAGGAATTTGGTAAATCTTTGGCGTTGGAAATGATTTGTCACTTGCTGTGAACTTGAGAGAAACATTTCATTTGCGAACCAGCCATCTCCAGGGATTTTGACATGCGGCGTTGACCGGCTGGAAAAACACACCTGGTCAAGCGCCGTGAAACTTCGCAGACCCATCATGGATCCAACTGGGATGATGCAACTGAAGTGAAATGGCGGCAGTGTGGATGTGCCAGGCCTCATTAAATACAATTGAGTAGTCCATCGCACACAGCCTTCCGCAGAAAGTGACTCTTCTAGCAGTTGGTGCTTCGATTGACATGGTCTATTTGCTCCAATCCTCGGGATGCTTGGTTGGTTGACTATGGTTGGCTATTGTTTTTTCATAGGGGTTGAAACCACCAACGAGTTATGAAGTCATAAACACGTTGCTCTCTTCTTGTCCCTGCCGTGCGGTTTTGGAGACACCCTCTGGAGCTTTGGACACCGCGAAACAGCATGGGACATGAATAGAAGGGGGAAATGTAGTGTTGCGTTGGAACACCATGTTCATTTCATGACATGCCCATCCCTTCGCGTGATTTCAGATGGTGCCTTTTAGTTTTATCATGTTCTACCCATTTTCATCCCAGGTTGGCGGAATTCGTGCATGTTTTGTGGTACTGATCCGAGCTTCCTCATGTGCAATTTCCTCATGTTTAAATGTGCAGCAAAGCACCGAACTGTTGATGGTTGATGCACACATCATATCTGTGCGAGGTATAGTTGTGCTTGAGGCAGGCTCCATCCTTGAAAGATCACGCTGGCCACTTGGGATCCAGGAACATATGATGTCCATCGCCTGGATTTGTCCACCAGCAGGGGCACCAGTATTCACAGATGATTCCAGAGATGTCGAGGGGCCAGCTTCACTGTTGCTTAGTCACTACTGGACGCTGAGAAAAGGTCGGCAGCGATGCCGCGTCGAAGGTCATGGCTCGTTCAATGCATCCGACCAAAGGGACATGGAAAGAAACAGGTCGTGACGCCAAACATCATCCCTCGAAACTGCAATAGCATCAGTTCTTGTGTCCCATCCCTTTATCCTGATCTATGCATGTAGAAAATATAGGTAGGATGAGGGGCACCAAGCCAAGCACCTTTGGGCCCCGCAACAAAGCTCCGCTCATGTTTTGACAATGGGCTGCTGAAAAACATAGTAGAAATGATGGACACGATTGTCCAAAACTGGAAGCAGGTTCGGCTCTTTATCCTTCCAGTAATCTCGGGAAACAACTTTTTGATAGATTTGAATCAGAAAAAAAGTTTGGTAATCTAGGTACTGGGGCCCTCATCGTTTTTGTGGTGTTTGCATTCGTAGACGACCCCTCATTGGAAGATCACCTGACGCAACTCTGTAGCACTCCTCATGTTTGCTCCCCAGCATTCAACCACGATTTTTTCGTCGGTAGATGGTCGTGCCCTTGGGATTTCGTGATTCTCAGGTAGTGATAACAGATGACTTATGATCAGATTTTGTCCCCAGGACTCCTCGAAGAATTGCTCGGGGAAGACTCTGAGGCACGATCTGGGGAGGGATGAATGAGATGCAAACAATCCTACACTCAGGAAATCTCAAGACTATTATTATTATGTTGTGCTTTGGCACGAGATTGATACTTTTCTACCAATGCAAAGCAGAGTTTTCTTGGTGCATGGAAGAGTGTGTCAGTAGACTCTCGTCGCTGAAGCTTGACTTAGCTCATGAGTTTGCCTTCGCTATGACTGGTTTGTGGTGCAGTCCATCCACAGAGTTTGCAATTCTTGATTTATTTGCTGGTGTTAGTAACTCCATACAACGAACTCGTGAATCCCTGCTTCCACTTTGGCTACCAGGATCCTGCAGCGATCTTTCAAAGATTTGCAGAGAACTTCACGCTTCAATGCTTCAGTTGACTGAAATGGAGGGATTGTAAGTCCTTGTTTGTAACTCCTTGCCACTTCTAGATGTCTAATCAGTGTTTATCCTTCAATCCAACTTAGAATGAGAAACTTTCTGCCATGGCTGTGGACGTGCTTGGTGGCCTTTGCCGTGGCCTTTCGAGCCCCTTGCGTTCCACTGGACGTGGCTACACCTTACCAGAGCACATGGAGTTGCGCCTCGGATGGAACAACTCACAGGCCACCCTTCAAAGTGATGGGATCTCTATTTGAGCAGTAGATGTGGTAGCTTGTGAATTGAAGGGGCTAATAAGCAACAAAACAAGATAGTTGATGGGATCTCTACGTTGTGAATTGAAGAGGCTAATAAGCAACAAAACAAGATACTTAGGTTGGCAATGGTTTCTAATGGTGAATTACTATAGGGGCTAATGAGCATGAGCAAAACTGCATATATTATTTGGTGTGGTGCATTTCATTTCAAAATGATGGAGCATGATTTCAGATGCTTAGGTGTCAACACGTCTTTCAGGGCTGGTGCCATTCTTGCTGTCAGTATATGTCATGTCGCAGATCTGAAGTAAATGTCAGATGTCAGATCCTTTAAGATACCATCATGAATTTTCATGGAACGTATGCATTTAGCATGTCAGTGTGCTTGAAAGGATCATCGCCTTCCTCCATCCTCATCCTAATACGTTAGGCTGTTTGATTTATTGGCTTGCGATATCATTCTTTTACTTGTCTCCTTTAACAATTAGAACTAGAGGCAACCTCTCCAAAGCAAAGTTTTACCCCCTCACAATAAAAACTCGTCCACCTGTCTATTTTTACTGCTGTAGGGAGTACAAAGGTTTTCACATGTGTTTAATCATGAAGGTTTTAAGTTTAAAGAGAAAAAGTAACTAGGTGGCTCTAGTTTGCTATGAATTTGTTTTGAATTTAATACTAAGGGTTGGTTTGCCGGAGCTGTCTTTTATTTTCAAATAGGATTTCAATTAAGGATTTAAACAGAACAAATCAATAGGCGGCTTAAGTTTTTAAATTAATATTGGAGGTTGGCTTGCCAGAGCTGTTTTTTCATTTATTTCCAAATAGGAATCTAATGGAAAATTATGTTTATGTCTTTACCCCCTAATGATAAATTTTGCCCGTAATGAAAAAAGTACCATGGGTGTTTTGTCATAGGGGTAGTATTAGGGGGAAGATATTTTTATTAGTATGAGCAAAAGTTTCACTGTGGTTTCAGCTTGTGTGTCACTCCACATACCTGAGCAGATGTTTCTCAAGTACTGACGAGCCATTTATTTTTTATTTTTATCTCACGTGCGGTCCACCGACTGCGATTGGTGAAAGTATGTTCCCGAGCAATGATTAGCAGTTGTGAATGCTGCCACTATGTAGCTTGGAAGTTTGAAGCCAGTTGATTTTAGTCACAACCGGTGTGGAATCAATGTGGTTTGAGTCCGCGTCATGACCGAACTGGTTGATTAGATGATGAGATTCACACTGGTTGTGATTCTGGTTGATTAGTGATTCCACTTGTTTGGTCAGATGGTGAGATTCTGACTTTGCAAAGCCAGGCACTGACAACTTGACGGATGCCAGTCCGCAGCACTGGACAGGCTGGGCTCTCAAGTCTGAGCTGCGAAGACATGATGACACTGGGCATTTCAAAGCACACGACGTGTCACCTTGTTTGCTTGTTAAGTGGCTGCATCTATCAGCTAGGGTTTTTTGCAGATCAGACATGGCTAATGGGGAAAAAATCATCCGAAGTCCAGAATCAGTGATGGCTGTAACCAGCGCGTTTGAAAATGGTCATTTTTGACGTCAACCAACATCATCCAAATCAAGCGTGCATGTCTTCCAGATTCAGGTGAAAGCTTTGACTGGGTTGGTCTTGTGCGTGTCGGATCAACTGTCTACCGATGGCTGGGGCAACCTGTGCTGGACAGATTGGGCAGCGGAGGTGTCGAAACGTGTTGAAACAACAAATCTCCTTGATGGGGCTCAAAAGTGATGTAAACAACCTGATTCTCCAAGTAGAAATGGCCATGGGACCTTGGAATTTCTTGGCAAGTCGAGATTGTCCAAATTGTGTGATCGAAGGCTTGCTCTCGGCATATTTGGCTGCCTTCTCTATGAATCTATTTGACCATTGTTTGATTCAACAATAATTCACTATGATCCAACAATCATTCACCAGTATGCTGAGGTATTCGGCCACTAGTGCAACCTACGAGGTAATCTTGCAAGAGTGCCAGATTGCACTCCTAAGTCTCCTAAGTCTTCATGTTTCGTTTTTATCACTTGGTGCCAACAGCGGCCTGCAACCAATAGTGCCCATTTTGTATCAGCAGTTTCATCAGTGAACATCCATGAAGTTCCACTTTCCTTGTGATACCTTTCACATCCTTTCACTTTCCACATGATTTTGTTATGATAATGGATTCTGGATGATTCTGGTGTCTTTGTAACTTTGAATCTCACCAAACCTTACAATTGTCTCTCCAGGACTTGCCAGCAGCTCAGCAGAAGTCTGTGAAGGTTCAGCCAACGAGCACACGGTATACATTTCAGGCCCACGGCGCTGGCTGCTGCTGTGTTGACTTTGACACAGACCATCATTGAACAGTTGCTGATGTGTCTGGAAATAGAGGCTCAGAATACTGAATGAACATCGATGGGTGCAGTGTAAGAACACATTCAGATTTTATGAATGTAAGTGACAGAGTTTGTCATTGGCTTCGATGAGTACGCTACGCTACGCTACTGCTCATGCAACTCGTTGCTTCAAGCCAACCACTTCAAGACCGGTGGCGGTAGCTGCTGTGAATGCATTCTCAGTTGAGAGGCTGGATCGGCTGAGATGGTCGTTGACTTTATGACTCCTTCCTTTGGTCACGACGAGGTTGGATTTGCCTGGATGTAGCGTGCTTTGTCACTGCTTGTGCCATTTTGCCAGTATAGAGATAATATTATCAAGCCGGCAAATGTGCTCGATTCCAGGCTAGAAGTTTTGCCCAACTGCAATATCTGTGATTAGTTTTACTGGTCAGTTCACAGGGTTGTTTCCATGACAAGAACTCTCACCATGCCAGATTCAGTATGCTTAATCACTATGTTCAGGTAGAATATTTTTACAACTTCATTGATGACTATCCACGTTTGACTTGAAGTGTTTGCACATGCGACGCTTCTTTCCAAGTGACTGATGTCACTTTGTCGAGAAAGTTGGCAGCAAACTGCACCAGTATGGTGGTTGTAGTTGTAGATAGCTGTGGTATTTTTGCCCGTGAAGGCTGACATGTTTTTTTCGCCCAACTGCTCGAGGTCTTGGTTGTGGCATCTTGTCCGATCACCACTTTGAATTTCACTGTTCGTGGCACTGATGAAGCAGTAGAAATCTATTTCGACCCTTGGATGCCAAAGAGAGTTTGCTTCGTCGCATTTCAGTTTTCGGATGCAACACCACTGGATTTTGTAAGGCCTGTTTGATCCTGTTTGTGTCGATCCAATTTCAGAGCTTTCAGGACATCAGTGGAACGACAGCCACCAAATCTGACAAGCAGGAGGCACCGTTCATGGAGAGAGGCAGCAACACGCTACGCATCAATACGCAACAAGATGCAACGTGCACCTGGGTTAGCTTTTTTTTGTGCAATGAAATCAAGGGTTCTCCATCATATCTACCCCTCAGAATTGATAGAATTGGTGGTTTCCCTACATATCCCTACATAATCCTACACAGTTGTGCCAAAAAGGAGAAACCCCTGGGATAGCAAGATGTAGAATTGGTGGTTTCCCTCCTTTTGACCTTGTCGTGCATTTTTGACGGAACCAATGGGTATATGCGGGCACCACAGTTGACAGACGCAGTTGTCAGAAATGTTCGCACAGTTGGAAGCTGTCAGGTCATCGGGATTCGCGAGGTATCGAGCACACTTGAGGCGCCCATGGTGAAGGTTCCATCTTTGAATGGTTTCTGAATGTGTCCAGGTGGGATGAGATGGTTCATTGATGTTCGTTGCAACTGCCCAATCAACGGGCAGTCAAAAAATAACTACAGCACAAAGCCCAAGCAAGACAGAACGCCTTTTTGTACCTAGCTGGACTTGGATACTGAGCCTTTGGCCTTGGAAGGTGATCAACTGGCATGCCAATTCTTGTTTCTGCGCCAATAGAGGGCTGCTAATGTGTGTACGACTCTGTTATTGGAAGATGCAATTTCACATAAGCAATTTCACTCAGAACATCTGCTTTTCTTGGTCTTGGATGGTCTTAGATGTTCTCAGTCTACATAGATGTTTTCAGCAGATCAGACTGGGCAGATTCTGGGGCCGTTCGCGGGGACTGGGGCCTTGACGCCCAGCCTTCAGGCTGTGCGTGTGGGTACCACCGAACAGCAGATTTTGGGTCAGAAGTCAGATCGATCAGCTCCTTGGCGAGCAACAACCTGGTAGGGAGGCAAACACACGCGGAATATGATAAGACGCGTGACTACTGCTAGGATGAAGATGGATGAATGATGATGAATGTTTTATTCGGCCTGATGATGGGTAGTCAAATAATCAAACATGATGATACGAAGAACAGATACATGATAGGATATGAGTATATTATAGGTCATTTATATATGGCTATCGATATGACTATTATAATGGTTATTGATATGACATATGACTCCATATGACTATCATATCCCAAAATCGTAGGATATATACACGATATACAGGTCTTTGTATATCATGATACAGCTTGCAGGCTTCTTTGTACACATTTGACAGCTGTTTTGATGAAACATCAGCTGGTTGGTATGCTATGAGCTGGTGCACCTGGAGGCTATAGATGTGCAATGACATACTTTCTGAAAGAATCGGTGTATAGAATGTTTGGCTATGTATAGCGAACTGTTTTTTCTAAACACTTCTTGCTCTTAAAAAGTTCGGCGTTCCTGCGGCCACAACTAGCCCACCTGAGAGCAAACTAGTTCACCTAGTTGTCACAAGTTTCAGGAATCATAGTCTTGCATGTCTTGCACTGACATGGAGGTACCCAAGGTTTCTGATTTTCCATCTTTGTCTTTTGACATTTTGGGCGAGCGTCGACAAAGTGTCAGGATTGGGGCTATCGCTATCTTGCAGCCCCTGTGGGTGCAAAGACAGTCATCCATTCTGCTGCTGGTGCGCGTCAAGCCTTTGTGAATGGTAGCTTCTCGAAGCTCCAGGCGAGTTTCATAATTGAATCTGTAGCTGTATGTAACTGCCCTTCCGAAGCTGAATACTCAACTACTAGGTTTCAAAAGTTTCTGTAGAATCTTCTGACTACACAAAACAATTGATAAAAAAACATTCTGCCGCAAACCTTTGAGATGAACAGACTCAGAAAGTTGCACAAGATTGCACAAATCTGCTTCAGGACGATCTTGATCCGAAAGCAGCGACAGAGCTTGCTATGTCAGTGCAAGTGAATCTAGTGACTTCGAGCCGCATCTACTTGATGTTTGATGAGGTGCCTTGGAACTGCGGCTCATGTCTTGGAGGGGAGATTTGTAGCTACGCAGCTCGAATCACGCTTCTATCGGTGCAGCAATCTTAATGATGTTAATGAGATGATGCATCATGATGTGTGAGATTATGTTTGTGTCAACCAAACCTCAGCTTAGATTAGAAATCAACAAACTTGAAAAAATGGAGAAAACAAATCAAAAGCAAAACCGAAAAGCAACTCAAACAACCAGGGTAATAGTCATCAGCAATAAACCAGCATATAGAAAGCAAAACACAAGCAAGACCAAAAAGCAGAAAAACAAAGCAAACAAAAATGGACCTCAAACAAAGTTTTGTGGCATCAGCTGGTACCGTGCTGATTTGTGCTGTGTTCCAGCTGGTCCCAGAGCCTTCCATTTCTTCAGTGTCAAGACATGGCAATGGCAAGTGATCGGGTTTGCTTCCCGTTGATATCTGTTGCCATGTTTGAAATGTAACTATAAAAGAAACCATGTAACTATAAAAGAAAGGGTCTCAAAATCCTGAAAGATACCCTTTTGGCTTTGAGCCTTTGACACTCAGAGATCTCCAGCACTTTGAACCATGGAACCTTGGGAAACGGCGCAGGTGGTCACACAACGCTATTTCGGCACTGACCTGCTGCCACTCTGGCGGCGCCATGGCCGTGCTATCAGAGCTTTGGAGGCTGCGGATCAATATGCAGAAAGCAGATGGCAACAGTCTCAGGCGCGCCGTGCTGGTTGGTTGATGGAGGTTGATGGGTGAATCCTATATGGTTAAGTGACGCTTAAGTGCCGATTAGGTGGCAGTTAAGTGATGATTGAGTGATGGTTAAGCGATGGTCAAGTGATGGTTAAGTGATGGATGTGAATAAGTCTATGCACAAAGATAGCAAAGCCATGCAAATCCAACCAGCACTAGATGCTTCATTTTTAATTTGATATCAAGAAAACATGATTTTGACCAACTGGATTTTTTCTTGATTGCTTTCGCTCATACTCATAGTTAGCCCTACAGTATGCTTCCAGAGTATGTAACCAGCTGGTTGCTCTAGTTGCAACTGGTGTTGGCTAGCCACTGGTAACTGGAAGCATAGGGCGCTATCAACCCTTATCAAATCTTATCAATGATCAACCATTCCCAATCATTATCAACCTTTATCAACCACTATTAAAATTACCAATCATCATCAACATTCATCAACCCTTATCAACCCCTATTAGCCATTACTATAGTCATCATCAACCCGTAAATAATAGTGGTTACCCACTATCAACCATTATTAGCTATTCCCAATCACTATCAACCCTTAACCACTAATCACTGGTAACTATCTGGTCACCTTCACTGGCAACCACAAATCACTAATCAACCACCTCAAATTGCTATAGTCATCAACCACTAATCAGGCTGATGATTAGTCTAACCGCTAACTAATCTGGTTAGCCTGAACCACTGGTTAGTGGGTAACCCTTAAATCAACCACTGGTTACCCACTGGCAACGCGCACTTGGTTCGGCTTAGCTCAGCTGAGGCCTTCGATGATCGCCTCACGTCGCAGCTCTCGCAGTTCGGTCAGCGCTACGTGGACCTGGGGGCTTTGGTGTATCGCCAGGCAGCGGTGCTGAGCCAAGCGCTCAGCAACGAATGAAACGGTGAAGCTGCCAACCAGCATCAACCAGCAATGAAGGGGATGGTCAAGTTGGGATCATATGGGACATGAGATCATGCTATGAGATCATAGGCTGATTTCATCCGATCTCTATCTGACAGTTTTTTGCCCTGTTGAAGAATTGATTTTCTTCCGGTGCTGAACGCCTCAGCGCGACAAAGCTCTAGCAGATGGGATCGCTTGGTCTCGCCGCTGACAGGTGATGGGAGCCACTTCCACGGCTTGGAACAACAAAACAGGCGGAGCAGTGGATGTGTTGGTCCCAAGGTCGTGTTAGAATGTGCCCATATCCATCGGGATGGATTCATCCATCATCATGCATGATCATCCATGGGGATGGGATGGAATTCCAAATACAGCATTTTATTCACCACCACCACCACAACCACCACCACCACCAGCATCATCATCATCATCATCATCATCATATTCATCATTCATCATTCATCATTCATCATTCATCATTCATCATTCATCATTCATCATTCATCATTCATCATCATCATCATCATCATCATCATCATCATCATCATCATCATCATGTTTATTCATCATCCGACTTCAAACGCCCCAGTGTGAACACCATTGAGACACCCTTTTGCGGCCTTGGAGATGGTCCACCATGTTGGATCAGCAGGGCGGTTGATTGGTAGCCACCAGTAGTGCAGCCAGGTGAAGCCTGGCCTTTCATGAAGGCAGGGCTGCGGCAGGGCAGAATCCGTTGATGCTACGTGATGCCACCATGTCTATATATGACTACCAAAGCCCAGGGTATCACAATGTTTCACTCCTGAAGCTGCTTGTTCTTGCGAGCTGGTTTCGGGCTACCCTATCCTTTGATTTTTGATTTTGATGACCAATGATTTGTAGTGAGATGAGTGATGCCTTAGGCCTAAGATTCCATTTCAAACTTCAAGCCTTTTTTATCATTCCTTTTGTTCCACGATGGCTTCGGCAATGCGTGGCAAATCTTGGCTTTTGGAGTGGAGTTCACTGAATTCTGGCCGCAAAGCTCTTCGCTTCCGCAGGAGATTTCTTCGGATGGAGATGTTTCAACAGTGGATGTGTTTTGGATGGCATCCATTGCCATGAGAACCCTCTGAATTCTTGGAAGTTGCGTCAGCATCCGTCAGCTATCAGCAAAATTGGTCGCAGTACGTTCTTTGGGGATCCTGAGGCTGAGCTTGTGTTTGCCATTGAGGTGATTTTCCCAGCCTTTCCACTCTTCTTGCATGTGGCCCCGGAATTTTTTCGGAAGCTACTGGTACCGCTGCCGGACGCCCAGAAACCTAATTACTTGTTGAAGTGCAAAAGGAATGACATGAGGACAGTCTAGAGCGTTGCATTCAGATTTTCAATCATAGCGTGTGAACATGGATGAAGCGAGATATTGTTGGTGATGCATTGCATGGTAGTGGAGGCAACCATGTTTACAATTGAGAAGCGCAAATTGTTTGCAGCTTGCATGGGACCAAAGAATTGTATTTTTCGGATCCCAATACAAAAGGGCCATTGCGGGGCAGATTTGTTTGCTATTGCGATGGTGGCCCACTATTTGAGGCCAGTACTGATTTTGTTTGCGCACAGTCCCGGTCTTTTATAATTGCGTGCTGTTACGACAGGATGGTCTATTCTGTCAATGGCACAGCTGCCTACGGCCACATGGCTGCGAAGGGCTGTGAGGTGCTTTTCTTTGCGGAAAGCATTACTCACTAGTGGCCTTGCTTCATGCAGAGCAGTTTCGGTAGATTTCAATCATTTTCTTATATTTTCTTTTGGTGTGCCCCACCGCATGGTTTACTTTGCATACAGCACTGACCGTGGATTTCTCATGTTTTCTCGCACACTTCAGCCTGGAGTGTAAGGCTTGGATGTGAAATACGACCTTCCCTGGGCGTCATCTCCTAAGCTTGCATAGCATAGTGCCACTGCATTCCCTGCATCTAAGCAGGAAGTCTGTCTGTCTAATTTCAACGCTGAAAAGGCTACCAGACCCAGGCCGCACCATCTGGGAACTTGGCCAATCTGCGATATTTTAAGCAAAGACCAGGAGCAGATGCCGGTCGAGGACCATTGAACTGCCGAGTTGTCAAAGCTCCTGCAGTGCTCCTGGTTGACAGTGTAGTTGTAGTTCTTTGATCCAACAAGTATAAGGATGTCTAGGGCAGGCCTTCGCAGTTGTTGTTTTTGCAATACAACTGTGCTGGTTTCGAGCAGAGTAAACAAACAGAACATGACTCCTGCAAGGTCTCCCTGCAAGTTGCGCTCTTCAACGCTTTTAGTGGCAGCAGTTGCAGTTTTGCAAAGTTTACTTCGCGAGGAAAGTGGCAACATGCTGATCATGATTGCCGCACTTGCTCTGAAGCAAGGCTCCAATTCTACGGCTTGGCTCAAAAGTGGCTTGACTGCACCCAGGACACGCCTTCATTGACGGCCCCCATCTTGAGCTGGGAGACAGTGCCCAGTGCAAATCGGTGCCAGGTTACTGGCCTGTGCTGTTCACATGGGCGGACTTCTTGGTGAACTCCCTTCCAGATCCAGGGAATCAGCTTTGCACTGATGACTTTGAGGCTGATTGATGCTTTGATATGCTTTGAACTATTGAAAATCTGTGGTGTTCCAAGATTGAACGGGCAAGCTGATCTGTCCGCGTGAGGAATGAAACACGATCAAAGTTGCAACGAATCAAAATATAGTGAACAGATGTGAACAGTGGAAATAATGATCCCACAAGCAAGTAAACAATTGAAACGTGTCACACAGAACACGTGGCTATCAAATTGGTCAGGCGAAGATTTGGATCCTAGGGGAGAGCTGAGCACTCTGTTGGTCACTGCCATTGTGCAGGAACTGAATATCAATCCGTTTAGCCCATCTTGGCCCAACAACGAGACATCCAGAACATAGTGGAAACATGTGGAAACGATGATGCAAATTCCATTGTCGCTGTGGCATGAATGAAGTCAAGAGTCCCTTAAGAGTTTGAGAGGAGAGTTTTCAAGAAACTCTTTGCCATTTGCTCCACTCCGATGCTTTGTTTTTGCAGGGACCGAATCCACACAATGTGAATTTGGTGCCTTGGATCAAGCATTGGCGGTTGACATGCTCTTGATTTGGCACATTAAATCGCACAACAACACCTTCGTGAGTCATCTTGTTTTTTGTTGCAATGTTTGATCAGATTGGTTGACATCAGCGTTTCTAATGTTGAGTGGACACCCACCAAAAGTCATACTGGTACCATGTCATTCATGCATCATGACACTGATGAGGCTGTGGGTCAAGGGCCCAATACGTACCCCTGGCCGTTCAGATGACCAAACTAGATGACTAGATGTTGGGATGGATTCACTACTACCATGAACTACCATGAACATCCATGAACTACCATGAACTACTATGAACTACCACGAACTACCCATTTGTTGCCAATGACTCTGAGACGTCACGTCAGATCTCAGCATCCCAGGCTGGCAAGGGCATCGTCGCCTTGGGGGCCTTTGCGGAGCTTCTACAACTGGACGGACAGGTGAGGGATTCGTCGCCTTGCGGCGTTGGAAGATCAGTTCAAAATGTTGAAATTGCCCAGCTTTAGCTGATTTTAGCTGCCAAGATTGGCCAAATGTCTTCCAAGTAAATCTGCTCATCATTGATGATCCGCGCTGATCCAAGTACGATACTGGAAAGGAAGGACCTAAAGAAGGACCTACGATGAGATCATTGCTGCATTTCCAATCCTTCGGTGTTTGGCTCAGCGACCGAGCTCAGCTTGATCGCAGGTGTCGTCCGCGAAGAAGTTCCGCGCATTGGCACAGGGCTTCGCTGACAAATGGATAGAGATGGCTCAAACGGGTGCCTTGGTGGATGCTGTTCGACCAAAGGTTCGCTGTAGTCTCTCATCAAAAAGTTTTCTGAGATCGATACTATAAGATCTATAAGGTACTATAAGACTATAAGATACTATAATGAGTAAAGTTGCTGAGTGAAGTGAATATGAACTATAGTTGAAAAAAACTTTGAATTTCAGGCTATACACCGAGCAGAACACTAGCCTCAATACAACTAAAGCGTATCCAACCAAAGGAAGCAGCGCAAAAAAGGTCAAAGCTGCAGTTTTGGCTGGGATATATTGGAATATGTTTTTCGTATAATCATGCTTAAATTCACCAAACAAATCTACCAGATACTTCTGTAGAATTCTGTAGATCAATTCTTACAATAGTGTGATATTCTTGCTCACTACTGGTATTCATTGCGCCAAGAGCAGTCATCTTCACATCGAATTGGGGATAACAGACTTCCGCGTGTCATGAAATCATATCATTAGTTGTATGTAACGGTTCTGATGAAATTTTGATGCTGAAACCAGCTGGCTTTCTGGGCAAGTTGCAACTTGTGAGGCAGACGGGATATCCAATAAATCAGAGGTAGGCGACCCATGCAACCATCTTGCAACCTCCATGTCTAGAAACAGTTGTGCGTTTGTGTTTTTGTTTTGTTTGTTTTTGTCTCAATTCGATTTCTTCTTGGTACTCGTGACAAGGCGATCACTTTCGACGTCAGTACAATCTGGCTTCGAGTTGGTCCCAGATGCCTGGCTTGGACTTCGCAGTTTTGACATTTTCTCAGAATGCAAACGTGCACAGCCGCCGAGCATCTCAGTCCTGCAACACTTTCTCTTTCCAAAAGTTTTACTTTCAGCATGGCTGTTGCTTCGAGGAAATACAATCTGGTGTGGCAAAAGATTCTGGGCCTGAGCATCTTGGCCGAAGCGGGAGGAGCTCCGAGGTATTTTTTGTGGCACAAATTCGTGAGCTGCCCACAGTGGCAGTGTCACAGATAGGGCCACTACTTAGTTCACATGCTTCACATCTTGTTTAAGAAATTGAAATGCGAAGGCAACCAAAGATCAGCTAGATTGCAGGCGGCAATTCATAATTGCGATATCAAGGCTCAAGCGCATGTAGTTTAGTTTTTATAGCGACCTGACATTTAGCTTTCCCTTCACTTACTGTAGTCTTTTCACAAGATCAGAGCTCCTGCGAACGGAGTTTGGGCTCTGAGGTTTATTCCCAGAGTCTGTGCAGCACTCAGCATGAACCCATTGTGACTTTGAGATACTTTGAGGGAGAACTGGATCGAAAAAGTCTTGGCTGGTGGTCACTGCCTGGAGGTGTTTCAGCAAGAAACTGCGGAATATGAAAAGCACAGCAACTTGGTATCCGAAGGACAGCAAATTTTACCTAGTCGTGCTCTAAACAGGGCTGTTTTGTAATTGATTATTTTTTGGGGGCTTCCATTTCAAGAACATAGTCATGGGATGTCATGGGGACCTCCTATGGAATCTGCTTTTATGCGACATGCTAATATACATTATGTAAATGTCATCAGTGTTTTGCGAATGAGAGATGCAACACAGAGTGTGCTGTTCATTTTTGGGATGCTTGCCATGGATATCGGTATGAGGTTTTGACATGTTTTCGTTGAAAGATCTGTTAGACTCTCGGTGTCAGTGTCAGTCACTGATATTCGTTGCTTTGTGCCACTTCGTTTTTCGCGCATCAGGAAATGAGTTTGGTATTCCGCTAGACGACCGACTCTCGACTGCAACACAGAGATTAAGTTCTTTCAAGCACCCGATCAAACGATGCTCCGGACAGGAGGGAGCAAGCATAATTATCTTCATATTTGGAGACTTTCTGACAGTGAGGACAGAATTAGGCAGTGTCAACCAACAACAAAGATTATGCCTGCTTCCTGCCTCACTCAGTGTTGAATCGTGGTACATAGCCTACTACTTCCTACTAGATCCATCTATATCCTTCACATAGTCAAGTGTAAGCCAAACAGAATTCGTCGGACAGCCATTTATGTTCATCCGTCTTCTCTGCGAGGGTTTCGGGTTGAGTCTGATTCACACGTCATGTTGCCTCGGGGCCCTGGGGCTAGTTTTCTTTGCAGCGCGAACCAATCATTATCAATGTTGCTATGGTTTGCGACCTGCCATCTGAGTTCCAAACATCTTCTTGGCATGCAGTGTGCAGCCAGATTCGTTGCAGTTTGGGTTTGGTGGGCGATGGTACAGTTCCAAGATCGCCGATTGCCACAGTGAACAGCTGCAAAAGCACACACCCTTTTCATACCCACATCAAGAGATGTTACACGCACAGAAGATGCATTCGGAAGATGATTTGGTTTGCAACTCATTTGGGATACAAAATGGGTACCCAATGGGTAGCCACCTGTCCCCACTCCCGAGACTCCACACAGCGGCTTGCCTTCGCCACTGAGGTCACACCTACACCAAGGCTGACTGGTCAACTTGGGCCGCCGCCTTCGGTGGTAAGGCGCCGTGGACGGCGGTCAGCCATGAGGGTCAATGTTTGTCGATTATACCAGCAATGAAGTGCTGATGACTCGTAGCATCTCGTAGCATCTCGCAGCATTGAAAATGCCATACTTCGAGGAGTTGGTCTTCATCATTGCTAGGGGCAGTGTGCAAAGGACGCAGACATGTGGTATCTAGGCTGCCAAAGCAGCAAGACTGCGATTGCGTGGAACTATCACAACCCTTCTGACAGAAATATACAGAAATTGGAAACTGCTGGAACGTCCCATGTTGTCCGAACCATTCCTAGGGATCAGCTCCTCACATCTCCTCAGGCTCACTTCGAAGCAGTGGTGGAAGACCTTTGGAAGTTTGCCACTTCGACCCCAGACAGGGTGCCATTCACAGCTGCCTGGTTGAAGCAATAGCCGAGGAAAGTGAGTGATGCAAAATACATCCATCGATGTAGCAAATGAGTGCAGATGGCAGCACACCAGAATTCATGTCATCATTTAGCGTGAGCGGATGCACTTGAAAGAATTTGCTGGTGCGAAACCTCAACACTTCCGACGCTTCTCTCTCATTTACACGAGTGTGAGCTTCCAGACTTGTCCAGACTTGTCACTTGCCAAATATAGGTAGTGCTGACCAGTCACTATGAAGGGAATTCAAATGCGCGAGAGTAAAGCTTCGCTCAGGATTGGTTCGATACCCGCACAGCAAAGCTCAAGAGTCTTGGAGTGAAATTGGATATGAATCAGTGCAAGCAATGATGTCCAACGCATGTCCTTTGTCACTCTCAACATTCAAAAAAAGTTGGCCACCCTGGCCATGCCTTCTGCAATATGTGTATCACAATTCAGGTGTCTCAATATGTTTCAATGTCTTACGTTTATTTATTTTCATTTGTTTTCCAACGCTCTATTCTAGTTTCGTTTTCTGTATTTCCATTGATTTCCCTTAAAGCCTTATGCAGCTATGCATCTATATTTCCATTTTATTGTTTTCCTTATGTTTGCTTCAATTCCAATCAAGGGACCGCTGTTTGCATCGCATTTTCTCTCAGGGGCATGCGGGCCAGACCTGTGATGGGTGGCATTTTCATTGGCCTGGTGATGCCCAGTGGCTTCCTCAGGATGTGCAGTGTGAAAGTTTCCCCCAAGCGGTTCCTGAGTCCTGCTTGGTTGCATCATGTTGGGCATCATGTTGGGCATCATGTTGGGCATCATGTTGGGCATCACATTTGGCAGTGCCAAAAGGATGCGCAGCATGGCGCAGACATGTGCCAAGTGTGTGCAGGTGTCGAAGACATCGTGATGGTTTGAGCAGGTTTGAGCTCCTGCAAAAAGTCAGGCTTCGGTATGCTTCAGTCAGTTTATTTTAGAGAATCACCTTGTAGATTTCAGTATGCTTTAGTCAAGAGAATCAGGAGATTTCAGTATGTTTCAGTCAGTTGTAGCTTTTAGAGAATGAGACTTTTTCGATACCTGGCGCCCAAGAGAGCTTGGACAAGACGGAGCCGTCATTTGAAGTGCGCGGAAAGCTCAAGACTCACTTTGAGTAGCTGTCCATAACGAAGCGGGTGTATCTATGCCGTGTCAACAAAACTGATAGCTTTGCATTGAAATGCAAGTTTAAAGAGCCAGCCCGCCAGCCGGCCTGGGCAATCCTCAGAATAACTTGCAATTTCATGGTTTGAAGTTTGAATGCCTCCAAAGTTGTGAGAAGCCTGGTCAGTTCAGTCATGATTTGAAGAGACACAAGGCACTACAAGGTCATGATGGTCACATGATGTCACATGATGGCATGTTGTTGTCGGTGGTGATAGTCACAAGTGCTGCTCTAAGATGCTGTGAGTCGCAGTTGGGCCAACAAGAGCCTGGCTGTGTAACCATCCAGCGGAGAGTGCCGTCAAAAGGCAAACTGCAGGGTGGAAGAGCAGATTGAACGGCCTAGATATGCCTAGATTATTGTGGATGGATATACAGATTGAACAGCCTAGTAAATTATTGAGGGCTGATTCCTGGTACCATAGGTATTCCTATACCTGCCCGGCTGCTTCACAATTTTCAGTGTCTCGGAGATGCTGAGTTTTGGACCCAAGCCATGCTAGAAATTGACGAGGATGTCGGATGATATCGACATAAAAATAGTAGCAGTGATGCTAGTTGGGGATGAAGATGTGGCATCCGGGATTTTTGCCGGTGCTGGGTCTTTGCATTCCAGGTTCTTGTGAAGCTCAACGCCAGGGTCGCTCAACACTTTTACATCACATCAGTCACTTTATATTTGGATCCAGTTTTTTGGTGATTCCTTGGCGGAGTGAGGTGTGTTTCTGAGTGAGTTGTATGTATTCTTGGTCATTTCCGTTTGGGTTCAGATTGACTGATATCCAACCAAATGATTCATTTTTTTACATGCGGAGAAAAGACACAAAAAGCACATATTGTAGCTCGGCTTATGTGAAGGACAACATGTATGTTACTGAAGTGCATGCACTGGACAGAACAGGATACAACAACAAAAGCGTTGAGACATCCGTTGGTTTCTAACTTTGGATGGGTAGCTTGCCCATTGCCTATTGTCACATTGACCGAGGCTTGATTCTGCGCAAATTTCAAGAGGCCGATACAGCCGCACTCTTGACGGATACTTGATTAGGTGTCCAAACAGTGCAAATGACTCCATGTGCAAAGCTGAAAGTCACTGAAAGTCCCTTGTGGTTTGGAGTACCACCAACGCTGATATGCATGATCCACCATGTGGAGCCCAACGCCTGTGATTCTCTGCATGTCACTCTGTTGGCAGGTGCGTTCTCCCGCCATCGTAGCGGTGCAGAAACCGATGTCTACTGATGTCTAAGTCTGGGATACACATCCTTTCATATAGAATGTCCTGTAATATGATGCTGACATGTACTACATTGGAGCTACTGCAGACATGGATGTCAATCAGCCCGATTCGTGGTTGATGATTGTTTCACCATCTCTTTGCAGTCTCAAGTTTGTCATGTGTATCCCTGCTCTTAGATATCAACCTATCCTAGACACTATGATTGAAATTTCTTAAATATGGCATGAAAAGCGGTGATGATTGTGATACTTAAACTATGGCAACTCAAAATGATGGTGTTTTGTATGTTTTCAGCATTTTGTCCAAATCCTCACCGCTGGCAAGTCAGCATGTTTAAGTATGCAATTGCTGTGTGCCATTTGTGAAGCACGCGTGGTGCTTATAGTTCAGCCAATCGAAACAAGCAGCGATCCTTCGTAGAATCCGCCGTTCTCACTGAGGAGCTGAAGGAACTGGTATGGCTTCTCCCGAAACTGCAAAGCTTCCATGCCATCGGCGCTGTTGATAGATTTGCTTTAAAAGGGTGGAACAAAGGTTTTATTATTAGATTGAACCATATTGCATTTCATTATTTGATTGTTTCGATATGATTAATGTTGCATTTGATGAAGGTTTTATTCAACTCTATCATAGTTTCCACTGCACCAGCCTTCACAGAGCGAGATTCCGTGAGATCTTGGCCGTACCCCTGATTCAGTAATGTTTTGATCCCATAACTGCTACGTACTTGTACTTCCGGTCTACAACCCTACAACTCATTAAGATAGTTCAATCCATTGTGACAATATGATGATTTTTCGCTCCCATCCTGTTCGATTGGCTGTGAACAGTTCATTTTTTACCATGTGTATATAGAATGGCCGTGATAGCCTTGATGTGATTTCTTCTCGGCACGAGAAAACAGAGGCGCTGCAAGGTACGAATATCTTCAATTCAGCGATGATTTTTGCCTCCCTGCAGAGGTGAATGGCCCACGTGATGAAGTCAAACTCAGCACTGATTTGCATGAGATTGCTTTGGATCAATAGTACGATAGAAGGCATTGGAGAATACTGAAATATATTGAATGCGTGTCCTGAAGTGTCCTGAAATATTGTTTCGCGATTTCTCACGAGAAACCTGTCACTCCTGTCACAGCATTGTACGGATTCTTGCAACTGCTACGTCAAGAGCAATGACATCCCATCACTTGATCCGTGGTGCTTGGACAAATTGGCAATGTTCCTTTTTGGACTTTTTGATTCCGCACAGGCTTGAAATGAAAGTCCCATGGCAATCCCACACTTTATCTTTGCTTTTTGCCTCTAGCCGCTTAATGTCGCTCAATATGTTTGCTCTTCTGCTGCGCTTCTTTTTGCCCTATTGTCCTTTTCCTGCTTTTGATTGTTGTTGTTGTTGTTGTTGCTGTTGTTGTTGTTGTTGTTGTTGTTGTTGTTGTTGCTTGTTGCTTGTTGCTTGTTGCTTGTTGTTTGTTGTTTGTTGTTTGTTGTTTGTTGTTTGTTGTTTGTTGTTTGTTGTTTGTTGTTTGTTGTTTGTTGTTTGTTGTTTGTTGTTTGTTGTTTGTTGTTTGTTGTTTGTTGTTTGTTGTTTGTTGTTTGTTGTTTGTTGTTTGTTGTTTGTTGTTTGTTGTTTGTTGTTTGTTGTTTGTTGTTTGTTGTTTGTTGTTTGTTGTTTGTTGTTTGTTGTTTGTTGTTTGTTGTTTGTTGTTTGTTGTTTTGGTCGTCGTCGTCGTCGTCGTCGTCGCATTCGTCGCATTCGTCGCATTCGTCGCATTCGTCGTCGTCATCGTCGTTGTTGTGGTCGTCATCGTCGCCAGACCACTGGTGCTGTTGCTGCATGCTGGTTGTCTCAAGACAACCGCTATGTGCCGCCGGATTGCCTGATTTTGGCTCATCCATTTCAAGGCGCCAAAAGGGCCGCCTGAACTGCAGCTGGGTTGCAGAGAGCCCCCTGTGCAGGAGATCCAAACCTCTGAAAGGACCTGGATGTGCAACATTTGCAAGAGAGTTTGGACTATTGTTCAGTGCTATGAAGGGTTGAAAGATGTTAAAAGATGTTAAAAGTATCCAAAAGCAGTAAATGGAGCAAGCAGCGGCTACTTGCAGATGTCAAGTCTTGCTTTCAGGAATTTTCAGGAGACAATATGAAGTTGATACATTCGCCAGCCGCGTTTCATTGAGTTTCATGTTCTTGCGCAGTGAGGCCACGAGTGGATATGAGTTGAAGGCACGTTGTGGGTGCTATGGGAAATGTCGACTTGGCAACGATTGAAGCCGAAAAAATCCGCAACCCGATCATTTCCAGGCTTGGGATATCCATGATCAGGTTTTCAAGAACATGCTTTCTCTTTGAGTGGACAAGTCATTTTATTGTGGAAGCTTGGTGTGCCAATTTTCTCAACTTCGTTGGATGCATGCGCTGATCCTTGCGGATATGTTTTTCGTGCTTGTGCATGACTCAATCAAATCACAATTAGATTTCATCGAAGCTCTAAGCCCACTTTGCATAGCGGAGCTTAGTTTTGAGTCTCTACAAATCCTCTAAGCAGGATACATGATTGTTCAGGGGGCCTTTGTTCGCTCAACAATGATGAAAAGTGATTGTACAAGTAGGCAAGTTTGACAAGAATAGCTAATTTTGAGTATTGACAATGATTACGGCGAAGAGTGCTCGATGATATTTGATTGCAACATTGAATCATGGTCGTAATCAGTATATTATTGTATGATTACTCTCAATAGTCATGATTAATTCTGGAAAATCATGATTGGTATGGTTGACAATGGTAGATCATGGTTGATATGGTTGACAATGGAATATTCTTTTTCAAGATGGTAGTGCTTCATTGTGGTTCCAAAGGACTGTCAAGAATGCTAAACTTTGCTCAGCTGTAATGCCAATGATGAATGGTTTAACATGTTTTAACCAAATTAAAACAATGTGTCTTGTGTGTGAAACTTAGTAGTAGATAACGAGGTTGAAATAGGTTAGCCATTATCCACGTGAACAAGTCAGGAAACCATGAACCATGGGTGAACCACAGGGTTCACCAGAAACAACATTGGTTCAGCATAGGACTCACCATTGTCAACCATAGGATTCACCATAGGATTTTCCATAGGATTCACCATAGGATTCACCATAGGTTTTGCAATAGGATTCACCATTGCCATAGGATTTACCATAGGATTCACCATAGGATTCACCCTGGTTTACCATAGGATTCACCATGGTTTACCATAGGTTTTACCTTATGTTCACCTTCGCCACCATAGGACATACCTTAGCCATCAACCATTCAAGGGGTGAACACCTTCGCGCCAGGTCAGCAGGTTTCGTGATGGCTTTGGCAATGGACGGTTTCGATGTCTTTCGGCGGCCGATCCTGAACAGTGAGTTGTTGGCTAAGCCATGGAATTGGTTAGAGTTGATTGGTTGTTGGTTAAGCTAGTTGGTCGTTGGTTTAGCTACGTGGTTGTTGGTTAAGCTAGTTGGTTGTTGGTTGAGCCAGACGGCTGTTGGTTAAGCCAGTTGGTTAACTTATAGAATGAAGTTGTTGGTTAAGCTAGTTGGCAAGGGTGGCTTGACTCAGGTTGGTTGGCTAAGTGCTTAGTTGGCCCAGATAGAACTTGAAGGAATCAAATTAAGCACAGAGTTTGCGTTAGGACAACGGCCCAGTATGTTAGGTCAAGATTCAAGATCGAACTTGATGCCATGGGCCCTGATCCTGGTAGATGATTTGTGTTTTCACAACCAAGAGTTGTTTAGTGAGTTTGCCAGAATTGATTACATCAATGAGGCCAGGATGGAACCCTGAACAAGACAGCTTGAAAGCTGGACCCTTTGGATTTTGTTTGGAGCCTTGCGAAAGCTTGCGAAACTTGATTCGTGGCATCTTGAAGTCTCGTGGGCATGGGGTGTACTTCCAACCTTCGTGGGGCCCACTGACTATGTAATGATGGCACTCTGAAGTCATTGTGGGGTCAGGGTGGAGGAGCCTCTTCGCCACGGTCGTGCGCCTGAAACTTCGTGCTGAGGCAGACAGCCTCTTCAATACACCGTGTCTAGGGTGCGTCTCCGGACAACAGCTGACCTGTTGGGTGTTGGGATGTGTTGGGTGTTCACATTTGTTCACATACCGCAGACTTAGAGCAGTAGAACTCATCAGAGGACTGGGAAGTTTCATTAGCCACTTGACCTGCATGCTGCAGCAAGGAGCAGGTCACTGGCTTGCACATCATAGCACCTCCATGTGCTGGTATCCTTGGGTATAGTAACAACAGGTTTAGTGACCTGCATAACAAAGAGATGCAAATTATTGAAAATTTAGGCGAAGTGAAAAGGGTAATGCAGCTATTAGGTGCCGAATGCATGTCAGACTTTTGTGTGGTTTCAGCCAGCGACATATGTTTGCTGCAAAACTTGCAGCTTGTCAGGGTAGTTGCTTCAAAAAGCAAATTCCCATTTTGCTGTTAAGGGTCCCCTGTTTTGTACGATATGATTTACTTTTCCAAACAGGGGACCAGTTGAGTTTCTTGTTCAGGCTGCTGGTCTCCTGCTTTTGTTTTGCGATGCCGTTTCTGGCTCAAGCGAATTTCAGTGAATTTCAAGGGTGGGCACGAGCTTGGTTTGTTGCTGTGCTCTGAATTTAAAGTCCCTTGGCAGATGCCTCGAGGCTGCGGATCAGTGATGGATCGCTGGCACCAGGGTGGTTTCGATTTGTTTCTGATCTATGATGTGCGAAGAATCATAACATGTCATGACAGTCAGTCCTCGCCCGTGGATAGTAGGGATCCAGTTTGATCAACTCAAAATCCCGTGCCCTACCCCTGAGGGTTAAATCGGTGCACAGTATAAGCAGAAGCTGAATCAGTTGGACTCACATGAACTCACTATGATTGCAGGCAAGTGCAAACTGCTGGTGATCACTTGCATGTTTGGAATGGCTTCCTACCACTGCGACAAGCACAGCTCCACACAGGAGACCAGCAGAAACACTATGACGGTCAGACAGGAAGCCATGGATAGCAGATGCCCCTGGCCCCCCCAGCCTTCTCAAATGATCATCTTCGATAGGGATGGACACCGATCACTGGGGTCAGCTGTGTATCCTTGTCATCCCACCTGCGCCAAGCCATAAAGCCGGGTATCAAAAATTGGAGGTTCCTCCAAATGTTGCAAATAAAGATTACAAAAACAGCATGCCGACATATACCAACATATGTCAACCAAAAATACGGATTGCATGTTTTTGCAAATGTAAACCACATGCCTTCAACATATGCCAAGTAGTGCTTCTATGTTTCTCCAGGAACGCTGCAGCACTCAGGTCGTAATTATCCTGGATGGTCGAGGTCAAGTGGGTTGTGGTAGCAACCGCGGGAGGTCAAAAAACATGCACATCTCAAGACATGGGTGCACATCCTTTACTTACAAAGATTGCTGGGGTTTTCTATGGTCTCATGACATCATGATTCGAGGCTGCAGTGCTTGTTAGATGATGCGAATGTGTGCATGCAGTCAGCAAGTCTACGATTCTTGGTTTGAAGGCATAAAGATGCATAAAGGCTGGAGAACACACTGAACACACTGGCATTTTTTTCAGTCCCATGCAGCCATTTCCAAACGTTGCCAGGCGTTGCATTTGGATGAAAGGCTCTTCAACCCCATGTGGTTCCACGAGGCCGGTCCTGGCAGCCTGCAACATGTTGGATTTCGTTCCCAGACCAAGCGTCGGCCACGAGTAGAATTGGGGTTGGTAAAGAATGGCTAGCCACTCCATGGAAATGGGAGATAATCATATTTCAGTATATTTCATTTCTGTACCCGCAAGTTTCTTGGGACTGCATTGCATGCACAAGACATTGCATGTAGCCATTCATCACTTCAGACTGCATTGCTCACTAGAAGATCTGATCCTGGGAGGCTACGCTCAGCAAAACACACGGACGTGAACATCCGATGTTCGAATCTGTGAATTCTATGAAGGTGGGAGAGACTCGATAACCGATAATTTGAAGAAAGGACCGTGGGGATGTAACCAATCATCTCCAGTCCTCACTTTCTCTTGATTATTGTAATTTGATTGGAAATGTGACTTCAAAGCGAATTATGGAAGAGTTCAGGAAGTATCAATTGTATCAGCTGCAAACTGAGTGTTGTATCTTCTCATTTTTTTTACCATAGCTACCTCAAATGTTTTCCAAGTTGTGTTTTCATCCGTTTTCTCAAATACTATGACTAACTAATACCCAAACTATCACTATATGAAACTTGACAGATACTATGCCACACTACTATGCCATACTACGCCAAAACCTCGGTCCACCCCTGGCGACCTACCAGTCGTGTCGGTTCCTCGTCAGATCCGTTGAAGCAGTGGTGACGCTGGTCAGGTCGTCCAGCCTCCGCCCGGCTTGGCGCCTCCAGGCCTCGAGCTGCCGCGAAAGGCGCGGCATGACATCTGTCAAGACTTTTTTTTATTAGCTCTATCACTTGCATATATTAAATATTAGCATGATTATACTAGCTATCCTTAAGTTAAGCCAATCATCACTGGCATTAGTATTCATTGCAACATCATTTATCGACCGGCATTCACCAGTGAATGCACCAGCAATTTTGGCCCTAAGTTGTAGATGTTCAAGTTGAAGATTTGGCGTTTGGGGATTCTGTTTGCAGCGAGCGTCACCCCCCGGCCCCTCATGGAGAGGTTTCTGTGGACACGTTGGACATCGCATCGCAAATCTCCGATGAGATAGGGACTCAATTCCGTGACAACGGAAGCAGAGCTCTTTGGATCAAAGGCTGGCCTGCGCTGCAGACTGGAGGTATTTTTCCATGACTTCAACACATGAAACCTCCTAGCTTTGTGCATGAAAGTCGATCCTTCAAGAAGTGCAGAGCATGCTGAACAATCTCCTATGTCTTGTCATTGGCTTCGTGATCCATTCAGTTTCTCTCATGGTGTGATATCACACTTCCTGACTTACGCGCTCCCCCTTCCTTTGGCCTACCCCTCAAGACCCACCATCTTGGAATGGCAGATGTGTCCCCAGAGCGCATGTGTATGAAGCTTGCCAAAGCAAGGCCTTTGCACAAAGAACAAAGTAGTGGCTAAATCCAGTCTGTCTGTGAATGGAATGTATGTAGTCTTGATTGATTATGCAGGTAGTTAGATACGACGATTCCAAAACATGTCAATGTTTTATTGAAATTATCAATATTTATTGGAAGCATTGCTTACCTAGAACAGCATTTTGGAATTTAATTGATAAGGCCATGTAACCCTTGATCAGTTTCATTTCCAGCAATCACAAAGCATCAACAAAAACATTTTGTGGATGTTACTAAGCTTGCGATTGGCCACAATCTACGGGAATATACACGTAGTGCATTTTAAGTTTTAGCAGGTAAAGGCCAAATGCAAAACTAGCCCACGTTAGTTCTTTGGTTTCAAGATATTTGTTGGTCAACCAGATTGGTGAAATTGTTAGCCTCGATATTAGATTAGGAAATAATGATGATAAGCGCTCCTTCGCTAAGTCGTGCAAAGGACTTAAAGGATTTTTCTTTCAACACACAATTCTTGAGCAACAAGCACAGAAACTGTAACCACACGAAACAGAACACAAAAACAGACAGATCCTAGAGCTAATTTGGAAGAACGTATGCTCTCTAAGCATATTTTTGATGGATACTACCTTTGATTGTCTCAAAAATGATCTAATGTTGTGGAACACAAGACGCACATTTTTTAGCTAGGTTTTTCTACGTCTTGTGGCAGCATTAGCTCATTTTGTATGAGTCCAAGCAAAATAAGTACTAAAAGTTGATTTATGAAATAATTCTCGAACCGAGATTATCTAAAGAGCTGAAATTACAAAATACGATATGCTTATGCTGATGATTGATAATTGAGCATTTCAGAAGTTGTAAAGTCAAAACCGCGCTTCCTGATTGCTCAATGTAACTTCCGTCAAATGTATGAAATCCTGTGCAAACACCAGTGCAATCATTTACAAAATGATTTTCGCTTTGTTTTGGACGGGGGCTACCTACCATAATTGAGGTCCGCAGTGCACAGGCAGTTTGCACACCTCAACACTGCAGTGTAATATGCTGCCTCAGCCCAAACTAAGGTTTCGTGCTCGACAGGTCCCTCAGTTTCTGCGTGTGACAGCCATTGCTTGGGGAGTAGTATTGCGGAATGCAAGTTTCTTGGACTGATGTGTACCACTTAGGTGTAGTTCACTAGAGTCTGCCTACAATACTTCAATGGGAACTTTCTGCGCACTATGTGTCTTACATTTTTCAATATTGTACAAGAGGCCATCATGTTTTGTTTGTGTTTAATCGTTTTGCACGGACAGCCCATTGATCTCAAGTTGCTGTGAGAGAAGTCACCGCCTTTGAGCGGCACTCTTGTCAAATCTTTTGCCCAGCCGGTCTGTGAAATCCACAATGAAGCGGCTCACGTGTAAATGAAATGCAGCGCATTCCTCCATGTCTCCGCTGTAAGTACTGCTTGTGGTTTAAAGGTGGTGCTATGTGCTGATCCTTGTAGGTTCGGGAGATGTCAAGAGGCAGTGGGTTGAGAGATCTTAAGGGGTCTAATTTGCAGCTGTGTCAACAGGCATGGGACATGTCGTCGCAATGGCCCTTCACTCCAAGAGTCAGATCTGAGGTTTCTAATTGATGATCTCCATCAATTCCGCATCTTGGCAGATCTGGGCTACTTGAGCCGTGCTGTTACAAGCAATTGATTTCTTGGCTTCGCTTGTGGTCTAGTAGCCAAGGTGCCATGCTGCTGCGTCGGCTTTCCACTGCCTCTCAAGCCTTTCAACCTGTGGACGAGGTCTATAACAAGCATCCGAAGATGTCCATTGCCATCCAGCGCGTTCTCCGTCTAAGAGCGATAGCGAAATAACTGGAGCGAAAGGTGGACAACCAAAAGATAGTTGGTGCGATGTATTCACATGCAACACTCGAGTTTTCAATTTATATAGCTTAATTGAGCTGCTCCATTTTCCTGAAGATTCCTTTTGCTGCGCTCATACCAGCACTTGACTCGATTCATGCCAGAACTCCAGATGATCACAGCATTAATATGCATTAATCATATTCCTTATCCTGGATTCCCAAACTAATCATTGTATATCGTCCGTGACATGGTGAGGATCGGACACAACAAAGAAAGGATTTGTATTGGCATAGCCATTGATTTTGCATCGCGGAAACCATCAGAAACCCCAAAACCGCAAGTAGCTCCGCCCCAAGCTCGCCCCGTCCATCGCTATCCGTCGCTGATGTCCTTTGCATGAATTCAAACATCTTCAAATCATTACAGCAATTCACTGGCTCTTTCTCTTAAGATTTCATAGTTCATTTGTGATCATTTCATCTCTCATTTCATCTCATTTCATTCCAACTCCAAAAAAATGTTTCCAGTTTCACGGCAGTTTGCTCTGCCAGGAGTTGGCTGCTGCAACTGGCCAGGTTTGTAGCATGATTGAGGAGCCGTTGACCCGCCAGGGGAAGCCCAAGGGCAGGGCTGCCGTTTGTTCCGGGGCTCCCAAGGTCGTCACTTGAGGAGAAATGAGAAATGATGAGAACTGATGACACTTGACTCAACTCCTTCTAAACTCCTACTTTCAACATCTTTCAACTCCTTGGTTTTTCTTTCAACAGGGAAATTCCAACTCCTTCAAAGTCGGTGGTGTTGATTGGACCCTCAGGAGCTCATGTCGGAAGCAGAGAATTTGGCCATGGAGCTGTCGTGTGCCAGCCAGAACGATGCTTGAGACGATGTGGGGATCGAAGCTGTGTACTTCTGTGTCATTTGTGCACTCTTTTTTTGAATACCTTTTTCTTAAAGTCTAGGTAGCAGCTCAGCTTTTCCACGCCAGAATAGCTTTCTTCTGGGATTTCGAACTTTGGTGAGATGTGGTGACCCATCTCGAATTGAAGGGGACTGTGTCAGACCCGAGACTAAAGATCGCACAGTGCACAATTGATTGATTGATTTCAGTGAAGAGTTCACCAACTGAGGAGTAATTACATGTAATTACCTAGTGCCCAGAGAGACTGACCACTCGGCGACTGTGGGATATGGGACCTCTATTGGCATGGTGAAGTGCAATTCAAAATAGTCTATATGTTTATGTATGAGAATGCATGAACTGGTTGATGATGATTGATACATGATGGTTGAGGTCATGAATTATGAATCATTGTCATGCACTCTCATCAACCAATATCAATGATCATGGTGTACTATGGTTCATATATGTCAAATGAGTCGCTTGTGTGTGACCCAGGATGACGCTGACTGAAGGGCCGTGGTGAAAGTCGCCAACCCCACTCCCATGTAACTCCCACGCCATCAACTGGACTGGATTGAAATTTGGGTTGAAACTCAGCTTGAGCCTTAAACATGTTGTGTAGAAGCAAGTCGAGCGATTTTGGTCACGCTGAGGAAATGCTGACTTTGAAGCTCTATGGAAGTCACTCGCTCTGCAATGCTCTGCAATGCTCTGCAAAGAACAGGTCCTGAACCAGTGCTGCGAGAGTAGAACTGGATGTGGAGCAGTAAAAAGAATTCACGTTGCTATTCCTTACATAAAGATGAGACCTAACCACTTGCTGTCGTCGTGTTTAGTCTCTTTTGTCAAGTTGGTTACGTTCCCGATCTACACGAGTCATGCGCAATGTGCTTTGTACTTTCAATCTCCATTTTTTAATGTTTTCCCCGGATGCATAGCGAAGGGTTCTCGTTTAAGCTTGTGGGTCTGTGATGGTTTGGGTGTGGCATGTTCGCTGTTCGCTCAGAGTTTTGTTTGGTCTCGCAACCGTCTGCCACCGTTTGGGTGACGATATGTCCAAAGCAGTTGCGAGTTTCGACCGGTTTTGCAGCGTCAGAACATTCACGTTTTTACAGGCAGCACTGTAACGTGTGATGCACGTTCTTTGGCTGCCCGCTCACTGGTAGTCATAGCGAAACGCGCCAGGTGGTTTCTTTACTTTAGAATCCTGAAACGGCAGAGTTTGGCAATTCTTCCGCTTTCAGCCCTGTCAAACCTTGACTTTGTGGTGTGGTGCTTTGAGCAAGAAAGTTTCCTGCAATGATACTGCTGGGCTGTCTTGGTGGTTGTTGTGTTTGCTGCTTTGTTTTGGTATTTTGGTGGTGGTGGGGCCGTTTTGGTGCTGGTGTTCTCGTGCTGTTTCAGTGAGAGCGTTTTCAGATGTTTTCAGGTGCAGGTGGCAGTGGTGGCTCTTGATCTTGATGTTATTTGGATTCATTACAGTAAGTGTTTCCGTGGCGGTGTTTCTGGTTGTGTTTGTTTTGTTGCATCCAATTGCAAGAAAACTCTTCACGAAGCTGTCACCAGGAGTGTTTTACAAGAGTTCCTGAGAAAAGGATACACAATGAATGTCTCAGGAGTATCATACCAAGAGTGTCTATGAGGGTCTTAGTGTCATCCTAAGTCTGTTTTCCAGGAGCCGCCCCACAACAGTGTTCCCACAAGAGTGTCACACAGAGTGTCTTACCAGAACCTCATCCCACATGTCTTACCAGATCTTGCAAGATTGTCATGCCAAGAGTGTCACCCGGAGAGCGACTTTCAAAAGTTTCTCAGAAGAGTGTCCTACATAGGGTGCCCTACAAGAACGTCATTCCAAGACTTTCACGCCAAGTATTTGATGCCAAGAGTGCCAAACCAAGACTGTCTTGCCAGGCTGTCATTCCATGTCATTCCAAGTCTTCAGAGTACCACCCCGAGTACCAAGGGTACCCTGAGTACCAAGACTGTCTCCCCACAGTGACCAGCCGAGTGACAGCGCCTGGCGAGTTCTACAGCGATCCAACTCGTTACCACCATTAGTCTCTCGCCATAGCTGCCATCAAACATGAGCGGGTCGCTGGCTCTACCATTGGAGTGTGCTTCCACAGGCTCTGGGAAGTTGCTACCAAGGTATCCAACCCGACCTTGCACGTGCGAAGCCTAGCCGCCACGAATTTTTCTTGTAGAATCTTGTAGATCATGGAGGATCTCAACAAACTAGCACATAGGACATCAGCGCTTATGGTATATAATTTTATGTAATTGTGATGGTTTAATATTGAATATCTAATTGATTAATCAGGAGCAAACTTCATTTCAAAACTATTTCCCCATTAAGAATTCGGCTTATGAACAGCTTGGTCTACCAGAAAAACATCATCACACATCTAGTGCTGCACAGGTCGTGACTCCTATACAGTAATTAGTCGGTATCATTTCAGAGGTTCAACCGACAGTGCTGCAGGTTTGTATCGTTGAAACTTGCTATTAAAATCATTCAAACAGCGAGGCTGAGGTTTCACTGTGTTCACTACGACTCGTCACTACTGTTCACCTGATTCAACTCCAAATCCAAGCAGAAAAATCCATGGTATCACATGGTGTTTTTGAAGTTGAAAATCAGATCCTTGCAAGAAATGTATAGAAATGTGTTGGCTCAAACCATTGGAAACGGATATCACAACGATTCTTGTAACCACGAATGGCATGCCCCAAAATCAGTGGCTTCCCATGGCTTCCCCACAATGTTCCTGGGCCCTGGAGCACTGCCACATCGCCATGGGTCATCCCGTAGCTAATGCAACTGTGACGTAGCGGAGCTGCCAGCTACGGCTGGATTGACCAGATAGGCCTTCGCCAGGGGACCATCCAGCCTTGCTCAAGGCTTTGTTTTGTAGTCAATTTGGTCCGTGACTACGTGGAACTCTGTGAATTGTTGTGAATCATTGATGACATCATCAATTCATATAACATTTGTAATATACATCTATAATCTCTAAGAAATCAACTTATAGAAACTCCAAACCACAGGAGGGATGGAGCACCGAAAGGGCATCGATTGATCAGCTGCCGCCTTGGCTGAGTTGATGCAGTGGCGAAGCTCAGCAAGTTGAGGACAGCGTGGCAACGAATGGCAACGAATGGCTGACGTTCGAGTTTGATTTCGTTTCGAACGGACCATTCATTCATAACAATGCTATGTGCTAATATTGATCAACATGTACTAGTCTTTATGCATTTCTATGCAACATAAATGGTTGGTGACATTTGATGACCATGTTTCCCATGTTTGGTTCATGACAGTGCTGACTCCAATTGCTGCAAGGACTCGAACCCGCAAAGTGCGCTCAGAATATCTCTTCATCTTGGAACGTCTTCGTTTCTTGAATCGCTTGAACCAAATCCGGGCGGGGTCAGCGGATACCGGGCATGAAGACCTGTGGCTTCATGAGTTGCAACATTTACAAACTGGAAAAGCATTCTTCACGATCTCCCAAGACATGCGAAGTGAAATCATGTACTGTCTTGAAAAAGGTCTTTCTTATCTTACCATAAGATCCAGAGTCTAGAGATTGTGTGGTGAAGGGAATTCGATGACATATTTGTACGGGTAACCTGTAACTGGGACTTGTCTCTTTCTGAAAGTTTGCAGTTTGAAGAAGTTCAAAGGCTCAATCTTGGCAAGTTGTACGAATTCACAGAGCCTTTGCAGATGGTTCTTTCAATATGCATTTGATCGAATATGTACTCTGTCATACGATGGCATAGGTAAATTTGAGAATTAGATTTGCATCCCATGATTCTGTTCATTTTGGAGACGCTAGTGTCCAGTGCCATAATTTACACTAGTCGTTTGGACTTAACCTTTGGGACATGCTTCACCAGGCACAAATTGGTGGACCCAGCACCGCAGAACATGTGGGATGATTTTGGTCTTTTTTAGTTCGAAGAGTTTATGCTGGATACATTTGTGATCATCTGTGTGCCCCTTTCTGGGGCCTCCCTATGCGACTGGTTCAGGCTGTTTTGCGACTGTTGCTGGCAAAACATCATTATTTGTATTTCATGACATCCACGAAGTGCAGCGGCTGTTTCATGAAGATCAAGTTGACCCGTGAAAGGATAGCGTCCTGGAAACAAAATCCAGCATGGCAGACGCGTCATCTATTGTCAATGATTCCTTGCAGCCAAGGTTACTTGAGCAAGTGTGTGGCCTTTTAGACTGCATTGGTGGAATTTGCATGCCCAGAAATGGTTGTTTTTTTGGGAGTTGTTGCTTTAACACCATAGTTTGTAAAATGCAAACAATGCAAAAATGACGCATTGCCTGGTTCCACTGTTGTCCAAATGTGTAGCTCCACGGTTTTGCAGACGAACAGACTTGGAGTGTGTCAGACTGTAATGCGTTGAAGCTTGTGAGTTTGTGTTTTTTTGAAGCAGGTTAGGGCTCTCAGATACCTTATGATACCTTGAAAATCCTTGAAATTTGTTGAAGCTCCGCGCAGTTGAGACTTTCGAACCAGACGAATGATGCGTGAAACCACACGAAAAAGCTCCGCTCCAGGAAGCAGTTTGGGACAACAGCTTGGACCTGGTTGGATCCCCAGATCCCATGGGATCCTGAGTGCATCCATGGCATCCATGGCATCCATGGTTCATTGGTTCATTGGTTGATCGCAGCATCTGCGAGGGCGAAGAAGGATCCGACCTTCTGGAGCTGGGTCAGAGCCTCAGGATCCAAAGTTTTGAATCAGAATACAAGCTGTTTTTGAATCACAATTTTCATAGAGTCCAATAGTCATTCAGATGGTTTTCAAACCTGCCTATCTTTTTGAAACTTTTCTATTGCATTATATGTAATCAACAATGACTAAACCATCCTTTGCTATGGTTTGCGTTAAGTCTGAAGCTACTTAGCCCATCTTCGAGTGAGAGGCAGCTACTTGGACGATTACCAATGGTACTGCTGCCCTGACGGTCGCAAGACATGGACATGGTCGGTCTTTGGGATCACCACTCAGCTGACATGGAATGCTCAGAAACTGAGGCCTTGACCAAATCGATGCTTCGTGTGTACCTGGGTGAAATGGCTCGCTCATCGTGGCTGCTATACATGAAGCACCCCCAAAATCCCCCCAAATGCACGAATTACACACCATTATTTCTTTAATATCAAGAAGCCATATGAAGCCATGAACGTATAACTTTAATAAGGATACCATATTCGAAGCCTTTAATAAGGATACCATATTCGAAGCCGTGACGCTAGTGGCATTCTCTATTTCACGAACAGGTTCATCAATTTCGCAACCGAATGATTCCAAACAGCGATGGATGTGACGGCTCTTGGGCTCATCATTGGACCTAGTGGCTACCTGTCACCAGTCACTGTTCAGTTGGGCATTTGCTGCCAGAATCGACGAAGCAACTTACCCCGCCAACCAAAACGACCCAGCGGTCATGGGCGTTGTTTGTTGTTGATGCTGGTTTGTGTGGTCATGTGTGGTCTATTGTTGCGTATCCAGTTGGTGTGCTGGGGATGACAAGCTGAAGACAAGACATGTCAGCACAAGATTGTTCAACAATAGCGCGCAGTGGTCGCAGTTTGTTTCACATTGTTTCGCTGATCAAGAAGACCAGCAGTGGTGGCCAGTTGTGATTTCCACCACAAAAAGTGTTGCCATTTCCCAGGACTTCTTGGAAGAATGCTCCGACTTTTGGATTATGTGCCTTGGTAAAGCCGCAAGTCAAGCTACTCCCATGGATTTTCCGCTTCCGCAGTTTTTTTCTTTCCGAGTTTTTCACTCGTTGGTAGTTGGTGGGAATACTGGTTAACAGTAGGGGATGATAAGCAACTATAGTGGTTAAACCACTGCTGGCTGCGGGCTCTTAACCTCTTTTTTTGAAGTGTATTAACAGCTATGGCAGCTATGGTTGATTGGTTGACTTGCGCATACATGACCAGGCGGTTCAACCACCAGTGATGATGATCATTGTAATGATTAGCCATTATCATCGTAATGTTAACCACTATCAAGAGGCTACTTGTAGAAGTCAAATTAATTTGTGATTTTGGTAATCTTATCATTATATAGATTCAACCACAAATTATAGAGGTGGTTAAACCATTGCCAAGCAGTACAACCCACGGCCATGTATTTCAACGACCAGCATAACCTGGGCCAGGAATAATGAGCCATGGCCCAAACCCTATTTAGCTTTCCTTACATTCTGCAATGGTTTCCGCGATGCTTCCGCGTCGCTTCCGCGCGCCCAGTGTTAGCTTCCGCGGGAGCAGCAGCACATCGCTTCCGCGGAGCTTCCGCGGCAAGATGCTCGTACGTAAGCCAGTCTAATTTTGAAAACCCTAAAAGAGTATCCACGATCCGCCACTCCGCTTGCTTCCGCGTAGCTTCCGCGTAGCTTCCGCGTTGGATACTTTCAGCTCCTCTTCCGCGGAAGCTTCCACAAGCTTCCGCGCGTGGGCGTTTTGCTTCCGCAGGCATAATTTCGTGTTGCTTCCATGTCATGGTTCAGCGTTGCTGAGTTGACATAACCATCAGAACCATCACCAGCATGAACCATCATTAACCATTGCTTAACCATAATCACAACCATTGCTTTACCGCAACATACCATAACCACAACCATAGAAATGACCTTTGCTCAACCCACCAACCATAGCCATAGCCATTGCCGGACAACTCCAAGGCTTCACAAGGCTGAGCTCCAGTTGCCCGATCTCTGCAAGGACGTTCTGAAAAAGGGCGGCAACCACGACGTGGGGAACCCACTAGTGGCGATCCCGTGGCCTTTCTCAAGCAGCAGGAGACCCACAAGATTGTGTTTTTTAGATATATGATATAAGTGGTTGATGATCACAAGATGATATAGGTGGTTTATATTGGATGATACAGGGGTACCCCGATATTGAAAAACCACCATATCTGGTTCTCAGATTCATTTCACATCATCACTGGTTTTTCAGGAGCAATATTTGTTCTTCCCAGATAGGCTAGCTGCTAGCTCGCAAAGCATCAATCTTTTGTGATTGGCGTTCGGGCACAGTAATTGTACTGAGTGTACTGTAAATCTGTTCCTCTTTGTGTGTTCTGAAGCGTCGCTTGTGTTTGCGTTTGCTTGGCGTTTTAGTGATGGTAGCACTTTTCACCAAGGTATGGATCGTTGGCACTGGTTTCGTCAAGAAGTGTATTGGGGTGTTGATGTATGGGTGCCACTTTTGACCTATGGGTCAAGGACTTGGGCCGTAGGATCCATACCCCTGGAACAATTTCTATGGATTCCTACTTTATGCTGCTGTATGACTCATACCCATCCATACCCCATCATCCAATTTGATACATAGCCACTTCTGCACAATGGATCTTGTATTTTCATGCCATGTTTGATGCAATCCTGCAGCCATTCGCAGTGGGTGGTACGGACTGGTGGAAAGTAGGGCTGCAACATTCTTGGGACATTTCCGAGTGTTGCCGGATTCCCTTTTTACCAGGCAAGTACTGATGCCTCTCGGGGCCGGCGCAACAGTGGCATTTCTTAGAGAATGGTTTGGTCAGATAAGAACTTTACCCTCATACAGAATATGCAGAATGCCACGAGCCATGCAGTCCATATCTACCGGATCCATACCCCAAATATATGCATATATAATTACTTTACTTCGAGTGATCCCCACCATGTCATGTCAACACCGCTTGTTGATTCCTCTTTTGTCTGACATTCTCTCCGACATATCTTCTGACATTCTTTCTGACAAATCTTCTGACATTCTCTCTGGCATACCTTTTGACATTCTTTCTGACATCCTTTCTGACACATCTTCTGACGTTCTTTCTGACAACTTTCTAGTCGGACATTCTTTCTGGCAAATCTTTTGACATTCTCTCTGACATCTCTTCTGACATTCTTTCTGACATATCTTTTGACATTCTGACATATCTTCTGACATTCTCTCTGACATTCTCTCTGACATATCTTCTGACATTCTTTCTGACATCTCTTCTGACATTCTTTCTGACATATCTTCTGACATCTCTTCTGACATATCTTCTGCCAATCTCTCTGACATTCTCTCTGACATTCTTTCTGACATATCTTCTGACATTCTTTCTGACATTCTTTCTGACATATCTTCTGACATCTCTTCTGACATATCTTCTGCCAATCTCTCTGACATTCTCTCTGACATTCTCTCTGACATTCTTTCTGGCATATCTTTTGACATTTTTTCTGACATCTCTTCTGACATTCTTTGTGACATATCTTTTGACATTCTTTCTGACATATCTTCTGACATTGTCTCTGACATTCTCTCTGACATAACTTTTGACTACTTTTGACATTCTCTGTGACATTCTTTCTGACATCTCTTCTGACATTCTCTCTGACAT